>OY720450.1:52893348-52963348 GCA_963082715.1 Harpalus rubripes | reverse complement strand
CCATTTAATTGTTTTTTGATGACATCAACTAAAAAACCAAATGAGAGTCGGAAGGTGAATCTCACATATTGTGTATATTTTAAAAATAAAATTACGTGTTTCAGCGTTTTTTAAAAAAACCCGCTGAGTTCTCTTTTTTTTAATATTCTATACTTTAATCCCATACTGTATATATATGTTTCAGAGTGGAGAATGGCAGTATTAATAAATTTTTCATTTCCATTGTTTATAAGCCATCGTTTCCTTATTTCTTCATCTTTTGACAAACTGTAATATTTTAAATTGTATTCAATAGAAGATCAATATAAATAGATACATTTCTTTGGCCGACTCATTTTACTTTATTTTTATTTTTCCACTGTTTTTACTTAGGATAACATTATTTTCTCTATACAATAGCACCTTCAGATCTCCATTGACTTAACACTAGGTGATATATAAAAGGCATCTGTGGAAGGGTCTAAATAATCAATAATTTTCTGAAATGTTATTGAGTGAATTGTGAATGGAAGTTGTGTAATTTACAGTTTCTCTAAGAATGTTGTAGGGGTGAATTGTAAAGGTTGATCTAGTTGGTCTATTTCGGATATTAAATATTGATTTTTTTATTTCTATTTCTTCCAGTAGATGTAATTTGGGTCCTTTCTTTTAAGTATATATGTAAAATTTCGGGGGTAAAATTACTGTAGTGGTTTTCTTCTAATTGTGGAATTTGTCTTTTTGTTTATAAATAGGTAATTGTTTTTCGTGTTCTTTTATTCTAATGGTAACATTACGTCCTGATTGGCCTATGTATACAGCATCACATTTTCCATATTTCAGTTTATAGGTACATACGTCCAAGTACAAAAATCAATTTTATGTATTTGAGCGCGACTTATTTCGGTACGTTTCGTCAACCGTCGGTTTAAATCACCCTTGTTGATTTTTTAATTCATTATCATGTACTCTACAATATATGTTTGGGTCACTACATATAGTTCTGTGGGCTGCACACAGAGGCCGACATTAAAAAAAATACATTTTTGTGAAGTAAATACTACCCGCAAAGCGCCCGTTCTGTTGCTTGCTGTTTTCTGTGCTTAAACACATACAAAGTAATACTGTTTATCTATTATCTACCATGTGCCCTCACATAACACTGTTTTTCTAACATGTTTTGCCAACCTTCTTTATTTCCAGTATTGCCAACTTATATTCAGAATGTAGTGTAATTACTCCCCTTCGGTGCTGGATCTATGACTGGTACATCATCGATGTTCTGCGTTTCTTCTTTCTCTTCACTCTCTTTCTTCTCTTCTATATCTTGTTTCGTGTGATTCTCGTGCGGTTGTATATGAACTCTATTTCGACGATATTTGGAACCATCGACTTCTACTACGTAAGATGAGTCATTTAGTATCTTGTACACCATACCTTGCGACCAGTATTTATTTTGTTCTGGATGTACTTGAACAACAACTGATTGACCTATTTTCGATTCTGGTAGTTCTTTCGTTCTCTTATCGTAATATTTACTGTTCCTCCTATTCTGTTCTATACACTCCCTCACGTTAGGAATTATGTTAGGTGATAGATTCTTGATTAGAGTAGGTATGCTGGTTCGGGTACATCTGGAGAATAGTCTTTGTGTTGGACTGGATTTCAATTTATTAGGATATTTCGCCAATGTAAAAGTGCAAACCAGAAGTCTTCTCCGCTGTCCTGAGCCTTCTTCATAATTCGTTTAGCAATCTTAACGGTTGCTTTTCCTTTTCCATTTCCTCGGGAATGGTGAAGTTATGATGTGACGTGTTCGAAGTCCCAGTCAGATGCGAATTTTTGGAATTCCTTACTTATAAAGTTTGTGCCATTGTCTGAAAAAACTCTCTGAGGTACCCCATGACGGCTGAAATTTTGCTTACATGCTCGTATAACTGAATTAGGTGACAAATCTTTTAAAATATCTATCTCAAAAAAAATCTGAGAAATGGTCAACAGTTACTAATACTTTAACTTTGTCTATAAAGAACATGTCCATTGATACCATTTGAAAAGGATATTCAGGAATTTCGTGCGTCTTCATAGGTGTAGCTTGTTGTGCATCATAATATTTTGCACATATAATACATCCTTGGATCTGATTTTTAATCTCTGTACTCATGCCTGGCCAGAATATATTGGATCTTGCTAATTTTAGTGTAGCTTCGATTCCGTTATGACTGAGATGCACATTCTTTATCATTGGTTTGCGAAGTTTCATTGAAATTAGAATTGTGTCATTTCTATATACTAATCCATCTTCCATACTAAGTTCATGTCTGAAACTAAAATAAATTCGCATGTCATCTGATACCTGATTCATGCATTTCAGCCATCCTTTATTAATGAAGTCAATTAATTTTTGCATAACAGGATCTTCTTCTGTTGCTTCTTTTATATTTATGATTCGTTTTTCTGTTATACTTAAATTTTTAATTATGTTCACATCTTCAAACGATCGGCATATCTTAGCTTCACGTTCTTCTACTTTAAATACATATCCATCGTTGCTTTCTTGATTGGAACAGTTCATTGGTGCTCTAGCTAGAGCATCCGCTACTACGTTTTCTTTACCTGTGACGAATCGAATTTCCAAATTATATCTTTGTGTAGTCATTAGCATTCGCCGTAACCTTTTCGGTGCTTGCAACAAAGGTTTTCTGAGTATTGAAATTAATGGCTTATGATCTGTTTTTACTATTGTTTTCTTGTTTCCTGAAATTAGTTGTTGAAAACATAAACAAGCAAAAACAATCGCCTGTAATTCTTTTTCAATCTGCGCATAGTTTTTCTCTGACGTAGTTAACGTTCTTGATGCGTAGCCTATAACGTTGTCTTCTTGAAATACTGCTACTCCCAGACCGTAGTTGCTTGCATCGCATTCTATATTTATTGGTAATTGATCGTTAAAATATTTTAGAGTTTTTATATCTCCTACTTGTTCTTTAATCTTCTGAAACTCCTTATTCTCTGTTTCTGTCCCCACTTGGCTGAGTCTGTTTTTAATTTTCGCAATGAACATACCTCAGAGCTTAGGTTAGGAATGTATCGACTTAGATAGGTAATCATTCCTAAAAATCTAATTAGCTCCTTTTTGTCTGTAGGTTTTGGATAATTTCTTATTGCCGATATTTTTGTATCGTCTGCTTTCAAGCCTTGATCAGTAAGTATATGTCCGTAAAACTTTACTTGATTTTCACACAATTTAGGTTTACTCTTATTTAACTTACAATTGTTTTCTTGCAAACGCTGCAGGAATTTTTTTAAGTTGCAGTTATGGTCCTGGATCGCTTCTGCTTTAGTATTGCCGCAACCATAAATCAGTATGTCGTCTGCTAGAATCTCTACTCCTTTTAAATCGTGAAGTATCTCTTGCATTTTCATTTGAAATATTTCTGGTGCAGGAGCAACTCCAAATTGTAATCGTAGCCATCTATAGCGACCGAATGGCGTCCAGAAGGTTGTCAACTTACTGCTCTTCTCAGAAAGTTTAACTTGTCAAAATCCTTTTTTCGTGTCTACTGTTGTGAATACTTTGGCTTTTCCTAGTTCCGGTAATATTTCATCCAAAGTTGTAAACTGATAGTTGGGTCTTTTTAGCGCTGTGTTCAGTGGCATTGGATCTAAACATATTCGCAATGATGAGTTTCTTTTTACCATCAAAATGTTACTCACCCAATCAGTATGATGACTCTCTTTACAAATAATGCCTACCTTGACCAAACTGTCAAGTTCACTTTTCAAGTTTTTCCTCGACGCTATGGGTATACGTCTTGCTGTTTGGATTGTAGGCTTATCATTTTCGTCTACTTCCAAGTCTATTTCCCCCGGAAGAGCTCCATATCCTTTAAATATATCAGAATACCTGTTAACTATATCTTTAGCTTGTTTATGTAGATTCATTTCTCCTTCTGCATCTAGATTTGTTTTGGTGGATGTATCTCTTACCACATTACAATATTTTATAAGATTTAATAACGTGCATGCTCTTGCTGATAATAGTGGGCCATGCTCTACATCTACTACTTGAAAAGTAATGGAGTATTGTTTACCTCTGTTTCTGCATATGAGATTAATTTCACCTTTTACTGGAATCTGTACCACCGAAGCTTTGTAAACGATGATTAGATGTTTTCAATTTCGGACATGAGTGATTCAACAATTTACTTAGTAGTTTATATCCGATAATATTTACGCTCGCTCCAGAATCTAGTTCGCATATCATCTTAATCCATTCGTTGTTCATTTTAAATTCTAGTTCTGCTTCTACCCTACCACCGTTTCTAGAATTGTCTATAATTTTATCTATTTGCATTCTATCTTCATCTTCATCACTTTCATAGCAATCTTCACTTTCACTATTATTGCCTACTTTCTTAACTTTGCTACTCCTTTTCTTCTGCTGTCCACTATACATTTTCTTCTTCGTATCCTTTTTATTATTCTGTTTCTTTTTACATACTACGGCGAAATGATTTTTACCTCCACATAGTTTACAAACTTTGCCGTATGCCGGACCACGACCTTTTTCAAATACATGATTATTCCCGCAAAATTTATATTTTCTGGTCTCTGTTTCTCTGCTAACTTTGTTTCAGTGTCTTGTAATCTCTAATAATATAATTTGATTCTTTATGATTATTTTACCAAAGTAGTATTTGTTTTGTTATAACCGTTGCTAAGTTTCACCGGAACCAGATATGACAGTTAATTAAGTTAATAAATATATGACATGTATGTTTTTCTTTTGCAATAAATAAATTAAAATAAGTACGACTCTATTCTACAAAAACTATTAAATTGGTAGCAGAGCGCGTAGTATATAGAGTTGAAATATCTATTGGATTAACACCCATAGCGTAGTTCATAAGAGCTGAACAGGCTGAACTGTCTATTGGATTAACACCCATTGGACTAAATTGGATAATTTATTGAATGAGTTAAAAGGTGAGATATTTAACAATTTCTCATCATGGATATTAATTCAGCCAGAATAGAACAATTAACTGAAAAAAATTATAATGTTTGGAGTATGAAAATCAAAGCTTTGCTTGAAGCAAAACAACTATACGAAGATGTGATAGAAAACGATGAACCCAAGAAAGATGAAAGTAAGGAAAATATTATGAAAATATATAAAGAGTGGAATAAGAAAAATAAAGAAGCTTTAGGAATTATAATTCTATCGTTATCTAATGACCAGGCCACTGTATATAAAGGTATCAAGAATGCAAAGACAATTTGGAATGCAATTAAGACAAGATATGAGGGAGCCCTTGAAGACAGTAAACTGGATTTAATGCTTGAGTTGACAAAGCTAAAAAAATCTAACCGTGAAAGTATGGAGGAATATCTAACAAGAGCACAAGGAATTTCACGCCAGCTAACTGAATTTGGAAAACAAATAACTGAACGTGAACTTGTCAGATATATCATTGAAGGACTAACTGAGAAATAAGAATCAATTGTGCTTGCCCAAATAGAAGTATCAGTTTTACAGACATGAGACAAACTTTGCTACATTATGAGAAGAAGGAAATAGAAACAAAAACTGAAATGAGAGCTTTCAGAGTTACGATAAACAAAGAAATATGTATAACCAGAGATTATGCTTTGTATGTAACAAACCAGGGCATATTGAAAAAGATTGTTGGTTCAAAGACAAGAACAAAACCTTTAGGAGGGACAGCGCCAAGACAAAAATACCAACTAAACAATTTAAAAAATTGAATATTCATAAAGACAATAGGAGGGAACATGCAACATTCGTAAGAGAAAATTCATGTAAAGAAAAAATAGAGCTATGCAAAGAAAAGACAGAACACGCTATAACTACAGATAAATTGGTAGAACCAGAAGAAATGAAATGGATTTTAGACTCAGCATGTACGTCACATATGACATCAAAGGAAAACTGGTTGGAGAATATTAAAGAAGAAAAAAAATTTGTAAATGTTGCAGAAGAAGACAGAATGATAAAGACTGTTAGCAGAGGAGAAATTAGAGCATCTACTGAGATTGAAGGAGAAACATCAAACTTGAAATTGAAGAATGTACTTTACGTACCTAAGCTAAGAGGAAATCTTATGTCAGTCCCAAGTATAGTCAAAAATGGAAATGAAGTAGTTCTGAAGAAAGATGGAGCATACATTTATTCTGAAGAAGGCGACCTAATCTGCCAGGGTGAACATGAAGATAACATGTTTGTCATAAATATGACAAAAAGAGCTAATAATAATATAAAAAATGAGGAATGTTTCGGAACCAAGGAAAATCTACAGAAACTTTGGCATCGAAGATTGGGTCATACAAACAATGATTATATAAAGATGATGCAAAAAAGGTCTATGGTTAGAGGATTAGATAAATTCGACGACGAAAATGAAATGTGTGAAGCATGTGAAAGAGGAAAAATGTCTCGTCAATCATACAAGTCAACGTACTCTGAAATGACTAAGGACCCCTTAGAACTTTTACATGTAAATTTATGTGAACCCTTCCAAGTAGAATCACTGGGAGAAAGAAAATACATGATGGTTGTTGTAGATTCATACTCAAGAAGATATTTTGTGGAATTTCTTTCAAGAAAAAATGAAGCATATCAGAAAATACAAAACCTAATCGTAAGAAGAGAGAATGAACTAGGTTTAAAAGTTAAAAGAATACGATCCGACAATGGTATGGAATTCTTAGGCAGAAATTTGAAAGAATACTTTACAAGTAAAGGAATAAAACATGAAAAGACGATGGTCTATTCACCAAGAAGCAATGGTTTAGCTGAAAGAGCAAACCGTTCATTGCTAGATAAAGCTAGAACCCTTCTAATTGATAGTGAACTACCACTCGAGTTTTGGGCTGAAGCAGTAGCTACAGCTGAATATGTGCACAATGTTACACCAACAAAGAGCCGCAGAGATAAAACACCGTTGGAACTGTATTACTCTAAAAAACCATCAGTACGACATTTAAAACCATTTGGATTTCTAGCTTATTACAAGGTGAACAACAACAAAAGACACAAACTAGAACCGAAAGCAAAGAAAGGTATATTCATAGGACATTCTAGAGAAAGAAAGGCATATTTCTATATACGATCAAGATGGAAATAAAATATATGAAACATCTGATGTTACATTCAACGAAGACAAAAATGGATATGAACCAAACAAAAGTAAAGAAGTGTAACTAATAAATTTAAATCTAGATTATATAACTGATGAAGATAAATCATTAAATGATGATGGTGGTACCGAAATAATCAGTCAAATATCAGAAACAGAAGAACAAAACCATATTTCAGATATAGAAGATGAAGGAAACATCATACCTCCCGTAGAAAACGGTGATAATAACGAATTAATTATTGAAGAGGAAAATACAATGCAAGAAGAAGAAAGACCTAAGAGACAGAACAAACTTCCAAAGAAATATGATGATTTCTATGTTTATTTAGGAACTACTGAAACACCCAAGACATATGAAGATGCTATGAAAACTGATGAAAGAACAGAATGGAAGAAAGCCATGGATAAGGAAATCCAATGTATGAAGTCACACAAAGTGTGGGAACTAGTACCAAGACCAAGAAATGATAAAATCATCAGAAGCAAATGGGTTTATAAAGTTAAACATGACAAAAATGGAAAAAACTTCAAGGCAAGATTAGTGGCACTCGGATTTGGTCAAAAACAAGGAACTGATTTTGAAGAAAATTTTAGTCCAGTGATAAAATGGGACTCATTTAGAATTCTTATAGCATTGACTGCCCAAAAGAATTATGTAATCAAACACTTTGATGTGAATACAGCATATTTAAATGCTGATCTAAATGAAACAACATATATGGAACAACCACCTGGCTATGCCACTAATTCAGGGGAAGTATGTTTCTTGAAGAAAAGTATTTATGGATTGCCACAATCAGGAAGGTGTTGGTATTTCAAATTCAAACAAATTTTGGAGAAAACAGGACTACGTCCATCGCATTCAGATCCCTGCACATACGTGAAAAGAGAAGGAAACTCAAATCTATATTGCGGCATATATGTTGACGATTTTTTGGTTATAGCTGATTCGGAAGACACCCTACGAGGATTCACCAGTATTTTGGAAAGGAGTATAAGTTTTAAAGAAACAACAAACTCAAATACATTTCTCAGCATAGAAATTGGAAGAAATGCTGATAACATCACACTAAGCCAAAAAGAATACGTGCGGAAAATTTTAAACAAATACAATATGGAAAACTGCAAGCCTGTAAAAACACCTGGTTCAATAGGAGAAAAACTTGATAATTACGAACAATCAAACAAATTCTCTATAAAAGACTATCAAGAAGCCGTTGGTTCACTGATGTACCTAGCCGTTGGAACTCGCCCAGGTATTTCATTTACAGTCAGTAACCTATCCCAATACTGCAAAGATCCGCAAGATATACACTGGATAGCCATAAAAAGGGTCCTAAGGTATTTAAAAGGAACGGAAGATTATGGTCTATTATTTAAGAAGTCTGGTAAACATATCAGCATTACATCAGATGCAAGTTGGAGTACAACATATGATGTAAAGTCATTTGGTGGATATATCATCCAATACGGAAATTCCTTAATAAACTGGAAAAGCAGCAAACAGACACGCCTCGTCGCGTTATCAACAATGGAAGCAGAATTGATATCTGCTTGCGATGCCATTTGTTGCGGAATATGGGTCAAGTCATTACTAGAAGAGATAACTGGAGAAGAACCTGATAAAATGATTCTCAACACAGATTCACAAGCACTCATAGATTGGACTAAAAATCCCAAAGTTAGCGTTCGTACAAGACACATCAATCGCAAGTATTATTTCGTCAAAGATGAACTGGAGAAGGGTTATCTTACTATGAAACATAAAAATACCAAAGATCTTGAAGCAGACATGATGACAAAAAATTTGATTGCAGAGACTTTATTGACACATTCGAAAAATTTGAACCTGAATCGCTACACGTAAAAAAGAAAAATGACCACAAAGAAATGGGGGGATTTAATAATATAATTCAGATTTGATTCTTTATGATCATTTTACCAAAGTAGTATTTGTTTTGTTATAACCGTTGCTAAGTTTCACCGGAACCAGATATGACAGTTAATTAAGTTAATAAATATATGACATGTATGTTTTTCTTTTGCAATAAATAAATTAAAATAAGTACGACTTTATTCTACAAAAACTATTAATCTCTTTAATGTTACTTCTTCGACTATGCACATGTCTATAGCGTGTTCTAGAGTTAAATCTGCTTTTGACATCAATCTCTTCCTAAGTTCCTTGTTTCTGCATCCTAATACTATGCGATCTCTTAACAAATCATCTACAAAGGTCCCAAATTCACATATTCTTATCAACTTCTGTAGTTTTATAAGATATTCATCGAAAGATTCTTCTCCTTGACTGCAACTATTGAACATTGCCCTGTCATAAATTACATTTTTCTTCGAAGCTAACCTTTTCGTAATAACTTCAATAACTGTTTCTAGACTAGATTTATCTTCTTTTGTTAGATTAAATCTATTGTACTTTATTAACGCGGCGTCTCCTATAGTTGTTAATAATATTCGTACTTTTTTGTTCTTAATTTGCTGGCCATTTATCCATACCGGTAGCCGCACAGTAATCTTCAAAATTCTTTATGAAATATTCAAAATTTTGTGCCACATCTCCCTTATCAATTTCTAAATGTGCAGGGAAAGGACTATTTTGGGGTTTTGAGATTTCTGCTTTTGACTGCGATATCCTCAACATTTGTTGACTCATTAATGACATTGTTTCAATTTGCTGTTTCAACAGTGCAGCTAAAACTTCATTTGAGACTGACATTTTGTTGTCTTTCAATATACGAGCCTTAACCACTATATGTTCGGACGATGGGCAGTCAATAGAATTTGGTCGGTAATTTTTTTTTCGATTTATTATTTTTATTTTTGATTACTGTATTATGCTTCTACTTATTTGAACGTTTTATTCAGACTTATTTAAAGTAACAAAAATCTTAAATTAATTTGAATTAAACACAAATTGAAATATCAAACGGACAGAAAAAAATCCAACAGTTATTTTTAATACGGCGTAACATCCCCTTTAGCCTTAATTACTGATTTTATTCTCAATGGCATTGTTCATATAAGCTCGTGACAATCTTCTGTAGAAAATGAGTCCCAAATTTCATGAATTTTAGCACGAAGATCCGGAATAGTGCGCTGAGGATCATTTCTCAGACGTTGTTTCATTTTATGCCACACAGTCTCAATAATATTGAGATCGGGGCTGCTGGACGGCCAATCTAATACGTCAACTTTATTATCTACAAACCACTTTTTTGTAGATTTGGCAGTATGAGAGGAAGCGCCGTCTTGTTGAAAAATTATGTTTGGTTCATTAGGATGCAATTCATGAATGGTTGGTATCAGATAGTTTGCCAGGATGTTCTGATATTTTGATGCATTAACTGTCCCATCTACAAAATGTAATTTCCCCAGACCTTTCACCGACATACAGCCCCAAACCATAATTCCTTGAGGAAACTTCACTGTACGCTTTGAACAGTCTTTATGAAACGCATCTGATTTGCTTCTAATTACACGCCTCCTACAATCTCCTACACTAATGTCAAATTTGGCCTCATCACTGAATATCACTTTGCTCCAGTCCTCAACAGTCCATAAAATCCCTTCTTTAGCCCAATCAAGACGTTTTTTCTTTTGTTTTTCTGTTAGAAAAGGCTTCTCTTTAGCCTTTCAAAATTATCAGAATGTCACCCATGTTTTACTGAAGTTTTATGTTATCATACCTTATAAAAACTGAGTCCAGATTTGTGTATCCAAGCCCGACAACATTCTCTGCCAATACTTAAACCAGTTTGTTGATTCCAAAGGGCTGTAATGTCCCGTAAGGTTGATCTCCTTTGCTTCTTGCAAATTTTGACCAGAACCCTTCTTTTTCTTTCATTTATTAATCGTGGACGCCCAGAACTTTTCCCCCTAATATTTAGGGTACCCGCTTCTTGTTGCTTCTTGATGATGTCCCCAATCGTAGATTTTGGTGTTTCAAGGTCAGAAGCAATATGCGACATCGACATGCCTTAATTTTTTTTTAACAATTAATTCGCGTATTTTTATAGAAGTTGCTAATCCACGAACCATGATTATTGTAGAAAATGTCAAAACCAACAGACTAAAATTATTAATGACAGTTTTTTTTTCTTCCTGCGCCTAGTATCACTAATTTTACCATCAATATTGTTAACATTACCTAGGCGTCCGAATATTTAGTGGTCAGGAAATATATCAGACCGACCAAATTGGCTGGTATTCTGAGCTCGCGACTAAATTAAACGACTAAGGGTGACTAGCTAGTCGCCGACTTTCGGTTTCTTGTTCTAAGCAACCCGACTAAGTAGTCGACTTTTTTAGTACAGTGAAGTCTGGCAACACGGCAAATTGCAGTCACTCAACTTCTAGTTCAAGTGTCACCTGCTGTCAAAAATAAGTATTCGAATTATTGTATTATATTTATTTGATAAATGGTAAGTACATTATCATTATATTCTTTTTAATTGAAATATTATTCAGATTACGTAAAACTTATGTCCAAATTGGAAGTTTTATAAAACATATAACTTAACTGGAGTCAAGATCAGTGTAAAAAGTAATGTAAACTGTGCTTCTAATATCTTTCAGACAGATTTAATTTATTATTTTGTATTTTATTATGTGCGAAGTTGCGTAAAAGTTGAATGGAACATCAAACTAGAATATGAATATATGAAATTAATACAGAGTTGTATTATTAATGCAAGTAGTCAATTTATCGTATATATTTTTCAAAGTTTATAATTCAGTCTTTTACTATTTACATCAAATTTTTCGTTGCTGAACTCAAATTTTTCATTATTATAATCCAATATTTCATTATTGTATTGTAATCCAATATTTCATTATTGTATTTTAATCCAATATTTCATTATTGTAATCAATTATATTATTACCATCAACAAATAGGAAAATTTTCAAAATTTAAAAAATAATATGTAGTGTCATACTCGTGAAATAACAGTATGTGTAGATTATTTTTCATCCCTTGATTGTTCTATTTTACTTATTATAAGAAAATGAATACATTCATTTTATTTAGATTGCACCAAAAAGAGAATTGGTCCCACGAAGAAAAAATGTTTTTTAAAGAATGTTTAAAGAAGAGGAAGGATATATTAGAAAGTAAGGGAAATGATGCCAATATAATGAAAAAGAGGAAAAATTCATGGCGTGAAATAGAAGAAGAAATGAAGGTGAATTGGTATGAAAGGAGCGTCGATAGAATGAAGGAGCAATGGAGAAGGATGAAAAATAACGCCAAAAAGAATGTTAGGCAGTATCGGAGGAGCCTGAAACAAACCGGTGGAGGTTCTCCTATCGAAATGCCAGACCCGCAAGATTGGGATATTGCGGAAATTTGTCCACTCGATTTTGTCGTGGACACAAGCAAATATGACTGTGATGCTGGTGCTCCTAAAGAACCCGTAAGGATAATGGGCGTATTTTTACAATTTCTTTTTAATAATATAACATTTTTCTTCAGGAACTCCTTAAGCAATATGTTCTCAATCCACAAACCGGGTGAGTATTATATTTGTAAGAAATATTTTTTAACTATATTTAAGTATTAACACTATACTATACAGTTTTTATTACAATCCAGCTTACTTTTTACAAATACTGTTCACAAATTAATCTAATTTCATTTTCAGAAGTTTTGTTTCATAGACTTTTAAAAAAAATAAAAAACATACAAATATATTACGATTTTATTATTTATAGAATTCTTGAAACTGTAAAAGAACCTGAGCCTGCCGAATATCCTGTTCCATGTTCCCCACCTCCTACTTCTTTTCCAAATACCAAAGAAAAAAACAGGAAAAAAAGAAAACAAGAAATGTCTTCGTATGAAGAAAAGTTGCTAAGTTTAGAAATAAAAAAGTATGCAGAAGATGAAGAGCATAAGAGGCAACAGCATGAAGCTATTATGAGAAATTTGGCTTTAGAAAATAAATTCATTGAACAAAAAACCAAATTAGAGTTAGAAATTTTAGAATTAAAAAAATAAAAAATAATTAAAGAAATTAATTTGCTTGATAATAAACAATAATTTTTATTTGAAAACATTGGTGTTTTTATTATTAATATTATTTCATAATCGACAGTAAAAGTAAGATTACAAGGACCGTAAATTGAAATAATAACTTTCAACTTCGCATCGTGTAACAATTTTACGTTATACTGAATCGTAAACGTTTTATTACAGAGCTCTGTCTCTAGTAGTAAAGAAAGTGTTTACGGGTTCTGCCCGTTAAAAAATTTACGAGCTGCTAAAACAATAGCAACATGTACACAGATTTATTTATTCATTATTTCGCTTCGCCATGTTTCCAAAACTGTTTCGATCAAATAATTTAATGTATTCCAATTTTTTTTTTCTCAAATTATTTACGATTCATTATATCATAAAACATTGTACAATGCTCAACCGTTACTCGAAATTTACGTGCTCGCACGGATAACAAGCTCGCTTCTCTCGCTCGTTAGGTACCGTGCACGCCCGTAAAGTTCTGAGTAACGGTCTTGCAATGTAAATTACTCTTATATGTCGGGAAAAAATCAGTCACTTCTATGGTATATTGGTATTTAAGTAAAATACCGACGTATAAAATTTTCTCGGAATATATTTCCTCGGACTCGTGTATGCTGCATATTCTGCTGTAGTTGGGCCGCTGGTTCAAAATCATCATCGCTCTCCTCAGAGCTTATGTCGTCTGTTTTACAAAAAGTATAAAATAATAAATTAATCCATTTAAATATTAATTATATCGATTTACCGCCATCCATATCCTTTCTAATATTATATAATACTGCCATTGCAGCAATAGCAGCTTTAGCAGTGTCTAAAGATAATAACATGCCGTTTTGAAGTGCACGAAAAACACCTTTCCATTGCCCAAAACACCGTTCAACGGTACACCTAGTTCTAATATGAGCCCTATTATATCGTTTCTCCGAAGGTGTTTGCGGATTTAACAACGGTGTTAGTAAATAGGAAGAGCATGGATAACCCCCATCTCCTAATAACAAACCGTTTATTTCGCCGTCCTACAAAATACAAGCATTATAATAGAATGTATACAAGTTTGTATCAGAATAATTCAGAGCCGGTTTGAATCTCGCGGGAACGATGTAACTGCACGCAGGCGTAGCATATTACAAATAATTCATATTTATTTAAAGTGTTAAAATCGGGATATTTCAATATTTTTACATTCTCTTACGCAAAGGTTGAGAAGATAATCATTATTGACCCAGCGCCAAGATTGTAACAAGAGGGCGAAGCCCGAGTGATACAAGGCGCCTGGTCAATAATGATCTTCTCAACCGTGGTTTACATACTATTTTTTTCACTACTAGCTCCTAAATTCTATTTAACGAATTTTATATTATTAATAACATAAGAATTTTGACATTAATATTTATTAATATCTATAAAAACTAAGTAGGCAGAAATAAAATTCTTTTGTTTTTAATATTGTTTTTAATATCTGACATTTCATTTTGGTAACAATAAGTAAACATGTTTGAAGAAAGTAATACGGAAAATTGTACTCCTCCGGAAATTAAAGAAGCGGCACAAAATGTACAGTTTGATACATTGCTGCCAGAAAAATCTAAACCGATATATATGAAAGTGTATACAAGTTTTAAAGAATGGTGTCTAACAAAAAAGGTGACTAAAATCTCGGAAAATGTACTCCTAGTATATTTCCAGGAGCAAGCACACAATAAAAAGGCTTCAAGTTTATGGGCCATATTTTCCATGCTGAAATCGACTATTTCATTAAAAGAAAATATAGACATTTCAAAATATTTTAAGTTACTTGCATTTTTAAAGCGCCAAAATGCTACATATAAGCCGAAAAAGTCATCTGTATTTTCTAAAGAAGAAATTAATAAATTTCTCATAGAAGCGCCAGATGAAGTCTTCCTATCAACGAAGGTATCCTGTTGTGGTAATAAAATTCCAAAAACTTACTAATTCATACTTTCTTAGGCTATTTTTGTGATTGGAGTGGCTGGCGCTTGTAGAACCGATGAGCTTTGCAATATGCACATGAGAGATGTCGACGTTCGGGATGACATCATCGTCATAAATATAACGAAAAGCAAAAATGGATCCTCGAGAAAATTTGTCTGGGTTGAAATAGTTAAAAAATATCTAAGTAAGAGGCCCACTCCTGACATGGCAAAGGTGTTCATTACTTTCCGACACGGCAAACCTACGAGACAAAATATAGGACACAATGCAAATTTGACTTGTCACAATTGCACTATCAATTTCAACTATAAATAGCAAATAAATGTTACCTGTTTTGTGTTTTTACATAGAAATGTAATTATATCCCTAAAAAAAATGTACAATGTAAGATAATTGAAATAGTTACAATAAACACTTACCTTTTCATAGATTTAACAATAAATAAATACCTAAATTAACATTTCGCATTGTAAATAAAATGTGAACGCACGAAAAATTTGATAAGAAATAAGATCGTGGAATATTAAGATTTTTAATCTGAAATTTAACTATTGCCAACTTGAAATTAGGCGGCAAATTTAAATATAATGTTTTCTTTGCGTTTAATAAGTTAAATTCAGAAGCTTGAATTTCTTTAAAAAGTGACAGTTCGCATAATTAACCATGGTCAATAATAATTCATTATTGACCGTTGTTAAGCGTTGCTAAGGAAGCGGTAGAGAAAAACAATTTCACAACTCAGTAACAAGTCAATAATGGTATGTTTGTAGGCTAGTAGTGAAAAAACTATTTTATTCACTACTAGCCTAAGCAACCGCAATTATTTACTTTTATTTGATAAGCGAAATTGTTTTTTCCTACCTGTACATTGTAACCATGGTTACCGATAATTACTTACCGACCTCTGTTAAATGTCAATATTGACAGTAACTTTTATACTTCCAAAACCATATAATAAATTTAAAAAGGGTGTATTATTATACAGTAAACTTGGTCTATAATACTATAAATTCACAATAAGGCTAGATTTCTCAGAAATCAAATTGTCAAACATAGAGATATAGGAATACATAGATGTATGTTGGCAACACTGGAATCAAGTAACGTTGGTGACATTGTAAAATAATATTTATGTTGAATAGTTGAATAAATAATTGATGAAATGGAAAATGGGCCCGTCCAACTTTTTTTGAATTTTTTATATGTTACGAAGAATTTAAAAATAAAAATTCCGTATTTTTTGTTTTCTTGAAATTACGCTTAATAACGCCTAAAATAATTATTAAAGTTTTGGCGCGAAAGTTCTGACGTTAACGTCACTCCGTTATAAGTAGAGAGAACCAACATACGTTACCGTCAGATTGCAGTAAATCTCGAGAAGTAGAAGTTCAATTTTATTGAAGTAAAAAAATTCATAATCGGGATGATTGTACGCAGGGACTATCGTCAAGTTGTTTTGGAAATTTTTAATTTTAAAATAAAAAAGGGTTACTATAAATAACAATAAAATTCAAAATATACGCACGACAGTTCCTAGAAACTTATATCTTCAATTCATACGTAACGATTGACTTTTGTAAGTTTTACCAATTTTCCGGGGTAGCGGAATTACGATTTTTCCATAAGAGCCTGTATAAAGCAATTTCATAATAGTTTTGCTATTATCTCATAGATGGCCATGGCAAATATCAAACTTTTTTCCACCAACCACCAAATTTGAATTTTGGAGATAGCATAGAGTACTAAACGACTTTTCAAATAGATCAATAAATTATCCATCAAATTATAATATGACGATTACTTAATCGATTTAAAAAGATGCTGGTATTTTATTTTTTTGTCCAGTAATTTATTATGTAAAAATAAAATTTTGATCACATACCCCATTATTTCAAGAAAAATTATATTCAGCATTAGAAAAAATAATGTTACAATATAAAAGTAAGCCATGTAATGAACAAATACAAACAAATTTAATAACATAGGTGAAAAATAGTTTTGTGTAGTCAATCACATTGATATTTTAGATATAAGAAAGGAATGGGGTCTCGTGGCCGCGTGCCTGAGTGTGTCGTCGCGAATCTGGCAAACCGGGTTCGATTCCGATTTTATTTCTCTTCTTACAATGTAATTATAAACGTAAAATATAATTTGCCTTCAACTAGACTAATGGATATTACACGGCTTTTTATTTCACTATTCATTTATTTTGAATAATTAATTAACAATTTTCTGAAAGGTTATCGGGTGAATTGTGGAGAGAGGTTGTGTAATTTATAGTTTTTCTAATAATGTTATTAGGGGTGAATTGTAAATGTTCACATGACCTGACCTACCTTCACAATTCACCCCTTATAAACATTCTAGGAAAAGCTGTAAATTAGACAACCTCCCTTTACAATTCACCCAATAACATTTCAGAAAATTGTTTATTTAATAAATTATTCGAACCCCTTAGATGCTCTGTGTATATGTACTAGCTAGTTGTAGTTTCAAAAAATAATTGCGAGCGGGCATCATCATTGCATAAGTTGTTTTATTCTTTACGACAAAAACCGCATATTTCATTATTTTTATTCTTCGTCTGTGCAAATAAAGTGTAATAAGTGGTTTATACATTTTAAAATCATTTTATAATGCGTTGCAGTTACGAGTAAGTAAACATTTTTTTTTTATAATTTGCTAATACTATCCTGACTTCCCTAATATATTCCTATTACTATATTTTAGTTCATTTTCAATATGCCTAAAATCAAAGGTAATAAGAAGAGATGGCCTTCGAAAATTAAAAAGAAAGGACAAGCAAAGAAAAAAAATTGTCGAAATGGAAGGAATGTTTCAGCGGTACAAGAAGCATCTGTAAACCCAAGTCAGCACATTAATAAGGTCACGCATATTTCCAAATTAATAACAAGTACACAATTGCGGAACAAGTATTTATTATTATTTAATAAGTAGAGTGCACCTAGATTTCTTTGCTGACTTAGCTTTACGTTGGATATATATACGACGACGATATGGTAGGTCGGCAGTGAAGTCTTACCTTAGTGAAGGTATACCCTACCATACAGTCGTCCACTCCTGTAAGTTATCAACATCATCTTAAATTAAATCCTTTTATATTTTGATAACCAAAGTCTATTCATTCTACCCGAACCTCCTTATTCACCCTCTTCTCCCCAAAGTGTACAACAGTCGTCAGCACGAGAGAACCGCCACGGCAGAACCAACTGTAAGTACACTACATCATTTTTATTGCAAACAATTTAGTTTGGATACAATTCATATCTCCAGTTTGGCAAGAACCCTTTATAATTATTATTTGTTAAGTCGCCTCATAAAGGCGGGTTACAAATTGGTGGCAGCGGTTTTGGGAAATTTTGCCAGACCAGGGTGACTAGTATATCTGGATCACCCGCGGAATACGAGTTGTTTCACAATATTTTGTTCACATATATTAAAAAACCATGCCAGGAGACAGCACTCCGGGTGGTAATGCTGCGGCTAGTTCTAATAAATTAACAGTTAAAACAGAATCAGAAATGTTAGCATTAAGAAGTACTATAATAGCTCAATTACCAGAATTTTATGGGGAAAATGTAGAAGATTATTTTAGAAAAGTACTGGTAGCAACGAGTGTTAGAAAATTCAGTGATAGAGATATAGTAGACCTAATTCGTACAAAATTAAATGGGGGTGCTTTAAAATTTTATTGTACAAATATAGAGTTACATCTTTCCACCATAACATTTGCAGAATTTAGAGAAAAATTTATAAAAAGATTCGCGAAACGTAGAAATGCAGACCAAATAAACAGAGAGTTCAGAAATTGCACCCAAAATGTAAGGGAATCAGTACAAAAATTTGCAGAACGATTAAGAAATTTAAAATTAGAATTAATAAAATCACAAGATGGAAATGAAGAATATGTAGATAAACAAATGTTATCGTGCTTTAAAGATGAACTAAGACCTGATATTAAAAAAGTTCTCATGCCATTTATGAAATTTAAAACTGATCTAACATTTGAAGAAGCTGTGGAACTGGCAGAGCAAGAAGAATTAGAACTAGTCTCAAATAAAAGGGGTTGTCTAGAAGTAGGGGCAGTAAATAAAGTATCACATACACCGCAGCACGGTATAAAATGTTATAATTGCGGAAAGATAGGTCATATGCGACGGGATTTCAGGAGGGGAAATACCTGTGCACGCTTTGGAAAACTAGGACACTATGCAAAAGACTGCAGGGCAAATTTTAATCAAAATAGGAGCTATAATTCTAGCAGGTACAAAGGACCATCGAGAGGCAGTCAAGGAAACAGCAGAGGCACGTACAAGCCACAAGGAGAACACCGAACTCAGAATTTAAACGGAAATCACCTCTCGCGCGCGACCCAGCACGGGAGGTCTCAGTAAAAACTTTCAAAATTAATCATATGCGCTCAGTTTTAGAATTATATACAGATGATCCAAATTTTATTTTAGTTCAAATAGAAGGCACACCTGTAAAATTATTAATAGACTCAGGGTCAAGAGTTTCAATTCTTAAGAAAAAAATTGTAAAAGGGCATAGAATACAAAGAGGGGACATTGGGCGTTTAAAAGCAATAACAGGTGCAACAGTGTCGTATTACGGCACAAGTAAAATTAAATTCGATTGCCAAAATTCTAGTTTCCGACAAAAAATGGTAGTTTGCTCAGATGATTTAGATTTAGATGCCGATGGCCTGTTAGGTAGACTTCATTCGTAAATTTGACGTGCTCTTGTCAAGAGAGGAAGTAAAATTTCAAAACGTTAGTTTAAAACTACTGAGCAACACTGACCTAGAAAAAATGGCCGCGACAGCACCAGTCGATGTCATTGGATGTGATGTTGCAACCCAAGCGGATGACGTCAGCGATAAGGCGGAGCAGCAAGCAAGAGTGTCTGATAAACAAAACAATATTCAGGCACGTACTCAGCGGGCAGCCATCACAAGTCGAGATAAGGACGCGGGAATTCAAAGTATGGAAAATGGCTCCCTTCATCAAGAAAAATCGGTCTCACAAACCAGTGGATTCGTTAAATTGAAGAGCGCCGTGAAGATTCCTCCAAATTCTGAATTCGTGTGTATTGCAGTCCAGGATCTGATCAATCCAGGGCAAGATATTGTGGTGGAACCCGTAGAGCTGAGGACCCATGGGGTTATGGCTGCAAGAGTCATAACAAAAGCTGAAAAAGAGGTACCGGTGAAGTTGATGAACTTCACAAATCAAGAGCTTTCATTAGGAAAGAACATGTTAATTGGCATGTCGGCCATACTTGAGAAGGGGAGCGCTGGGGATAAACAGGCTTCAGAAGAACAGCATTCATTGACCACGTTAAAAGAACAAGTCGGGACAGCTGTCAGCAGAGAGAAGAATTCTCACGCGAAGGGCGCTGAGAAGATACAAGCTCAAGATAAGCAGCATTCGTCGATCTTGGTAAAAGGACCTGTCGAGACAGCTGTAATCGAAGAAATGAAGAATTATCGAGCTGAGAACACTAAAGCGCAGCAACCATCGACAAAGCCAAGAAGAGGGCAACAAATCAAGGTAGCTGAAAACACAAAGAATAAACGAGGACAAGCCAAGTCCACGGAGAAGAGTCAACAGGCCACGCCAGCTGTAAACAAAGAGCAGCATGCAGTGTGCGCTGTGGAAGTTCAAGGAAAAGGAAGAATTGAGGAACAGTTCAATTTGGACTATTTGGCGGAAGAGGTAAAAAGTAAATTACTAAATTTACTGAGGAAGTATGAAGACATCTTTCAATGGGAGGATAGTAAACTAGGGTGCACACATAGAGTAAACCATAGAATTATTACGGAAGATGTGCCTCCTATAGCCAAAGCACCGTACCGAGTTCCCTACAGCCAACAGGAACCGTTGGCTAAAGAATTAAAGAAAATGCGCGAAGCAGGTGTAATAGAACACTCCGATTCGCCATGGTCAGCTCCAGTGGTCATCGTGCCGAAGAAATCCGAAAATGGAGAGGCCAAGATAAGGGTGTGTATTGACTTCAGAGGGTTAAACAAAGTGACCAAGAAAGATTATTTTCCTGTGGCTAACATGCAAGAAACCCTGGATCAGTTAGGGAATGCAAATCTATTCACTACCCTAGATTTAGCATCCGACTACTGGCAAGTAGAATTAGACGAAAAAGATAGGGAAAAGACAGCATTCACAACAAATGGAGAGCATTATCAGTTCACGAAGATGGCGTTCGGACTCGTAAACGCACCTAGCACGTTTCAACGACTCATGAACAGCGTGTTATCTGGGTTAAGAGGAGAACAATGTCTAGTATACCTGGACGACGTCATCGTATTCAATGGGAATAGACCAGACGAACATGTACAACGACTTACAGAGGTTTTCAAGAGATTGAGACAGGCTAACTTAAAATTGCAACCTAGTAAATGCAATTTCCTGAAGCCTGAAACCAAGTATTTAGGCCATATAATAAATGGAGAGGGTGTTAAACCGGATCCAGACAAAATTTCAGTCATACAAAACTATCCAAGGCCAAAATCAGTCAAGGAGATCAGAGCTTTTTGCGGACTAGTAGGCTTCTACCGAAGATTTATACAAGATTTCGCAAAATCGTCGAAACCTCTCACTAAATTGACACAAAAGGACGAGTCGTTCAACTGGACAGAAGACTGTGAACAGGCATTTAACACATTGAAGAATGCCCTCTGTTTCAACGCGGTTCTAGCCCATCCAGATCGCACAAAGGAGTTCATCTTATCAACCGATGCCAGCGGCAAGGCTATAAGTGCCATATTAAGTCAGAAATTCGATGGATACGAGAGACCGATAGCTTTTGCAAGCCGTCAGTTAAACAAGGCAGAAGTAAATTACTCTACAACAGAGCAGGAATGTCTTGCAATAGTTTGGGGTGTAAAATATTACCGATGCTACCTGTATGGAAGAAAATTTACAATAATAACTGACCATCAACCACTAAAATGGCTATTTTCGATCAAAAATCCACAATCACGTTTGGCAAGATGGGCGCTTACTCTCCAAGAATACGAGTACAAAATTGAACATAGAGCGGGAAAAAAGCACGCGAACGCAGACGTACTCTCCAGAATACCAATAAATGCAGTAGAGGTTGAAGAAATGTATGAACCAATATGGGATAGACACATGATAGCGAATAAACAACGTCAAGATGCAACAGTACAGCAGCTCACAAGTAAAGAAGGGTATTTCACGGATGACGAAGGGTTAATCTTCAAGGAAAAAACGAATAATGAGCGTCATCACCAACTTGTAGTACCGACATCAATGAAATTCAAGGTAATGCACGATTACCACAACCTACCATATGCGGGACATCAGGGTTTTGAGAAGACATACAGCTGAATCAAGGAAAATTTTTTTTTGGAAAGCGATGGCCAAGGACATTGAAGAGTATTGCAAGAAATGTCACTCATGCAATCAGAAGAAAACATCTCCGCATCACAAGCCTGTGCCACTTCAAAAATTCAATGAAGTTAGTAGTCCAATGGAAAGGGTTTCAATGGATATTGTCGGTCCATTAACAACAACTATGAAGGGCAACAAGTACATCTTAACCTTCCAGGACCACTTCACAAAATATCCCGAAGCATTCGCTATTCCAGACCAAAAGGCAATAACAATTTCGAGGATATTGTCCCAAGAAATCATTTCAAGACACGGGGCTCCGAGACAATTGCTGACCGACCAAGGCGCAAATTTTACTTCTGAAATATTTAGAGAAGTTTGTAAAATATTTGGCGTCGAAAAATTACAAACAACTGCATACCGTCCACAAACGAATGGGATGATAGAGCGAAGTCATCGCGTCTTCAAAGACATTCTGTCTCATTTTGTGAATCGAGATCAAACCGACTGGGATGAATGGTTACCATTCGTGCTACTAGCATACAGAAGTAGCGTGCATAATAGTACAAACGAGACACCATTCTACCTAATGCACGGTCGTGATATTGAATTACCCTATGACGACATAACAAGGCCCCATGATCTACGGTATGACTATGCTGACAACTATGCGTCAGAATTAAAGCAAAGGTTGCAAATTGCTTTTAATACAGTAAAGCAAAACATCAACAAAGCAACAGAGAAAACTCATAAACAATTCAACAAAAACACCAAGTCGGCAGTATACAAAATCGGTGACGCGGTGTACTTGCACAACCCAGCCATACACACAGGTACGTCACGTAAGCTACACAAGCCATGGACAGGACCGTACTTCATAATGAAAAAAATGGGACCCGTGACATATAAAATTAAACAACAAAATTCCAACAAAGTTGTAACGGTGCATGTTAATCGTTTAAAACCATTTATGGATGAGAGCCTTTTGAATGAAGAATATGAAAGCGAAGAACCAAGTACCTCAAATAACGGAGAAGAGATTAGCACAGACGAGTGTAAAAATGGAAATACTGTGGACCCAGAAATGATACAAAAAATAACGCAAGACAGCCTTTTGATCGATGAATTAGTACGGGAAGAACAACCAAACACTACCCCTTCGTCAGTACGCAATTACCATACCCGTAGTAAAGGCCCAGCACCCCAGCATCCATGGGTTCTTTCCCCAAGAAGGAAATAAGCAGCAGTTCACCGAAAAGATAATAATGGCAGAGGCTGGAAAATTGGAAATTCGTGGAGGAAGCCGCGTACAACTCCCTGATAGCTACAGAGGGTTTACGTGTGCTGGACCCCCTCCCTATCCAAAATTATAAAATGATAAAAAACAGAAGAGAGATTACTATCTGGCTGAGCGGTAGCACTGGACCAAGCTGCAGTAGGCCCAGTCTACAGCCGCTCCCTCACAAAAACTCTCTTTGTTTTAAATGAAGAGAGTCGTCATCTTCATGTCCATCATCTTAGCCTCACATGCCATCATCGGTTTTGACTGCGCAGGTCTGACACATGCTACAACGAACTCCCAGTTTACGCAGAAAAGGAAGAACTCTACTTAACACCCATCACACATGTACTTCAAGACAAAGGTACGCAGATAGATTGTAGCAATATCGCCCCATCGATATTTCTAGTGGAAGGGAAATGGATTGGCTTCGGACCACACCCCATTCATGGAGTAGAACCAGAGATCCTAACCATTCAACAGGAACCAGAGTTCAACTTCAAGCCCTTGTTCGACATGGGTAATGCGGGTATCTACACCGACAAAGAGGTGAAAACAGCACAAGATGCTCTACTCTTCGGGATTGAGAGGCAAGCCATTTCTAACATAATCACGAGAAGGGTAATAGGCAGAAACACAGACAGTCAAGGACTTTCTACACTGGACCTATTCACAAAGGGTGATATAAAGACACTAGCTACATCTACCTTGAAGCAAATGTGGGGATGGTTTTTTAGCCTAGGGATGTTCATGTTAGGATTCATTGGTATCTATACGATCATAAAAAATTTCAAATACATTCTAGATTCACTATTGAATGGGTATAATTTATATAAGTCTGTAGGTTGTTCAATTGGAGTAGCAGCTTGTTTATGGGATGCGTTGACACAACTAGTCATCGACAATCACCATAGACAGACACGACAACCATACCATGAACAAGAAATGCAGGCAATCATTATAGATAACAATGAATCACGAAGAACACCTAGTGCACCGCCAGAGGAACCTCCCTCTTACAATGTACACCAACTAGGAGGTCACAGGGACCTGCCAGAATACCAACAGTGGGAAACCAACATATCGAATGTAGGAAGCAGATGGCATCCAAAGGAAACTCTCCCACCCAGCAACGTGGCCCCATAGACTAAGGACCCTAGTTAAGAAAAATTGTGCCCCTAAGGAAGCAAATTTTTAAAGAGGGGAGGTATGTAAACCCAAGTCAGCATATTAATAAGGTCACGCATATTTCCAAATTAATAACAAGTACACAATTGCGGAACAAGTATTTATTAATATTTAATAAGTAGAGCGGACCTAGATTTCTTTGCTGACTTAGCTTTACGTTGGATATATATACAACGACGATATGGTAGGTCGGCAGTGAAGTCTTACCTTAGTGAAAGTATACCCTACCATACAGTCGTCCACTCCTGTAAGTTATCAACATCATCTTAAATTAAATCCTTTTATATTTTGATAACCAAAGTCTATTCATTCTACCCGAACCTCCTTATTCACCCTCTTCTCCCCAAAGTGTACAACAGTCGTCAGCACGAGAGAACCGCCACGGCAGAACCAACTGTAAGTACACTACATCATTTTTATTGCAAACAATTTAGTTTGGATACAATTCATATCTCCAGTTTGGCAAGAACCCTTTATAATAATTATTTGTTAATTCGCCTCATAAAGGCGGGTTACACATCTACGGAAAAACTAACTAATAATTTTTATTTGTGTATCGAATTCGAATGACGTTTTTATTTATTAGGTATTGTTTCTGACGGTAATTTAATAGAAGTTAAATGTTTACTAAAAATATCCCAAGAAGGTTGGACAATAGAAGAAGCGGTCAAATCTAAAAAAACCTGTTTAGAAATATTAGAAAATGATATTAAATTGAAGAAGAATCATGACTATTTCCATCAAGTACGAATAAATTCAAAGAACTTTTTTTAAAAAAATTACTGATTTATAAATAACATTGTAATAATAAATTACTATTTCAGATTCAAGGCCAATTAAATATTTGTAAGAAAGATATGTGCTATTTTGTAATATATGTCAATGACAATACTGAACTATATGTAGAAAAAGTTTATCGCGCCATAAATTTGTGGGAAGTAGAAATGTTACCAAAGTTAAAGAAATTTTACGAGGATTGTATTATGCCAGAAATTGTTCATAGACGAGTACCAAAAGGATTAAAATGTTTGGACCCTCTATATATAAAAAAAGATTTTGAGAGAATATAGATAAAAGATGTAGTTTTTAATTTATTTTTTTTAAATTATATATTATTATGTAACTGGAAAGTAGAATATATTAGAAATATACTGTAATATTCTATAATCCTCTTTTTCCTTTGCGGTCAGAAATCTTACACAAATAAATTAATGTATTGTATTTTTAAATAGGTACAACCTCCCCGTAGCGATTCACATTCACACTGAAATGTTTTTTTTTATTTTATTCCATGTTTATTTTTCAATGTGTCTACACTAAGTAGGTATATATCTACAGTAAATATTTATTTCAAATGAAATTATATATTCATGAGTTCAACAATTTTTTTTAATAACACAATACAAATAGTAAATTTTGTTTGAGAATATTTTTGACGGTGCAATTCAGGAGCTATGTGTTCTTATCTCAAACGCTACTGCTTGGACAGAATTTGGAAGTTAGTTTCGATGTTATTGAAACCTTTGCAAGTAGTGAGCGTCGATGCTACCGCCGCACAGCGGAATAGTTTGTCAAGCCCAATTGGACGGCAGCCTTAATATGGCAATATACAATAAATGCTGCATGAATAAAAATACGTATCCATCTATCCATTACAAACTGTGCTCAAAAATCTTTAGAGCTAATGGTAATAAAGTAAGCCAGATAGTTATTATATCATTTCAAAATATATATTTGTTTGATTTACTTACATAAATAGACATAGGAATAGTGTTAAATGTTAATTTATGTAAAACATCGATAGTACATATTATACATAAATAAAAATCAAATAAGTAAAATTAATAATTTTTGCTCGTTTTCATAATCAAGTTAATTATTCCCTTTAATTAACTTTAAGACTCTTTAATATAATATTATTTTGATACTCACCTATTGCCATTATTATAATTAAAATAGTATTTTTACTATTTTCTATTTATAATTAAATACAACAAAGACAGTATTGATTACAATAATCAAAGCATAATTCATAAAATGTAATCCAACATTTTCATTACTATTTACTAAATGATTACAACAATGACAAGTATTGATATGACAATAATTAAAACATAAATTATAATAAGTAAATTTTCATTTGATCTTAATAAAAAATTACTTGGATATATAAAATATGTGTTAGAGTATGTGTAAAGCCAATCGCGTATTTACATATGAACAAAATATGCATGGTCCACTTTATAGTGACATTTTCACAGGGAAACTGGACTACTGTAATGACGCTGACGTCACAACATGGTGACCATTTTATGCTAAAAACTTTAATTACATTATTATAGGTATAAAAATACAAAATATATACCAATTTTTATTTCGTTTTCATTTATTTTTATTCAAAATTCATATGCGGCATGTAATTTTTAAAAAGCCGAATTGTAGGCGCTTTATTTTGTTAATAAGAAATATGACATTATATATTAAATAAAGATGCTGAAATATTTGAAGCGTGCGTGTACGATAATTAGGAAGAGTATAAAAAAAAACAAATAAGCTGCTAACGTGATGATAACTTTTTTTTATTAAGTATTAAATAAATTAATTAGGTACATATCTAGAAATTATACAATTATAAGTTATGCATTACTTATAGTCAGTGTTGTGACTGATCTAGATCATTTGATCTAAATCACTGATCTAGTTCATTTAGTATGGTTTTTGATCTGATCTAGATCATTTTATGTATTCAAAAACTATATTATATGATCTTAAAAAAAGATCAAATAAAATAAATGCCTTAGAATTAATTACTGCGCATGACCCTACCGTCATCTGCACCATTGGAACTTCAGTATTGGCAGTCAAATATTGGTTCCTAGAAGATGCAACTTAAATGACAGTAAATTTTAATCTTTGATATTTTTAAAAGGAAACGAATAAAATTAATGGCATGTCTTAATTTATTACATTGCAACAATTCTGCTTAAAATTATTATTTTTGTTTCTGTTTCTACTTTATTCATTAATTTAGTATTAATTGAACTAAGTATGTATCTAATTTTTCTTCCATGAATAAGGTATAAGGCTAGGTACAGTGTGTTTAGAAAAAATCCTAAGTCGGGTACAGGGAAGCGTAAGTCTGATTATACTCAATTATTCAATTCAAAAGTCAAATTGACATTTAGTTTAGTTTTATTCATAGCCTACTCCGAGTGAGGATTTGTGTAACACACTGTATATTCTTTAGTGATGCACGCGAGGCGAGACGAGACGAGAAATATAAAATATCGATCTCGTGTCGTTTTCGGATCTGTAATCTCGCTCTCGTTCTCGCACATTTTTTTGGGTCTCGTCTCGTTCTCGCACGAGAGTCTCGCTATGGAAATAAGCGCTTGCGCACTACGTATTTACGTAACAGTTTAATTACAAGACCCAAGTTCGCACCAATCGCACCGTCTTCCGTGTATTTGCTGTCGTATAAGTATCAATATAATCAAGATCCGAAACACATTACACATTAAGAAAATCATGTCAGCCACCGGGATTTCAATCCTAACCTAACCATTAAATTTAACTGTAAATTATAGGTATCAACACATAATTTCATATTTTGTAAATGACTTGTGTGAATTTATGTAAATATACACAAGTTTTAGTGGATGAAGCGAAGGAAAGATATTTGAAACAAAAAACATTAATAATATTGATCCCTTACTCATTAAAATATGCAAAATTTGATAACGATTATAAAAATACTTCAAAAGTAGATCGATAGTCCTTCCTCGAATATTGAATATTTTAATGGAATGAAATGAAAAATATTTTTTGTTGCTTCTGTTGACTGTTGGAACAAGCAGGTACATTATTTAAAGGCTCTTGTTCCATAAACTTCCTAAACATTTATGTATTTTACGTAGTGCTGCATTATGAGATGGTACTCGTACTAATGGTACTAATATATTCTAAAACAATATCAGTCTCACCGTCGGAAATAAGTCAAATATAACTGTTGCTCATTAATATTTCTGTTATTTTAAATTTATTAAATACAGGCTTTTCTGTTAATCTTCTACACTTCAGCTTGAAAGTAACATAAAATCCAAATAAAACGTTATTTATACTTTTGAGGATACAATTTCTTATAAGACGTAATGAACACTAAGGCGTTTGTTTGCCCGCAATCAGCTGTTAAATTGTCATATCCGCCATATTGAAACGTCACGTGCAATACTTCATTATCATAAATAGTAAAGTTACGAGTAGCTAAAGGAGATAAGTGCAGCATTTTTCACAAATATACTGAAATAAAGGAGGAAATAGCAACAAAAACCGCTTTTGTCCACTTCTACTTGAGTTACCCACCTAATCCATAAGGATCAGTCGTATTTGTTGCAATTATCCATTAATATCAGTCACGGTTTTTGTTTAATATAAATATAACCTATAAAATTTACTGCCATACAAATGACACCCCATGGGCGAAAGACCGGCGGCACACCGGGGGAGTGAATGGAGTGAATCTGCATTGAGATACGTGATAACAAGTTTTGAATCTAGTAGCGTTGGAAATACTTCCTGACCCGTTCATAGATGTGGTTAGTGTTATATTTGGGTAGGATAGATTGGTTTTAGCAATGTACAACTTAAACTTTAGGTAGTTTATTGTAATCCAGACACAAAATGTACATGTATTCTTTACTTGACACGCAACTGCTACGTAATATATTTGACACACTTTGTGCGTTCATATATCAATAACTCTGAGCGTTCAGTCAACATACATACATATAACATCTCCCTTTCTTCAACTAAATTTTATACAATACAAAACAAATATTATTTATGTAAAATATAGTCTTTAAATTTACTGGGTAACTTTATATTTCTCTTTGGTCTACGTTCTATAATTGGGCTGGACGGTTTCTCTAAGGACGGTTTTGGTTTCTCCTTGTCGGCTTCCTGGTCAACAATATTTTTCCGTTCTGGTGTTGGTCTATCTTCTATTTCTACTCTTTGTTGAGATTCTTCTGCTCTTTCTGGTTCCTTTACTGGTTCAGTGGGTGTATCAATTGGCATCATTTCTTCACTCGAATTTCCATTTTTCTTCTCCGGTTCTTTTACGTTTGTTTCTTCGTCACTTGGGAACGGTTTGATATGAACTATATCACGTCGGTATTTTTTCCCTTCTATCAGTACTAAATAAGTCCTGTCATTTAATTTTTCTTCTATTTTTCCGGAAGTCCACACGTTACTTATATCTGGTCTTAATTGCACATAAGCTCTTTGACCTATCTCAAGATTTGGAAGTCGTTTTGATTTACTATCGTAATAATATTTTGCCTGTCTTCTTCGGAGTTCTATCTTGTTTGGTACATCTGTTGGTATCTTCGGTAAAAATTGATCTGCTACTGATGGTATTCCTGTCCTAGTTTTTCTGTAAAACATCCTTTCAACCGGGCTGGTTTCTATTTTATTGGGTGTGTTCCTATTGTGTAATAAAGCAAACCAAAAATCTTCGGAACTTTCTTCACATTTCTTAAAGATCTTCTTACAAATTTTTACTGCTGCTTCCGCTTTACCATTGGCTTGTTGATGGTATGGTGAAGATGTGGTCTGTTGAAAACTGTATTTTTGAGCAAATTTTTCCATTTCTTTGTTTACAAAATGTGTGCCATTGTCCGACATCACAATTTCAGGTATACCGTATCTGCTGAAGTTTTTCTTCATAGCTAGTATTATAGATTTTGGTGTTAAATCTTTTAATATTTCAATTTCGAAAAAATCAGAATAATGATCTACCATAATCAAAATCTTGATTTGTTGTTCTTTCGATTTCGTGAATAGTACGTCCATGGATATATATTGCCAGGGGTAAGTCGGTATCGGATGTGATTTCATAGTTGTATGTGATTGTCTCTCTCCATATTTATTGCATAAATCACAATTTTTTACTTTTTCCATAATTTGCTGGTTCATACCTGGCCAGAATAGATTTTGTTTGGCTAATTTAATGGTGTTTTCAATACCATTGTGACTTACATGAACTTTTTCTATCATGAGTTTTCTTAATTTAAATGGTATTAAAATAAGTCCATTTCTGAATATTATACCGTTTTGTGTTGATAGTTCATGCTTGTATTGAAAATAAATTTTTATTTCATCGGGTACGTACCGTATATACTTTGGCCAACCGTTTTCTATATATGTAACTAATTTTTGCAAGCTAACATCTTCTTTAGTTTCTTGTTTGATGTTGTTAATTCGTTCATCGGTAATGTGTAGTCCCGTGATTAAATTTATTTGTTCTACTTTCTTGAATACTTCCTTCTGATCTTCATTTCCTTTCAACGCAGCTCTGGATAAAGTATCAGCAATTATATTATCTTTACCATCAATATATTGCACTTCTAATGGATACTTTTGTAATGCTAGTAACATTAATTGTAGTCTTTTTGGTGTTTTTAATAGTGCCTTTTGAAAGATATTGATCAAAGGCTTGTGATCCGTCTTCACAATTACTTGTGGATTGCCTATTATAAATTGTTCGAATCTAGTACATCCAAAAACTACTGCTAGCATTTCCTTTTCTATCATTGCATAGTTTCTTTCTGATTTTGTGAGAGTTCTGGACGCATATCCTACAACTTGATCATTTTGATATAATACTACACCTAGTCCTATGGAAGAAGCGTCGCATTCCATGACTAATGGTTTGTCGACTTCGTAGTATTTTAGTGTTTTGCTGTCTGATACTAAGCTTTTTAATTTTACGAATTCTTCTTCTTCTTCTTTCGTCCACTTCCACATAGCGTCTTTTTTTGTTAACTGTCGTAATTTTTCTGTGATCGCTTAGATTTTCTATAAAGCGTCTGAGGTACGTAATCATTCCAAGAAAACGTTGTACCTCTTGTTTATTCTTAGGTGTGGGCATGTTTTTAACTGCCTCAATTTTGCTTCTATCCGCTCTGATACCTTCTGAGGTAAGTATGTAGCCATAAAACTTTACAGTATCCTTGCATAAGTTTAATTTTTCTTTATTCAACTTACAGTTTTTCTCCTTCAAGCGTTGCAATAATTTTCTTAATTTTCTATTGTGATCAATCATAGCTTCTTCATATGTATCTCCAACTCCATACACTAATATATCATCCGCCATTATTTCTACTCCATCTAAATCTTGAATGAGTTCATTAATTTTCATTGCAAACAATTCAGGGGCTGGACTAATTCCAAAAGGTACTCTAGTCCATCGATAACGGCCATATGGAGTCCAGAAGCATGTTAATTTGCTACTAGCTTCTGTCAATTTCAGCTGCCAGAAACCTTTTTTGGTATCTATTGTTGTAAAAACCTTTGCCTTTCCTAGTTCTGGAAGAATTTCATCAATGGTTGTAAATTGACGATTCGGGCGTTTTAGTGCTTTATTTAACGGTATTGGATCTAAACATATGCGAAAGGAATTAGCTCTTCTTATAACTAATATGTTACTCACCCAATCGCAATGCTGATCTTCTTTTATTATGATCTTATGCTTAACTAGATGATCAAGCTCTTGCTTCAGCCTTTTTCTTAGGCCCATAGGGATTCTCCTGGCTCGTTGTACCTTTGGAGTTACCTTATGATCAATCTCAAGCTCTATTTCACCTGGTAAGCAGCCATAGCCTTGAAATAAATCGCTGTACTCTTCTACGATCGATTTAGCTTCTAACTGAAGAGATTCTACATCTGACGAATTTTTAGTGATTACCACTTTATTACAGTATTTTATCAGCTCCAAATTTGAACACGCTGTTGCCGATAATAAAGGCCCATGTTCTACGTCAACAACTTGAAAACGTAGCTTATACAATTTCCTTTTGTGGTTGCATAGTAGTCTAATTTCGCCTAAAACTTTTATAGAAGAACCATTGAACGATTTGAGTTTATAAGTTGTTTCTGCTAACATTTGACAGAGGTACTTGTATCCTATAATACTAACATTTGCACCTGTGTCTAAAACGCATTTGGTTAATATCCACTTGTTTCCAAATTTTACGTTTAATTCGGCTTTCACATCTCCGCCTGACTTGGAACTGTCTATAATTTTACCTATTATCAATTCTGTTTCCTCATTTTCATCTTCACTCTCACTACTCTCCTTGCTGTCTTCATCTTCTAATCCATGAAAAGATTTCACTTTTCTTTTTCTTTTCAGGTTTTTAAAACATACTTTTTCAAAATGCCCTCTCTTTTTGCATATTTTACATATGTGATCACGAGCTGGACATATATTCTTTTCGAATACGTGCATTCCTTCACAAAATTTACATTTCATTTTAACCGGTTTCTTTGAAACTTTGTTCACACATTTTTCTTCTGTATTTATCTGTTTAAAATGTGTTTCAGCAGTTTCATTTATTTTACATGTGTTAATAACGTCTTCTAGTTTCAATTTTTCTGGATCTTCTTTCAAAAATTTCTTCTTCTGTTCTTGATCTTGAATGCCAAACGCTACTCTATCTCGTAGAATGGTATCTTTAAAATCTTTTTCAGTAATTTTATCAAACTGACATCGTTCTAAGATTTTTGTTAACCTTACAAGGTATGCATCAAAAGGTTCATCTGTCATCTGGTTGCAAGTGTGAAATTGCCACCTGTCATACATTGATTTAGTTGTAAGCTTTGTAGCTATTTTATCTAAAACTTTTTCACTTGTTAACTTATCCTCATCTGTTAAGTTGAAATTATTATACTTAACTTTAGCTTTGTCTCCTAGCATTGACAGTAGAATGTTAACTTTCTGTTCTTCTTTATCTGCTGTCCATTTATCTAAACCAGTCGCCTGGGTATATATTTTCCAGTTTGATCTAAATAGTTGAAAGTTTTCTTGCATATCACCTTCTACCTGAAGTTCTTTTGGGAATGGAACTCTACTTTGTGGGTTTGAAGTCTGCGATACATTCAAATTTGCTACTTGAGTTTGCAGTGTTAACATTTGTTGATTCATCAATCTTATATTTTCCATCTGCATCTTCAAAAACTCTTGTAGTTCTGCCATTTTGTTTTATATTTTTGTAACCAATTTACTGCTACAACACAGATATCCGTCAATCCAAATTATATATAATCAAAAACCTGACACCATGTTATATTTGGGTAGGATAGATTGGTTTTAGCAATGTACAACTTAAACTTTAGGTAGTTTATTGTAATCCAGACACAAAATGTACATGTGTTCTTTACTTGACACGCAACTGCTACGTAATATATTTGACACACTTTGTGCGTTCATATATCAATAACTCTGAGCGTTCAGTCAACATACATACATATAACAGTTAGTAGTACAGATTTTACAATGATTCTCAAACTTCAATGTGAAAATCCTATAAAAAGGTGACAAATGTTTGAAAACTGCTATAAATTTCCCACAATTCTCTATTATTGCATTGTTCGAAAATATTTGACATTTCAAATTCAAACTGTTATTTGTGAATTTGTATCTTTACTGCAATATAATGCTTTATCGTTCAATATTTTTTCGGTAAGTATATTATCTTTCATATTAGCATTATTATACGAGGTTGATATAAAAAATAACAAATTATTCATATTTCAGAAAACATCACATGAAATATTTGTAACTTCTACATAGTAAAGAAGTTGACAGTGCCTGGAAGAAGAAATGGTGTGTGCAAGTGCACCAGAAGAATTTACATCATCCCGGTGCTCTTAGGTGTTTGCACCGTAGGAGGGCAGCAAGATATACCATTTTTTGACGAAAAGACGTGAAGCTTCATAAGATTCATCAAAGAATGTAGGAATAGTATGGTGTTGTCAGCTTTAATAAAAAAGGAGTATAAAGGAGGGTAGATTTGTTAAAAAGTGGACGAATATCGAGGACGAAGTCAAAGAAGCATTGCATTTCTGGCTGACTTTTAAAGTAACATCCACTTTTTGAAATAAAATTACTTCTTGTTATAGTAATAATAATAATAATAATAATAATAATAATAATAATAATAATTTAAATATTTGTTTCCTTGAGCAGTATGTGCTTAAATTTTATTAGTTGTCGCTGTGTAGTTTGAGATTTGTACTTATTTATTTATTATTTGATTTAAATAATGTAATGTAATACCTACATGTTTAAATAAATACATTCACATATTAAGTACTTTTATTATCTATTTTTCTACAGTGCAACATTATATTTCACATTTTTTAATAATGCCTTTAATAAATTATCTATTTTCGATAGATTTTTTATTAATTACATTATAAAGAAATGAAATTTAATTTTAAGAATAATTTAAAATGAATTCATATTTCCCGCCACCTTTCAGCTATCAAATTTAGTTCTCTGACCTTTTCATAGATGTCACTAAAACTTGTTATCACGGTTTATAAGGGAGATAGCCAATCTTCTACTTTATTTTTTCCTTTTTTTTGTAATGTAAACGTATAAATTTTCAAATCCAGTACCATTGGTGAAAAAACGAACTACAATTATTTTAAATAAATTAAAAATTCGTTATTAGTATTTTATGTACCAAGGGCGTTACTATGTTGATAATGCCAGGAGGGCGACGAGGATCTAGCCCGAGGGATAGATGCCCGATGGGCATTATCATCTAGTAACGCTCGTGGTGCATACAAGATTTTATGTCTCACTAGATTATGTGAAATAAGTTTTCATTTATAATAATTTTGATTACAATAATGCTTAAGCTTTGACGTTGCTAAGGATGTTGTTTAATTGTTTTGTTTATTATCAACATTTATTTATATCAAGATTTATATTTAAAACACCAAAGTTTTAAATCGTTAGAGATGGTGGAATGGGTGAATTTGATGTTTCGGAAGATATTTTGTCGAAACGGTGTAAAGAATTTATTTTGAATGTTTCTGTATACTTTGAGGAAGACAAACGTATAAATTATCTCCTAATTATTCCATTCTCGTCTGTAGAAGATAGTATTATATTTTGAGGTTCGTTATGACATGATAGATCTCAGTTCTTTATTTCTTATGCACTTATTTGTGAATATTATTACATTTTAGAGAGCTTGTACGGCTTTGGATGTGTCACATGTGACGGTAAATAATATCCATCAAAAATTAATTCAAACGTGGATAAATATCGCCCCCAAAAATATTAGTGATCCGTCATCAGTCAAAAATGAATGCGAAACATTACAGTCTGCAATTCGACGGACTTACTATTTTCATGTGTGGTGAAAGTAAATGGCTTTTTAAGGTTTTTTTGATAATCACTTTTAAGTATTATAATTAAATTAAAATTGATTTCTGTGTTGTGCTTTCAAAGCTGTCTTCTTATATTAATTGTTGTAATCAATTAATGTATTAATTGTTGTAATCAATCCTTATTATTATTGTAATGAATTATAATTAAAAAGAAAATAAATTCATCAAAGTCCATAAACGATGATCGGATTATAATGAGGGCATAATGAAATATTATGCCCCGGTTGTTATAGATATGTTTATATACACCGTATCCTAGCAATAAGCTGTTCATAATACTTTATTGAGACATAAAAAATATTATGTTCGACTTTAAAATAATTGTAAATTTAATTGAAATGTACTTTTCTTATAGTATGCAAAAAATAATATTTATTTTCTTCGTTTTCCTAAACTTAAACATCACGCGGCCATTACTACATTTTTTTTTTTTTGAGGTACCTCGTCTGCATTTTTTTTTTTTATTATAGTATGTTCGTATTATAATTAGTACTATCGAAGCTTTTCCAAGAAACTTTCTGTATAGAATTTGTATAAAATACATAGAACTGACGGAAGGTAATATGCTGGCCACATCAGATTTTTTTATAATTTAATTTTACATAAGAATAGCATTGGCCCTAGTTTCGAGAGCGGTGTAACTGAAAGAGTAAAATTGTCAATACCACACTTTTCTGCTGTGTATCAAATATTTTCATTAAAAAAATCTAAATTTTCAATACATTTTAAGTATAAATAAATGTAAATTTCAGCCGAATTCATAATTAATGATATTTTGGAAGAATAGACTAGGAAAGTAAACGTCATAGAAAGCGGGTCCGCCACTATCATTGTTTAATTTTCTGAACGTATGTCGTATATTGTGGTAGCGCATTATACGGTACACATACGGTATAAAACACCACAGAACACAACACATTCGTCATAACAAGTCTGTTGACAGTTTACTTTGACGTTTTGAACCGAGCCAAGAGAAGCGTTTTGGACAAATTTTTAATAACAAATAACTTAATTTATAATGTAGAATAGGGAAGATTGATAGCATTTAATAAACCTCTTCATCATAAGTTTTAGTAATAAGTCAAATTTTTTACTAAATATGTCTATGAAGCCAGTAATTTCGATTTATTCGACGGTTCCCATGCATTTTCGCAGCTCAAAATTTCCTAGTCTATTGCGAATAATTCGCAACGGGCGTCATCCTAGAAATATTTAAATAAAACTTTGTCTAGGCTGTTATAAGATTTTGAAGTGAATTAATTTATATTTTAAACCTCGTAGAACACGAAATTGTTGTTAATTTGAAAATAATTTAATCCGTTGAGGAGTTATGAGGAAAAGAAAAGGGATAATTTTTCCTAATTATTTCCAAAATTTTGATCCTATTTTCCAGAATCCCTAAGGTCTTTTTGACATTTTAAAGTATTAATATATCAAATCAACCCTCCTGAGTGCGTTTTTGCAAGAATTAACACTATTTTTAACCGAAATTGAGATATTGGCCAATTTCTAGCCAAAAAATGTACAATTTTTGAGCCCTAAAATTTATCCACTTTTATACTGGAAATGTACAAATCAACTCTCTAAAGTTCATTTTTGCGCAAATAAATACTAATCTTTAACCGAAATCGTGATATTAAACCGTTTTTAATCTCACATTTTTGGCCAAAATTAAACATGAAAACATGCATTTTTGGGGGTTCATAACACCTGAACTGTTTGAAATATCTTCAAATTAACAATAAAATCGTGTTATACAGAGTAAAAATATAAATTGACTCGAGGTGCTAGCAGTAACAAACGGTCCAAGCCATAGACATATAGACTACTAGACTGAGTTTACAATATTAAGCGTTTGTGCCGAATTGAACCGATGGACGCTCTAACGAGACGCTAATTGAAAGACGCGAAATTTAAACATAGGAAAAAACATGTTTTCTGAAACTACAAAATATAGACAGTATGTACACTGTAAAAGCTGAAGACAATCAAGTTCAATAATAAAATTAATTTATACATGAAACAAATAGCGAAATAAGCGTTGTAAACAATTACTAAACAAAGAAATAAACTTAAAAGACGCTGGCCAACAGAAATGACAGGTTGCTGAGCTGCCAACCCAAATTAAATAAAATTCACTACAACTAAAGAAAATATTTATTGTAATTATCTAAAAAATAATGTAAAATAAATATTGGTCGTATTGTACAACTGAACTTTATTATTTTGAAATGAAGAAATACATATTTTAAGTTACTGCATGGTTACTTTTGTTTTTCATTGTATAATTTATATTAGAATTAGCGTATCGTTATGGCGCCTACCTGTTCAATTCGGCACAAAGCTGGACATTGCCGCCATGGTGGATGCTTTGTTTAAGTATATATCTTTCCTTGTCTATGATCCAAGCACACCAAATGCTCGCGGCTGCGAAGCTCGCTGGATATCAGCTAGTCTAATATAAAATTGAACTATAACTAACTTATTAAAGTATTTAGAGATGTGCTTAACGATATGGGCGATCTGATACTTAATATAAATATTAATTAAAGCCTGGTAATCTACCAGGCTTTAATTTATATTTATATGGTAATTAAAACTAATAAAATTACCCCTTAACCTTAAAGTTAATTTAAAGGATAAGGGGTAATTTTATTAGTTTTAGTTATATTTAACCTTAGACTCCATCTATTATTAATTTTTAAATGGTAGTGTTGGTAAAACAGTTCCTTGCAGAAAAGTACCATTTAAAATTTTAGACGAGGATCTCGACCACTACATTGAACGAAATGAAATTCGTAAAATTGAAGGACCAACAGATTTCGAAGTGTATCTCGACCCTAAAAATTTGGACACTCGGGAAAGCGGAAACATTTTAAACTACCGTATTGACAAAATTAGTTCATTTTTAAAGTGGAACAAGATACAGTTGCATTTGACATTTGACAAGACTCTAGTAATTGATATTACGGGTTTTATTATCATATCGAAGAATAGATTCATTTAAATACATTTCTTCTGTTTCTTCTAAATATTTTCGAAGTTATTGGTGGGTAGGTCTTGAAGAAGTTGATACGGATCCAATTCTTGTCCCAGCAGATCTACAAAATACATTTATCTTGTAACTTTACCAAATTAACTTCATGAAGTGTATAGGTATTCTAAATTTATTACTTTTCTCTAATTTTATTTGAGTGGAATTTGTAATTATTTTCATTTTATGCTGGTGTGCAAAGTGCATTATTTACCTGGGTTTAGTATTGTTTTGCGAAGTTGAAGTCACGTTATTTTCAAACCGCGCAGGATTTGAAAATGGAGGTTTGTTTTTTGTAGTACAAAATGAACCATCAGGATTTAAAGGCGTCAATTCTAGTAATATACCATCCGTTTTGGAACTGTAAAACATTTTTATATAAAATAGACTTTTCAAGAATTACAATGTACATTTTGAATGACAATATTTTTGTACAATTTCGAAAAATGACAATTACATACATTCTGAGAGCTGATAATTTGCAAATCTTTATATTAATAGTGCAATAGATAATAGATATGGACGTAAGTGATATACATATTCAAAAAAGTTCATTTTAAATAATGTCACGATACCAAAGTACAACAATTTCTGAAAATGTAGATATGTTGGAATAAAGTAGGTATTTTCTACACAATAAAACACTTTTTTAACGAAAACAGATGAAAAAAGTAAAACTCTCTAACAATCGTTTCCTGCTTTTACTTTAGACTAAAAAATTGTATGAAATTAACGTAAAAAGTGCCTTATTTCACTCAGAGGACTTAACGGACGCACTCACCTACGGTTCGTTCCTCTTTGTATACTATACTTTTACTCATTTTGTATAAATAACTATTAATTGTATACGAATGTTGTATACTCGCAGACAATATAATCTACGAGTATATCTATACTACGTATACGAGCATACAGTTTTATTTATTTATTTTTTTTTTTTCATAGAGAGGAATTAAACTACCGAACGTATTGGCATTGGGCTTCCAAAATAAGAAAACGCTACTAGCGGCAGCATTCTGAACTAAACGTAATGTACATATTTGTTTACCTTTGAAATTTTTATTGACAAAATACCTTTGTAGTTTGAAATAAGGTTTAATATAATTATTTTATTTTAATAACAATGTACAAAATACTGTTAAAATAAAAGATAAATTTTTATTTCAATTTAAATTAATAAGTAAATTAGAAGAAATTCCATTTGTTATAGGTATATCATCATAGAATTTCAATTGTAAAAAACTACTAAAAGTAAAAATAATAGTTTTGGGGGTTTCCACCGTAATCAAAATAGTGAAAAATAACACTATTACAATAAAATATATCATAAAACATTTCTGAAAACACTAATTAAATGGTAAAATATGTTTCCAATTTTTTAAAAATGAATGAAAACAATTTAGTACGTTTGAAACGCTGCCAGCCAATGACGTCATTTGCCGGATCGATTTCACAGTTTCTATGTTATTTGTCAATCGGCCTGATTCTCGTGGCACTTGTTTACAAAACAATATTGTATACGAAACAATTATTGTTTTGAATACAATAAATTATAATATTGAAATTCACGTGAACATTGATTTTGAAACAATATTGTATACAAAACAATAATTGAATTGTCAAAAATTTATTGTAAACTATACAATTTTTGGTATTCAGATGACCAAAATTACATTGTATAGAAAACAATAATTGTTTTCTAATATTGAAATCTGAACAAGGAACTCAGCTACTTGTTACGAAAACAATAAATTTTAAAATATTATTTAAATTGTGAATAATGATAAATACAAATTTAATTATGCAAATTAATGATATTATTAATGCTGAAAAGAGTAATTATGACATTTTGGTATAAAATATAGTCTAAAAAAATACACTCATATGCAATCTACACTGATGAATTATTTTATATTTGCTCATAATTAAAAAATATAAAGAGTAAAAATGATTATTTTAGCGAAAAATAACTTCTAGAAATATAAAGTTTCATCTCCTCTCGCTGAATTAGCGAAATCCAGATCTGTTCTCATATCAATAAAACTATCTTATTGAACTGTTTATTCTTTATTCACTTATAAATATTACATTCATTCATCAAAGAAGTTATTTAAAAGTTGTTAGTGTTAAACAGTAATTTTGAAAACTAGTTATTAGTTAGCAGATGCTTGCATCTAGTAAAAATCTAATCAATGATTACATTATTAATTTCAACAAATTTCTGCTTTATGATGATCAACAGATAGAAATACAAACGTAAATGAACTTTTTTAGCGGATTCCGAAAATAAGAAAAGGTATATTTGTCGTTAATACTATTAGTTTTTAAGATTCATGAATATGTATGTATCTCAAGAATTTAATAATATAATGGGCAGTTAGGACTAGTTATTCTGGTTTATACAGCCATTGTTAATTTCATCAAATTGTAATAATTAACTATTTCATCAATCATTTACTCATATATGCCGTTTTCCAGTTCTTTTTGTCTTAGAACGATCCGTTTCCACGAAAATCTACTATTTCTTGTCATACCTAGAACATATTCTGAAGTTAAATTTGTTGTTATTGTACCGGGTTTTAAATATTCTTATACAATAATCTGCTATTGCGTCTTTCATACTAGCTTTTTTACTTAATGTATGCGAAGATATACAACCACCATTAATAACAAATATAATATTTCTTTTGGATTTAGGAAATGTCACTTATGTCAAAAATTAAATAAATGTCAAATAAGGAAACTGACTAACTTCATACTTGTATACATTACAATACAATAAATTGCATAGACACCGTTTACAAGGGAGTCACGTGAATACGAATATTATACAATATCTTAAACTACATTGTTTTCAATATTGTATACGAAACAATATTGTTTTGTAAACAAGTGTCACGAGAATCAAGCTGAATATATGTGTGTGATGGGAGTAGTTTACAATATTCGATTTTACCTACATACATCAAATACATTCAATATCTTCCTACGTGATAATAGATGGCAGCACATTCAAATTGCAACATTATATTTAAAAAATAATGAAGTAGATATAAACTAGTTAAAAATGTGAATACAATACAATTATTATAATTATTTGCTGTATGTTATATTTGTAAAGCATTTTCTAAGGTATACGTATTTTATAGATTATTGTATTTCGTGGATTAAATATTTGTAAAGTATTCGGTAAATCTCCAGCTATGTATTCAAGGGATTACCACAGGTTATGCCTTTGCCTATAGTTATTTACAAGTTGAAACACCCGTAAAAGAATATTTGTGAAAAAAACAGGATACAAACATTCCACCCAGATGTTCAGTCGACGAGAAATTTGGAATTTTTGATTAGGATTCGTAACAAATTAAATTATAAATTAATTATCTATTTTGTGTGTTTAACACTAAACTAACAAATTCCCTTGCTTTTTAATCATATTAATATGTATATGATAATTAGTTAGGGTAATTAAAATTTTTAGTAAATACTACGGGTCATATGTTTAGCCTCAAACAACAAACACATGCCATGTCAAGTGGCATAATTGTCACTGGAGTAATCCTATTTAACACGGAGAAACAGATAGATCTATATATTTTTATGTGATGCTATAGGCGATGGAAAATAAGATCGCAGCGCCAAAATGGCTTTTAAAGGAACTAATATTAACGGGATAATTTGACATTTACTAATTTCATTTATGCATTACGTGTAAAATATTAAGAGATATTATATAACTAAACGCAAATATTAGGAACATGATAGATAAAACTTGTGTTTATACAGTCAAACAAATGTCACATGTATAAATTATTCCGTCAACTATAGTTCCTCAAAATACCACCAGATGTCATATTGCTTATTTCCTATCGCCTATTGTCAATTTTTTAATTAGATTAATTGCAAATGTCGTTATTTTTGTTCATATGAGGTTCAAAGTATAAAACTTTCTTTTGTATGATATAATTTATCTCTCCATATAATTTGTAAGTCTTATTGTCTTGACGTCGTGCTCGAAAGATTCGAAGTTCAGTTCTTTAATTCTAAGAATTGTAAAGTCACAAACAAACTCAGTTTTAAATAAAACATTTGTTCAGTGAAAACTCCCATCCTCACCCCTTTGCGTTAGTGCAAGAAAACTGTAATAGAAGAGTGTTAGTACACTATCAATTGACAGATGACGCCACTAGCGACACTAGAGACTAGGGTACCTTTATAACCAGGGTATGGCCATGGCGTGGCTCACGTTTCGTCCGCCATTACCGGGACATCTGTTATATGTGTTGTTCTTGCGCAAATTATTATGTAGTTTAGTGGATATTTGTTTTATTTTAATGAAAAACGCATTTAATTATCTTTTTAATATGTATTTAAACTGTAAGTAATATATTTTATTTTATTTACTTGTGTTGTTTATTAAGATACCCACCACGATTACTGACATACTGAAAACAACTATAAATTACCAATATTAAGCACAATCATTTAAATTTTTAAAAGGTAAGTTTAGAATATACAATTATTATGTAAATAAGAACTACATATATTAAATTAGATGTGATAATAACAACCCATGTCATATATTCTACAAAACCTCTAAATGTATGTCTTAATAATAATTGTGTATCTCTTAAATAAATTAATTTTTCTTACCTTACCACAGTGTGATAATTTAATATTATTTTATAATATAATATCACATTTATTACAAATAAATAGGAAAATCAATTACCGACAATGGCGGCGATCTTGGCCCATGGCCATACCCTGGTTATAAAGGTACCCTACTAGAGACCCCAATCATGCACTATCTGTTGAGCATTAGCTACATTAGCCGGCCAGATACTTTCAATAGTAAACTTTCGTGTCTCTGCGTAAGTTATGATATTTGTAACTTTTACGCGCTGTCGGGGCGGTAAAAATTGGCCATTCAAACGAGTTGCAAAAAATACTGTTTTCAATATTTTTTTTACAGAAAACCTGTTATAATAAAAATGTTTTATTTATTGCAATACATATAAGTTTTCATGAGGAATAACATATAAAAAAATTGAAAAATGATGGAAACTGTTGATATGTACAATTATATAAATCAATGATACCATGTGTTTTTCAATTATTATGATGTACTTTTTCTAGAGTTGTCATTGTGTATATGTTTGTAATTCGTTTCCTATCTTGAATTAAATAAATCTATTTAAACTGTGTTATTGCTGTACTTATTTATTCATAACACAATAAGCTAATAAGAGTCTAGACAGATAGAAATAATTACTTAAATGTACAACAAACTATCGCTATAAACTAAATCTACGAGAATTACAAACTAATAACTCAACTATGTTTAAAATAAAAGTAATTAAAGCAAAATTAATATAAAAAAACTAACACGACCTAAGATAAACTAAGATATGTTAACCTACAACTACTTACTAATTATACTGAAAAAATGAAAATAATAATAAAACTACCACTAAACTAAACTATAATAAATTAATATAAATTACTAATTTAAAACAAAATAAATAAAAAAACAACAAAATTACTCTAACAGCAATGCTACATTTACGGAGGCCAGCGAAAACTGTACCTTACGTTATGATTTTAACATTTGTTGTCAGCGCCATCTCTGAATAATTTGGAAGCTCATTATTAAAAAAAAAAAATGGTAACTACTAAATAATAGTACTACCAATAAGAAATTTTAAATGAAATGGCTATAAAACTAATCATTACCAATGTAATCATTTGTTTTTCTATACCACATTTTAAATTGCATTCGTCTGCTCAAAATAATGGATCAAGTAGCCCTTTAAACGCACGTGTTGATAAAATAATACTTTAACAGCATAGGTAGGTAATTAATAGCTATTAACATACCTAGGATTGTTATGACTATCATAACTACCGATATCTAAGGCTTATTATGATTCATAACATTCGTGGTTTGTTCAATAGTTTATCGGTTTCAGAAAATGATGACATTATTAATAAAGATTATTTTTTGAAATACTCTCATTAATGCTACTTTCAGAATGCCATGATAAACAGAACAATTATTTTGACATTTATATCAATATGACAAATATTCAAATTATGTGATATATCCCTCGTGTTTATTATTTTAGAATAAAGTAAACTGTGTTAAGAACGATACAATGTTATCTCTATGTATTAATGAAGAGCATTATAATTTCATTTGATTTTATTTTCGTTTTTTAGACTGTTGTTGACAAGTCAGTATGGTAATAATATTACCGTACAGATACAGTTATTACTTAGTTACCAGCCTACTTTTGTCAATGTAAACAAGAGTTTAATATCCTGAAACAGGTAATAGTTATTTAACTACCGTGTTGATGATGGCGATTAATGACAGAGACTCGCGCGTGCGTGATACTACAGCTCAGTATTATTAATCATAGAAATTATTCACAACGACGGGTTGTTAAGCTCCACATTGTGCAAATAATGGTTATAATTTTCCCAGGTAAATATTTTAATTTGTTTTATTACGTATGCAATACATAATTTTTTTATCTAATCTCAAAAATCTTAACAAACCGTATTCTTTCTTCTGTTTTCTTGGAATATTTTGGTATACTAAATTGTAATCATCAGATAATTGATAAATCTTTATTTATATATTTTACTCAGATCCGTAGAAAAGAAAAAATCGCTAGATATAAGTGGAGCTCCAGAAAATCAGGAATGTGCTTGTAAACCATGTCATGTAAATTACGCCATTGGCTACGCGTCAAGACGCGTAGACAATGGTATACTTTACGTCATCAAAATATGTATATTGTCACTATATTTATTTTTTGTTTAAAATAGAACATAAATATTTTTATTTGTTGTTTTGTTTATGACTGACGTGACTGACGGATCCCACTTGACTCTGACTGTCAAAGTATGAAATTATCCTCATTTCGTTAAAACTCGATTGCGCGTGTGCAAAATATACGAAGTTTGTACATTATCTACGCATTGTCTACATTTGACATCATCTTTACATTGTTTACGTAAGTATATGTAAACTATCATAGATTACGCAGACGCAAATCTTTGCAGAAAATTCAATTCAATTTTACAGCTGTCACAATTAAACTCAGATCAAAATTAAGCTTGAATTATATAATAGAGCTTAGTACAACGTCGCGAATACCACCCGTAATGTTTGTATTGAATTGTAATTATTGTAAATAAATATAATTTGACAAATATGGAAGTTACATTTATTTATGAAAAATAGTTAAACTATTATTCACGAAAGATGACTATTCAAGGTCATTTGTTCGAAGAAAGAATACACAGCATTTTATAGCAGTAGCTTAGCAACATTTTATATTAGAAAAAGAAAGATTATTTGACGTAGGTCTATTTAATTTGTGTGGTGTGACAGATATACTTAAATAGTGCTATTACTTTCTAACACACTAGAAATAGCAGTGACATATGTCGTAGAGTTACAGACATGTAATTATCTACCATACTGCCCTCTGCAATGATATTTATCCAGTGGCGTTGACATTCAAATCAAATTATTATTTTATGCTTTACGACAAGTCTATATTTTTGTTTCATGCAAAAACGTAGATGAAGAAGATAAAACTTTGAGAAAAGCATTATTTAAAAAGAAACAAAATTTTCAAATAAAATCATGTCAGACGGCTCATAAATGACCTTGAATAGTCATCTTTCGTGAATAATAGTTTACTACATAAACTTATAAAATCCATTTTTACTTCATGGGTAATTTACAACGTTCATACCGGCTCCAATATGGCGGATGTATTATTTCAACGACCAAATATAACTAGACAAAACATTCCCTATCCTTCCTCACTGAATGTTTTGATTTCGGCTGGCCAGACAGAGAAACTAGAGATAGAGATATGTCTTGTCTAGTTCGAGAATTTCTGACCAGAGGCCACGTAGAGTGTCAGTGTATAGTCTAGTGTTTAGTTTGAACGTTGCTCACTAGAGGCCACGTAGAAGCATGTGTATTTTGTATTTGTTTTGTAGTTGTAGTGGTTTTGTGAGTTTAATATTAAACGTAGTTTTTGGAGAACTTTTTCTTCCCTTTTTTCACCTTTAGGTAAGGAAGGTATTGTCTTTGGTCAAAAAATTCGGTGGTGAGTTTTTGATGAATAAGCACGTTTTAAGGTCCCTAGAATACGATTTTACTATTTTTACGATGATGTCTGTGTGTGTGTGTGTGTGTGTGTGTGTGTGTGTGTGTGTGTTGTGTGTGTGTGTGTGTGTGTGTGTGTGTGTGTGTGTGTGTGTGTGTGTGTGTGTGTGTGTGTGTGTGTGTGTGTGTGTGTGTGTGTGTGTGTGTGTGTGTGTGTGTGTGTGTGTGTGTGTGTGTGTGTGTGTGTGTGTGTGTGTGTGTGTGTGTGTGTGTGTGTGTGTGTGTGTGTGTGTGTGTGTGTGTGTGTGTGTGTGTGTGTGTGTGTGTGTGTGTGTGTGTGTGTGTGTGTGTGTGTGTGTGTGTGTGTGTGTGTGTGTGTGTGTGTGTGTGTGTGTGTGTGTGTGTGTGTGTGTGTGTGTGTGTGTGTGTGTGTGTGTGTGTGTGTGTGTGTGTGTGTGTGTGTGTGTGTGTGTGTGTGTGTGTGTGTGTGTGTGTGTGTGTGTGTGTGTGTGTGTGTGTGTGTGTGTGTGTGTGTGTGTGTGTGTGTGTGTGTGTGTGTGTGTGTGTGTGTGTGTGCGTGTGCGTGTGCGTGTGCGTGTGCGTGTGCGTGTGCGTGTGCGTGTGCGTGTGCGTGTGCGTGTGCGTGTGCGTGTGCGCGTGTGCGCGTGCGCGCGTGCGCGCGTGCGCGCGTGCGCGCGTGCGCGCGTGCGCGCGTGCGCGCGTGCGCGCGTGCGCGCGTGCGCGTGTGCGCGTGTGCGCGTGTGCGCGTGTGCGCGTGTGCGCGTGTGCGCGTGTGCGCGTGTGCGCGTGTGCGCGTGTGCGCGTGTGCGCGTGTGCGCGTGTGCGCGTGTGCGCGTGTGCGCGTGTGCGCGTGTGCGCGTGTGCGCGTGTGCGCGTGTGCGCGTGTGTGTGTGTGTGTAACAAAATTTTCGTCTACGATAACACTAATACTACAATTCCAAAAATTATAATTCTTTCGTATTTCTCTTCGTTGCATTCATATGAAGAGCTGATTAGATTTTGGTTATAATTGGTCAACCGGAAGTACCCTCATTTGCAGATTTTAACACTTTTTCTTCAAAAAACCATGTTAAATAACATTTTTTCACATTTAATGTTATTATAAATATTAAAGAACATTGTATTCTCTATACGATTTGACTACATTTTATACTTCATATTAAATGGATATAGAGTTATAAAATTATAAAGAAATTAAATTTCATAAATTAGCCAGCTATGCTAGAAACAGCTACTATAGGTGCGTTCGGTAATTCCGCACTGAACACACTATCTGCACGGAACGCACTTTAGTCGTTCGGTAATGCCACATTTTTAACTCCAATTACACTAGAAAACGTTCGGTAAATTCGGTGTAGTGCGATCAGTGCTTACACTACATGCACAACCTCAGCAGTGTGTGCACGCGGTGCGCTTGGTCTAACAACAAAATTTGTGTATATAAAAGTTGCAAACACATTAGTAAAATGGAAGAAATAATTTATTACTGCGAAATTTGTAAATTTGCATCAATGAATACTGATGAAATGACAGAACACATTAAAACACACAACATCTCAACAGGTAAATATTTGTTGGTTTAATTGTTATAAGTTAGAATATAACGAATTGTAAAATTAGCTTGTGTATTTATTTATTTTGCAGAAAAATTTGACAGCTATAAAACTGTAACCGCTTTTAGCAGTTGATTTACTTATACCAAATCTATCAGCTACGGACCTGTACAAAATATCATTAGTTAATAAAATATAATAATTAAAAAAACTGTCGAAATACCTAAAACTTTCAATGTTACCTAAACACCAAATCATAATCATAACTTCTTTTTCTAATGGTAAAGAAGGGTGTCCTCTATAACTTTCTTTGTTTTTGCAGTTATTCATTAATATACGTAATTGTTCAAATGTTTGTGCCGACATTCTGAAATGCATTTTGAATTGCCTATCATACATATTAGGTACGGTTACTTCTGCATAATAATCTATTTTTTCGAGTATATTAGGCTCATCTTCGTCTTCATCCGAATCAAAAAAAAATATCTTTAGATCTTTACTCCACGTTACAACTGTATTAATATTTTGATTATTCATATCTTAAATAGAGGCTATATAACCTACAGTAATAAAATAATAGATGTGTAAATATTTATTCAATGAAATATTTTTTACTTAAAACGTATAAATTAGTTGTAAATATCTACCAACTAGATAAAAAAACCTCAAAACACAAATTACAAGTAATTTTGACAGTCAGACGCACCGGTCGCACTAAAGATGTTCGGTTATTACTATTATGCACTGCACACACCGCTGTCACGTGACTAATACACCACACTATCACTGCACGACACCAAAATTATTTGCCGAACGCACCTTATATTCAGAAAATTCTGATTGAAAGATGTCACTGTCAAGTGCAATGACATATTCGTAGTATATTTGTGTTAGGATCTTTTTGCTCGAAATTTTCTGTATGAAATTTTTATAAAATACATACAACTGTCGAAAGGTAATGTACATACAAGAAATTTATAATCTTTTGCAAGGAACTTTCTGTATAGATTTTATAGAAAATACATACGCATTTACGAAAATTCTACCGGTAGATACCGCATCTACCGACTGTGTTCGAAAACACGAGTGGTAGAAAGTTACCGTGTTCGGAAATTGTTCAATATCTACCAAATCCATCTACTGGATTCATGAAGAATCTAATCTCAAAAAATGGTAGTGAAGCAAAGCGTAGCGTGCGCGGTAAAAGTGGAAATGTGGTCAAAGTAGGACTCTGCTCAGTTTGTTAACTACGTTAAATTTCTAACCTGTTTTAAATTTTCAATTTTTTTCGTAGATTATGGATCTACCTTGTTTACCACTTGCGTTCTTATAATATCGATTCCGGTAGCTATAAACTGATAAAAGCTGTTTACCGGTAACAGTTTACCGGTAGAATTTTCGTAAATATCTCATATAACTGACGGAAGGTAATGTGCTGGCCACATCAGATTTTTTTTAAATGTTGTTTGAAAATGGACTTTTTCCGGCCTTTTTGGGAAGGGATTTATGTTTATAAAACTTGTTGTTTTAATATTTTATTGAATTTGGACGTTTCGAAGGCCCAATGGCCTTCATATTCAGCATTTTCTTTCTATCTATCGTTACATTTTTGTTATTCCATTTTAATAAAATTTTAAATCCTATGTAGTGCGTCAGTCATGTAAATGATCGAGTGATTTAAAATCGTTCATGTCATTTTTCCACCATCTTTCAAACATACCCTACATAGGATTTAAAATTTTATTAAAATGGAATAACAAAAATGTAACGATAGATAGAAAGAAAATGCTGAAGATGAGGGCCATTGGGCCTTCTAAACGTCCAAATTCAATAAAATATTAAAACAACAAGTTTTATAAACATAAATCCCTTCCCAAAAAGGCCGGAAAAAGTCCATTTTCAAACAACATTTTAATATTAAACCTTCCAAATTATTTAATGTTAATGTTAAATGTTAACCACGAAATTTTAACGAAGAACACTTGCGCCTCTAGTGAGCAACGTTCAAACTAAACACTGATACTCTACGTGGCCTCTGTGGTGACATCTAGTGAGAAATACTCGGACTAGACAAGACATATCTCTATCTCTTGTTTCTCTGTCTGGCCAGCCGAAATCAAAACAAACCAAATGAAGTTTTGTCTAGTTATATTTGGTCGTTGTATTATTTAGTAGCTGTCGGTGCAGTGGCGTAACTAGGATAAACGGTACCCGTTTGCAAAAAAATCTTATGGGGCCCTATATACTTAACGTGTATTAATATTTATGTGGTCTTATTTATCATACTTATAGCAAGCAAAGAGTTAATAATAAATTTAATTAATTTACAGTAAAATTATTGAAAGATGTCCGATGAAGGTCATCTATATCATTAACGAATTGAAAAATTGGCATATGTTTATCTCTGTTACAAGAAGCGTGTGCGGTAAAGATGGATATAACATGCTTGTCTTTCAAAAATTTATATTGTTTCGACCAAGTTAGGACATTCCATTTTAAAACGATGCTCGTTGTTGACAATACTTTCGCTGTAACGTAAGTTTATTTATTATTTCAGATATATTACATTGATTCACAGCCACACGAATAACATTATTTTCTGTCAATATCACTGACACTGAATCAATATCTTATTTTTCACATATTTGGTTTTATATTTGTTAATAAACTTACTAGTTAACTTAGTTTTGTATTTTGAATGCTTAATACTTTAACATATATTTTTATAATAATAAAATAGCGGTACCCTCATAAGAACTAAGTGAACGACATTACTGAATTTGACAGAACAAAATCTTAATTCATACAAATTCGTAGATGACCTTGATCGGACATCTTTCAATAATTTTACTGTAGTCATATACAAAATATAAAAGACGGGGGTTTTTAATTATGTATTTATTTACCACGTATTGACAATACAAAATAATTAATAGTTATGTTATTTGTATACCAAGGCCGCGAAATCACTCTTTTGTTTCGAGAGAAAAATTGCCGAGGCCGCTTGCGACCAGAGCTGGGCAATACTTGCAAGAAAAGTACTTTATTAGGCATGCAAGTACTTTCAGTACTTCAAGTACTCTACTTTAAGTACTTTCTATTTATAGTACTTTGTACTTGACAAAGTAAGTCCATTCACATGTACTTGGTACTTAATACTTGGAAAAATACTTGAAGTACAATACAAAGTACTAGAAGTATTTTTAAATACTTGAAGTACTTTGAATGTACTTGAAGTATTTTAAATGTACTTGAATTACTTTAAATGTACTTGAAGTGCGATGAATAATTTACAAGTTAACAATGTTATGAGAATTGTTTGTCTGTCAGTGTTTCTTTTGCAGTGAAGTGGTGTTATTCCTATAGTACATAATTATGTGAATTTCATTAACAAATATATTTTCAGCGATAATATGAAAGTTAACATATATTAGCAAATTTTTTGGCATCGATAAATTAATTCTAATCTGCATTCTGCATATACATAAAATGTTTATATTACCTAACTACAGTGCTGGGGCTTTGACGTATCGTCTGGCGAGCGCATGACGTAAAAATGACGTCATTCTAACATCTCGGTCCAGTTCCTCATATCGCTTGTTGATCATATGTCAATTTTACGTCATGCGATCGCTCGGTGATACGAAAGTCCCAGCGAGGAACTCTTGTTTTAAATAACCCAATAAATATCGCATATTGAAATTTTTGTCAATAATCACCTTTTAAGGTCCATATAATCAGAAAAATATCGATTATCTAAAAAAGTACTTGTACCCAAATTTACAAGTACTTTTCTAAGTACTTGGTACTTTCAAGTACTTTAGAAACTGAAAAAATACTTGTACTTCAAGTACATTTAGAAACATTAAGATACTTGGTACTTGTACTTCAAGTACTACTTTCCGGTACTTTGCCCAGCTCTGCTTGCGACCAAGGCAGTACAATCTCGAGGGCGCTACAGGATTTCGCAGACAACGTGTACCTACTATTTTTTGGACAACCGTAAAAAATATATAATTATAAATTTTATTGTATATAAATAGTTTAATTTATTCGGCTTTGATGGGATTGACATTTTATAAACAAAACAATTTGGTTTTGTAAAAAATCATTCAAAAGAAGAAAAAGTTATTTCTGTAACAACTATTTTACAATATAAAATATATTTATTTTAAAAAACAAATCATGAAACTTATTGGCTGATACCAAAAGCCTTGTTTTAAATAAAACGCTGTTTTAAGAAATGTCAAATTTCATTATTTATTATTAATAATAAATAATATCAGATATATCAAAATATGATTATAAATAGAACATAGTTTGTATTCAAACAAATATTTTATAAAAAATCGTTCGTTAAACATAAGTGTAAAATTAAATACTGAAATTTTAATTTGACATTTCTTAAAACAGGGTTTCAGTTAAAACATGGCTTGTGGTATCAGCAATTGTTATATTTTAGAAAAGTCACTGTCATTGCCATATTAGCCCCTTAATGTCAATTCTCAAGTATCAGTGATTTTCGGTTACATCCAATTTCGAGGCCGTTACCGCCACAACGGCCGCGAAATTGGATTTCGTGGCCTGTATTGCGTCTGCGAAACGTTTAGTTCGAGTCCGATTGCACAAAAGAAAACATGTATAATGTATACATACAAAAAATATATTTTTGTGCAACCGGACACGAAATAAGCATTTCGCAGCCGCAATACAGGTCGCGAAATTGGATTTCGCGACCGTTCTCATGGTAGCGGCCGCGAAATTAGGTAAACAAACACTTTGACACTTGAGAATTGCATGGTTATGTTTATCAAATGTCTATCCCATAGCCACCTTGAAACCTAACTTTCTATTTACAATGAAACTGTTTAAAATTAATAAAATTTATAATTACAGCTTTTTTTTACGGTTACACAAAAAATATTGTGTACACCTTGTCCGCGAAATCCTTTAGCGCCCTCGAGATTGTCTTGCCTCGGCCGCAAGCGGCCTCGGCGACAATTTTTCTCTCGGTACGCTAAGGAGTGATTTCGCGGCCTTGATATACAAATAACTATTGTAATAATATGATGTGGGCTGTGTCATATATTATTTTTGAAGTTCAGTAATGCATATTTAATTTTTTTTAAACATCTCAATTACTATGGGGCCCTTAATGTCGCGAGGCCTGTGTGCCCGGCACACGTAGCACACTGATAGTTACGCCACTGTAGTAGATGATAGTATATGTCAAAGCAAGCGGAAAACATTAATTCACCATATAGTTCATTTCACGGAAGAAAATTTTCCAATGTATTTTTGATACGTATCCATGGTTACAATCTGCAGTTAAACACATGATCAGCTAACAAGGTATTATGCAACTGGCCCAAAGTATGTTTTTTCTCGAGTTGAAATCCCAATTCTGGTCAAATTATTTGGGACATTCACATCTGTGTATCAAAAAACCCCATGGAATGGAAAGATGGCAACTACTCATGTGGAACCATTGAGAAATTTGCTATTATACAGTAGTCAGTAAAATTAAAATAAGGTTCGTTTGTATATTCCTATGTGTTTTATTTTACAATAATTTTACTTACATTGGTTCACTAGGTTTTGCGCCATTTGTTTGATTGTTTACTATTTCTTTTTCATCTTTCTTTTCATCATCGTCGTCAGACCTAATAAAAACTGAATTAAATTTCTACATACAGGAAAAACAAAAGACTTACAAATATATTTTTGCATTACGAAGCGCTTCTATGTCTATTTCTTCATCAGTGGAAATACTTTCGTCACTTGAACTTGACATTGCTCTTTTTGCGATTAAGAATGTTCAGAGTTGGATTAAAATGGCGTGTACAGTATTAGTATCTCTCGTTCTCTTCAATTCCAATACCAAGATATATTGAATGTAATAAATCAGCTGGCGCCACTGACGCACGCGCAATCTTTACGCGATAATATCGTCGTTTTGATTAAAATTCTATTTTTTTGGAAATTTATTGTTTAATATCTTTTCTATCTCATCAACAAAATAAGTACCTAGGTTGAGTTTCGTGAATTTAAATTTTGTGGGCTTAACCTTTATTTGCAAAAGATGTAGGTAAGTGAAATTATCTTACATAATCTAATACTTTAAATAATATTGCTGAAATAAGAAGAAATAATTGATTAAAAATTAATAATTATCATAATTTTGATAGGTAATAACTAGTGCCACCTTGTGGTATAATATTAAGTATATACTTCATTCGCATTTTGGCCCTTCTGGAAATGAGGAGTAAGTACAGTAAGTAAGTTTTTCTACGATCGTGCAAAGCAAAACTTAGACAAATAAACTATTTTCCAATGTTTGCGGTTTATGTTATAGGAGGGAGTGTCTACTGAAAAAAATAGTGAATTGTCGCGCAGAAATGAGATGTGTCTAGTCTAGACCCCGAAGATACATGTATGTTCCAAGCGCCCGCAAAACCCGGGTGGTTGTATTAGTTTAGTTTTTAAAATAAATGTAAACAACAAGTATAATGACTCGAGTTTTGTGCGTTAGGTACTGTTTCTGTCAGGATTTTTTTTAAAAAAATTTAATTTTCCACTCGGAAGACATCGTGTATCTTCGGGGTGCTCGGCCGTTGTGACTAGAGTTGGCAATTTTTCACCAGATTTGGTGATTTTTAAAGATATTCGGTGATTTGTTGTGAAACTTATTCAAATTAAAAAAATCATCAGATTTTATAATATTTTTTTTTTTTTTTGGTTATTCTTATTACATAGGCACTTCACCAGCAGTACTGTCGAGCACGTCCACAACTAATTTGTGTTTTTATTTGATTACTTAGGCCGTTCGACACTAGATGGCTATGCAATCTACATACCAGATATATATTATTTTCTGGTTTGTGACGTAATAGCAGTCTTGCTTTCGCAGTGCAGTGTACAATATGTACTTGCAAGGGCTGTGGAAGAAGTACTTACTGCGCCGTCGTCGTGTAGCATGCACCATTTCGTACTTCTACATAAATAAATATAAGGCTTTAGCAGACACGTGTCTCGAGCAACCTTGAAGTGCTTGGAATCAGCTGATTTGTGTGCGCATGTCACTTTGAGAAGAACAATGTGCTAAATTGTTGTTATTTTACAATTTTAAGTCAGTAAAACACATGAAATTAAAATATTAATTTTTGTTTAAAAAAGGTTGGCCGGAATAAAATATATACAATTAATACTAGTTCTTTACCTATCCCATTCAATCATTCAATAAATAGTTCGTTGAGATATCTAATATTTTGAAATAATTTAACGGTAACGCAGTGTAAAGTTTTTTTTTAAATATAATGTAACACTATTTACAAATTTTGATATAAATTACAAATTTTTTATAAAGATTTTCTGGTGAAAATATTTACAAACGTCTCGCAACACTGGTTGTGACGGCTAGACTCTTGTTCTGTAGAAATTGACCAGAACACCACTGTTTACCACATGGAGGTAGGAGTAAATTTGTTTTCATAGCTCCATGGTCTACAAAGTATGAATTGAATGTCTGTTAGATATTGTGTGCCGTATTGAAAATAGAGTAATCGTCATAATACAGTGGCGATACGCCGGAGGCCAATCACTCCGTTTTGGCTCCACTTAACTAAATATCTAACGGGAAAACTTATGTCCTACCTATATCAAAGCATAGGCATTTCCAGCGCTAGATATAAGAGACTAGACTCCGCATGTGGGTGGGCGAAATGGAATCAAGTGTGCATGATTGGCTTTATTAGCATTATATGCGCGCGCAATTATGTCTGCTACGTTTGTTTAACTTTTTGAATTTTCTAATATATTGAGATAAAGTATTGGTTTAATAATACTACAAGCAAAAACAAAAATAATGGAGATCTTAAATAAGTATTATTTAATTTAAAAATCGTGTCACGTTCAAAGATGTCACATTCGTGAGATAATGAACGTAGTTCGTACACGCTTGACGTTTGATTCTTTGTAAACATTATTGCTGTCAACCTGTCAACTCTTTTTTACTTGTTTGATACAAGTTGTTTCGAAATTTGTGTTCTAGTTGTGTTCATCGTGCTCATATTTGTAAAAATATGCCTTCTTGATTTGTTAAATCATGCAGAAACCGTGGAAAGATTCTTGATGTTTCACACCATCGGTAAGATATTTATTACCTGTCATAAGGTACGTTCTATTGGTGTCACAAATCTTCCTACTTCTTCTAGTAGAACATCAATGGTCGTTCTTTTGCGTCAAAAAAATCAAAATATTCCTACGAATCATTCCAACTTTAGAGTTGGAAGCGCTGGTAGGAAGATATATAGAGTGGAGATAAATTCTAAATTTTAATAGCCGACTTTCGCGCGTACACTTCTGTCACATTTGTGAATGTTTAGAGTAGACCGTGCTCCACAAAAATATCTCCTTTACGTTTTTATTATTTAATATATTTTTATATAATTATAATCTCTGTAATATTTGCATAACAACATTTCGAAGATCCAAAATAAACTTACAAAGTTATCTTTAGTTGTTAACTAACAATAACACATATCCACTGCCACTGTTCTATTGTATTTATTTTTTTACTTGACAGAACTTTGACAGTTATTTGCTACTGAGCGTTCTATTGCTTTAAGAATATTCTTATTCTAGTAGGAATATTTCTGACACCGATAGAACGTACCTATTTATAAATAATTCTGAAATTTATATCTATCTCTAGGGTTGTGCTCAAAACCGAAATGACTGGTTTGAAATTCTGAAAGGGAAGGCAAATACAGTATCATCTCTATATGTTATTTGTTCAAATCACTTTCAAGTAGAAGATATGTTTAAATTTAATATTAAAATAATGCATATAAGAAGAGATTCTGTGACAAGCTTGCATTTAATTGAGAATATTCGATCATTCGATCGCAACCTGCTTCGCTTGTTTCATCAACAACAGAAACTTATCGGAGACTTTCTTGATCGGAGAGTGAATGGACCTTTTCAATTTAAAGAGATAGAAGATATGCGCAGTGGGGATCTGCGCATAGTAAGAACAAGTGAGATTTATGGCGTTTGTTTCTAAAAAATTTAGACGTAAAATGTGAGAGTATCTCAGATAACTTTAAAAAAAATCGAAATAAGTTACAAAAGCTCTTATTGAAATTAAAATGTCTAACGATGCAAATTTTCACTGAGAATACAGGTATTTTAATGACCAATATTTTTGACATTTCGTTTGACAGCCCAACTGGCAGTTGTTCGCGCCATTTTCTTACTATTTGCAGCGAAAGAAAGAGATAGCCGTTAAATTGAAAAGGTCCATTGTGGTTAACTATACATGTTTACAGGTATTTCGTTTAATTTATAATGTATAATATTGGTTAAAACGAGTTTATTTTCTTATATTTATTAATTAATTATATGATGTACTAAAATTACAAAAATCATAGCTTTTACGATGTAGCTTAGCAATATTTTGTATTAGAAAGATAAAGATTATTTGACCTACGTCTATTTAATTTACGTGGTGTGACACATATACGTAAATGACATTATTTTCTAACACACTATAAATAATAATGACGTATGTCGTAGAATTACAGATACCTAACTATCTATTACACTGCCCTCTGTGCTAAAATTTACCCAGTGGCGTTGACGTTTGAATCAAATTATTATTCCTTAGTTTTTAGTTAACTCTATGTTTTTGAATTTTGCAAAAACATAAACGAAGAATATAAATCTTTCAGAAAGGCATTATTTAGAAAGAAACATAATTTTCAAATAAATTACTCTTAAATTGAAGAGTGATGCTATAGAAGCGTGTAATTAAAGTATTACTATTGAGATAAATTGTACAAATGCGAGAGAAATTACTCTTATTCTTTTCAGTAAAAATGTGTTCATAAATATTTTATGTTGCACGCCTATGCATACGAAATGCAATGAAGTTATCTGCGAGTAAAATTATATCAGTCGGCTCACAAATGACCTTGAGCATATCTTCTATCTCTTTAAATTGAAAAGGTCTATTTATCGCTGCAAACAGTAAGTAAAATGGCGCCAACAACTGCCAGTTGGGCTGTCAACGAAACGTCAAAAATATTGCAAACATTAAAATACCTGTATTCTTAGTGAAAATTTGAATCGTTATACATTTTAGCTCCAATAAAATCTTTTTTTTTCAAACGTCATAAAAATGGCATCTTTTGTGACTTGATTCACAAAGTAGAAGTTTCATTTCTACGCCGCCGGCGTAGAAATAAGCTATTTCTACTCCGGCGGCGTAGAAATAAAATAAATAAATATCCATAGAAACTATATAGAATCAACCAATAAGAAGTAACTTGTACAATAGAAATCTGTATTATCGCCCTAAATGTCACTATAACTCACTAGATAACCTAAGAATAAAGTTACTGACATAAGATTTAAATTGATAACCTATAAAATGAAATATAGACAGTTTACATACTTTTAACGAAATAACAAATAATATAATTAAAGTACAGTAGACGTACAGATTACAATAACAGGGACGGTAATAAAGGTAAGAATACTTCGAATTAAAGTGATACAAAAAGATTATATTGTAGGAAGATGAATTGAAATATAGATAGAAATGTAAAATTTAGGCACAAGATTAACAAAATGAATGAATTACATTTCTTAAATAAAGAAGAAAAGTATGGGAATATCGCCAAATATTTCTCATCTGAAACATCAAATAAGAACATAAGCATGAAGTTTTAAATAATTGCCAATATTTATCCCATGTTTAATGTTTATCATTGATTTCATCATTGAATATTGTGACCACATAGTTGAGCTTTTCATTTTACATTGATTCGCCATTTCCGAAAAGTATGCCGAGAATAATTTTTAATGTTTTTCTCATCATACCAATGAAGAAATCTCTTATACACCGCTTCATAGAACTTGCTAGACTTAGAACAATTTATCAATAGCAGCCTTCTCTAATTCCACAACTTCAGGAGGTGTACATTTTAATTTTTCAAATTGCAACATTTTCAATTTCACACAAAGAGGATATAAAATTATACAATTCTTTTCAAACGTCAAAACGTAAAAGTGAAAATTTTCACTTGAATGTTTATAACAAAAACTAAACACACGAAAGTATCCATAGCAACAGAGCAATTGAAATCCGCAAACGTACCTACTTCACGGAAAATGTTTTTAATAACGTAGTTTTAAATTATTTTATTTAAATATGTGCGTTTGAAAAAAAAATATAATGTGTCATTCGGAGTAAAAGTGTCTTTGTGTGCCTCGCATGCAATTGTCCGACTCGCTTCGCTCGTCGTACAAACTTCCATGCTGACTCGCTTCGCTCGTCGTACAAACTTCCATGCTCGCCACACAAAGTATCACTTTTACTCCTAATAACACAATATACTATTGTAACTTCTTTCGAGACGTTTTTACCTTCCGTCACCTTTAGGTAATGAAGGTATTGTCATTGGTCAAAAAATTCGGTGGTGAGTTTTTAATGAATAAGCACATTGTAAGGTCCGTAGAATACGATTTTACTATTTTTACGATGATTATATATATATATATATATATATATATATATATATATATATATATATATATATATATATATATATATACAGGCTGATTCATCGGTCTGTCCTCTCTCTATAACTCTTTTATTGTAAGTCAGATAGAAAAACTCTTCGAATGTAATTTATATGATATATTATTGTCTATCTACGTACCATATGCATTTGTATACAGGGTGCTCCGTTTAAGCGCAACAATATGTAACTTTATATTTCTTAATGGAACACCCTATATTTATTTATTTATTTTAATAATAAATTATATTCCCTTTAAGAAAGTATTAAATAATAAGGGGTCTAAAATTATAAATTAAGAAGTTATTTACGTTCATAAAAAATAGTAGTTCAGATTGGAAAAACCCATAATATAATACAAAATTTTGACCCTTTTTTATCAATACTTATTTTAAACATTACACTAATTCCAAAGAAGCTATTAAAATTTAGTGATAGACTAAATAATGCAAAATTATAACAAATACTCGAAAACTTGTCCTTCAATTTCAATAGCTTTTTCTATTATAAAATTTGAATATTATAAAATTTGAATATTATAAAATTTGAATTATTCATTTTCACATCAACATCAACAATGATAAACTAATAGTATTTATACAACTTGTTTGTTTAAATTCGAAACAATTGATCAAATTGTCCATAGCTTACTTTGTTAATAATAACATGATAGAAACATATCATTCAACGAATAAAGGTAAATAAGTTCTTAATTTATAATTTTAGACCCCTTATTACTTAATAATTTTTTAAAGGGAATCTAATTTACTATCAAAATTAATAAATAAATATAGGTGTTCCATTAAGAAATATAAAGTTACATATTGTTGCGCTTAAATGGAGCATCCTGTATATAAATGGATATGGTACGTAGATAGATAATAATGTATCATATAAATTATATTTGAAGAGTTTTTCTATCTGACTTAAAATAAAAGAGTTATAAAGAGAGGACAGACCAATGAATCAGCCTGTATATATATATATATATATATATATATATATATATATATATATATATATATATATATATATATATATATATATGTCGGAGATTGTAATATCAAAGCACGTCGTAACGATCATTTAATGAATCAAGTATTACATGAATCACTTATAATCTTTTAATTGTATTGTCGTAATCGAAACGTCAAGCATTCTTGGCTATAATGCTTGGATGGAATCAGTGTGTAGCGGTGCTCAGGGTGAGTGCATGTCCGCCTCGCTGAGATCATCACGTTTACATTATCGCTGTGGTTCTGAAATAGTGTTGGTCGACATAGAGTTTGCCAGTGATACTACCCCGCGACATATATATATATATATATATATATATATATATATATATATATATATACAGACATCGTAAAACTAGTAAAATCGTATTCTAGGGACCTTAAAACGTACTTATTCATTAAAAACTCACCACCGAATTTTTATATATACATATACCGTGTGTCTGTCTTAAAGGTGTACATAGGAGATTAACATGGGAAATCAGTTTTTTTGGAATATCCTGCTCGCCTAATTATTTTAAGCAAAACGCGTCAAATAAAAGTTTAAGGCATAAAATTCTGCATCTAAATCAATAAACAGAATTACCTTTAGATACTTTGTAACGACAGAAATTAAATATGAAAATATCGAAAATTACGTTGAAAATATCGACAGCCATGGAATTGAACAAAAAATAAATAAATGCGTGACGCTTTATCTATCACAACGTATACTTTGTCCCATTTAAGCCATTCAGCAGATGGCGCTGATATCAGTGTCAGTTATAAGTAGCCGAAATTACACTGGGTAAACCTGTATCATTTCTCCAATTTCAGTCAATCAGAGAGTTTAAAACTATGCCCTATTCTCTACAATACCGAATGGCTTAAATGGAACAAGGTATGAGTAAATAACCTGTTTGAAGTTTCTGACAATTTGATTTGAAAATCATCGTTAATTATGAGAATAATAGAAATATTATACTGGATTAATAAATAAAGTTAAAAAATACAGTTTTGTTTAAAAATATGAATTTATTAAAAATTCTATATTGTATAACAAAATTATGTATGATGCTGTGATGTATTCCCAACTCATTTCCAATAAATCTAGTACTACAGAAGGGGTCTAAACCTATTCCTAACACTCTTTCTTCCAGTAACGCACGTTTTCCTGCTCGTCTTATATTCTGATTACGCGGCTAACTTGTATTTTTTGAAGACATATTAGCAGTCTTCAAATTTTATCACGAATTTAAAAATTTTGAAAACACGCTCTTCTTTAGTATACATATTCATTTTTTAATAATTTCAGACAATAAAACTAGAGACAAAATCAAATTGTCAGAAACGTCAAATAAATTAACTACCCAAGGTTGTGACAGATCAAACGTCACGCATTTATTTATTTTTTGTCTAATTCCATGGCTGACGATATTTTCAACGTAATTTTCTACATATTTAATTTCTGTCGTTATGAAGCAGGTAAAAGCAATTCTGTTTATTGACATAGGCGCAGAATTTTATGCCCTAAAACTTTTATTTGACTCGTTTTTGCTTAAAATAATTAGGCGAGCAGGAAATTCCAAAAAACTGATTTCCCATGTTAATCACCTATGTACACCTTTAAGATAGACACAGGGTATATATTACTTATATATATATATATATATATATATATATATATATATATACCGTGTGTCTATCTTAAAGGTGTACATAGAAGATTAACATGGGACATCAGTTTTTTGCAATTTTCTGCTCGCCTAATTATTTTAAACAAAAACTCGCCAAATAAAAGTTTTAGGGCATAAAATTCTGCATCTAAATCAATAAACAGAATTACCTTTAGATACTTTGTAACGACAGAAATTAAATATGAAAATATCGAAAATTACGTTGAAAATATCGACAGCCATGGAATTGAACAAAAAATAAATAAATGCGTGACGTTTTATCTATCACAACGTATACTTTGTTCCATTTAAGCCATTCAGCAGATGGCGCTGATATCAGTGTCAGTTATAAGTAGCCGAAATTACACTGGGTAAACCTGTATCATTTCTCCAATTTCAGCCAATCAGAGAGTTTAAAACTATGCCCTATTCTCTACAATACTGAATGGCTTAAATGGAACAAGGTATGAGTAAATAATAATAAAAAAATAATTATCTTAACATGCTTTGTAACGACAGAAATTAATTATGAAAATGTCGAAAATTACGTTGAAAATATTGACAGCCATGGAATTGAACATAAAATAAATAAGTGCTTAACGTTTTATCAAATTGTCAGAAACGTCAAATAAGTTAACTTACGTTATGACAGATAAAACGTCAAGCATTTATTTATTTTTTGTTCAATTCCATGGCTGTCGATATTTTCAACGTAATTTTCGACATTTTCATAATTAATTTCTGTCGTTACAAAGCATGTTAAGATAATTATGTTTATTGATTTAGATGCAGAATTTTATGCTCTAAAACTTTTATTTGACGCGTTTTTGCTTAAAATAATTAGGCGAGCAGGATATTGTAAAAAACTGATTTCCCATGTTAATCTCCTATGTACAGGTGTCTCATTTTCGATGTTTTTTTAAGGTATCTCGGGTAATATTAACGATAGAGCAAAACCGTTTGCACATTCCAGGGTCAACTTTTCCAGAAATGTTTAATAGTCACCACAGGAATTTTCGATCTTCTTTTGTTTCTGAGCTACAGGCAAAAACTCGTTTTTCGCTAATTTTGAAAATATCTCATATTATCTTATTTATTATGATAATTAGAGAAAAAATGTTTTTACAAAAATTTTACTGTTTTTTAAGTAGAATAAAATGGCGTAATTAGATTTTTTTAAAACTTAATAATTCTCGAGATATAACACAAACTTATGATTTTTCAAATGGGAACCTATGTTAAAAATATTCTTGTCTTTTTGCTTATTTTATAAGCTTTTCAATGATATATAACAAGTCTATATTCTTTTGTTTTAAACATTAATAAAAGATTAATTATTAATTTATTGGGGTGAAAATATTGGAAATTATTAAGAAACAAATGAAAAAATCTATTCCAGATCATCATTCGTATATTTCTAATAGTATTTGTTTCAGTTTTACTCATTTTTTCAATTTATTTACTTCAAAAGCATATTAAACCATTTTGTTCGGATCGTGTCAAAGCCAACTGTAACGTCGATAAATAGTAATTGAACTAACCCGAAAATAATTGGTTAAGAATAATTTTGAGAATAAAATTAATAGATATTGAATCAAAATAAACAAATGATGAATTGTAATAATTTTTTTCATTTGTTTCTTAATAATTTCCAATATTTTCACCTCAATAAATTAATAATTCGTCTTTTATTAATGTTTAAAACAAAAGAATGTAGACTTGTTATATATCATTGAAAAGCTTATAAAATAAGCAAAAAGACGAGAATATTTTTAACATAGGTTCCCATTTGAAAAATCATAAGTTTGTGTTATATCTCGAGAATTATTAAGTTTTCAAAAAATCTAATTACGCCATTTTATTCTATTTTAAAAACGGTAAAATTTTTATAAAAACATTTTTTCTCTGTCATAATAAATAAGATATGATATATTTTCAAAATAAACGAAAAACGAGTTTTTGCCTGTAGCTCAGAAACAAAAGAAGATCGAAAATTCCTGTGGTGACTATTAAACTTTTCTCGAAAAGTTGACCCTGCAATGTGCAAACGGTTTCGTTATATCATTAATATTACCCGAGATACCTTAAAAAAACATCGAAAATGAGACTCCCTGTACACCTTTAAGACAGACACACGGTATATACAGGGTGTAAATGAAATAAGTGCATTAAATTTAACCAGTAATGCAACTCGACGAGAGGAACAATATTTCTTAATAACTTTTTTTTCTAAGTCTTTTAGATTTTGAGTTAAAATTCTTTAAAGATTTGCTGCATATTTCGTTACCCGCTCATGGAGAACAAGTGGCGGTTGCCGTATTCAAGTGGGATACAAACAGCTCAAAAATTGTCGGTTATCGGTTACACTTACAGTCACAGTAATTAATAAACGAATCAAGGGAAATAACATTATTATTAATTAATACGTAATAATACAATTTTTAAAATAAATAAATTTAAATTTTGGATAACAAAATTATAAAGTTGTGTATTGAAACAGGCTTTTAATGATCAGTGAATAGTGTGAATATAGGAAGACAAGGAGGGACGAGGAAGAGCGAAAGCATAGTTGTTAGGTTATGAGATGATTATTTATCGTCGACAAATCATAATAGTTTTAATACGTTATTCAAAAAATGTAAGTACAAACTTTTGTCCATTTAAAAGAGGTACATGAGTACCAATAATTAGTCGTTCATTTATTGTTCCCGCCCAAAACATTTTTTAATGAAAATTTTTACAGCATTTTCATCGGTCGAGATGTGTATTGTGCATAATAAATACACCTTTCCAAGTAAATTCAGTCTCATTAATGAACATTATGAGCCATTCCCAAAATTGAAGTCTGTTATGTGCTGAAAACATAGAACTTTTTGCACACATGTTATGGATATAACTGTTGCTTTTTTCAAAATTGTCATATGTGACACTACGTATTGTGATGTGATAAAGATGTACAAGATTAACAAATGTGCGAATATTAAGAACAGAATGATTTGGTGATGATTTGGAAACGCTTCGTGTAAATGCGTTGACAACTCCATGACACTGTCTTTATGTCAACCGTGATGTCAAGTAAAATGAAGTACAGATACGAATAAAAACATAAATAATAAACCATAGGTAAGTAATTACAATGTCTATGTACTCGCATTTTGACAGAATTTTACCTTATAAACAAGTTTATTACTAATATCAAAATTTAATTGGAACAATTAACAGGACTGTCAATTGCTAAAACAAAATTTTTCATAGCTATTGCTACTGCATTCAATTATCACAAAAATATTTGGAACGACTCGTCAATGGACCTTTCCAATTTAAAGAGATAGAAGATATGCGCAATGGGGATCTGCGCATAGTAAGAACAACTGAAATCTATGACGTTTGATTCTAAAACATTTAGACGTAAAATGTGAGAATATCTCGGATAACTTTAAAAAATCTTATCGAAATAAGTTACAAAAGCTTTTATTGAAGGTAAAATGTCTAACGATGCAAATTTTCACTGAGAATACATGTATTTTAATGACTGCAATATTTTTGATGTCTCGTTTGACAGCCCAACTGGCAGTTGTTCGCGCCATTTTCTTACTATTTGCAGCGATAGAAAGAGATAGCCCTTAAATGGGAAAGGTCCATTTACGGGGTGGTGAAAATGCTAAAAAAATATGCGATTTCGAGAAAAAGTTATTAAGAAATATTGTTGCTCTCGACGAGTTATATTACTGGTTAAATTTAATGCACTTATTTCATTTACACCCTGTATATATATATATATATATATATATATATATATATATATATATATATATATATATATATACAGGCTGTTAATTAAAAAACGGGCCACAGGCGTTTAACATGGGAAATCAGTTTTTCCTTGCGCAAAAGTTCCCAATTAATTTTAGACAAAAGTGTTTCAAATAAAAGTTGTAGATACTTAAATTATACACCAGCATCACTAAACAGATGTTTAGTAACCTGTAAAATCCAACTTGAAATTCTATAAATATTGCTCATATGTAGTGATAGCCATGGAATTTAAACAAAATTACAAAGAAATGCATATCGTTTGAACTGTCAGAAATTCGATTTTCAAATAAAAATTATTGATAATTATATTCTATCGTAAATCCTTAAAAATATTTTGTTTTTATAATCTACATCTAAATTATTGCTTAGAGTTTTTATTTTGTAACCTGCAAAATCGAAATTCTGACAATTCAAACGATATGCATTTCTTTATAATTTTGTTTAAATTACATAGCTATCACTACAAATGAGTAATATTTATAAAATTTCAAATTGGATTTTACAGGTTACTAAACATGCAAAATAAAATCTGTTTAGTGATGCTGGTGTAGAATTTAATTCTCTATAAAATTTATTTGAAACATTTTTGTTTAAAATCAAATGGGATGTTTTGCGCAAAAATAAACTGATATTCCATGTTAAACGCCTATGGCCCACTTTTCAATTAACACCCTGTATATATATATATATATATATATATATATATATATATATATATATATATATATATATATATATATATATATATATACGGTAATTTTAAATATAGTGAACTGACCTGACTGCATAATTTGCGGTTTTTACCTGTCTCACAACAGGGCGCCGCTGTTCAGTAGGAAGGCCTGTATTTAAGGAAATTCCGAATTAAACTGTACATATAATTAAAAACTAATTTGTACTTAGGCTGGTAAGTTAACTGTATGATTGGAAATACACATAAATAGCCAAACATTGTGTTATGCAGGCATTGTTCGATATTGTCGGTCAGTGTTGGTTGAACGTATTTGAACAGCGAAAATGTGGAGACCTTGGTGTGATGATAGTGCGGCTGAAATTGAAGAAGATAATGATTTTAAAAATAAGCGAGTTCATTTGCCGCGTAAGGCTAAAGAATTAGTATTAAATGTGTACAATACTTTACAAGAAGATGGTGATAAGTACCCTTTGAAAAAAACTGCTCATTTAACAAAAGTGCCAATTACAACAGTTCAAAAAATAATAAAAAATGGTGTTCATGTCAGGAAAACGCGAAAAGATACGGTCAGCGAAGAACCCTATCTGATTTTGACTTAGACGTTATTAGAAGAACCGTGTATTCTATGTATGAAGAAAATATATTACCAACCTTAAAAACAGTGCATCAAAGACTGAACGATAATAATACAGGCGTTAATTGTAGTATTTCAACGTTACGAAATGCCTTAAAATCTATGGGGTTTACGTATAAAAAAGTGGATAAACGTAGAGTTTTAATGGAAAGTTATAGGTTGCGACAATGGCGTCATAAGTATTTACTCATTATTAAAAAGTTTAGAGAAGAACAACGACCAATTACATATTTGGACGAAACATGGTACGATACTTATGAAACAGAATCTAAAGGTTGGACCAATGGCAGTGAACAATGCACTGTAAGTGTACCAGCATCGCGTGGAAAACGGTTAATAATTTTAAATGCTGGTTCTGAAAACGGGTGGGTTGATAATTGTAGTTTTCTATCTGCTAAAAATATCCGTCATTGCAACGTTGACTACCACGACAATATGAATGCTGAAGTATTTGAGAAATGGTTCACGGAAAAACTTTTACCGAATTTACCAGCAAACAGCGTTATTGTTATGGATAACGCAAGTTATCATTCCCGACAAATTAATAAAGTTCCCACGCAAAACAACACTAAAGCTGAAATTATCGAATATTTATATAAAAATGATATATATTTTGAAGAAAGCTACAATAAAGCGCAGTTGTTAGAAGTAGTGAAATCAAAACCTGTTGATAAAATTTATTATTGTGATACTGCAGCAGAAAATTTGGGGCATAGTGTTCTTCGATTGCCGCCCTATTACTGTATTTTTAATCCAATTGAGTTAATATGGAGTCAATTGAAAAATGGGATTAGAAAACACAACACTGCACCAACAGTAAGTCATAAAGTAATAGAGACAATCAATTCAGAAATTAATAAAATTACCGCTGAAAACTGGAAGAATTGTGTTCGTCACGTAATTGAAATTGAAAATCAATATCAATTTGTAAATAATACTACAAGTGAGTTAATAATAACAGTAAATACAGGTGAATCGAGTAGTGACAGTGAAACAGAAAATGAAGACTTTGTAGGTATCGACTGAAAATTTTTTGTTCTTGTAACTTGTATATATTTTGTGATAATTTTACTTGTGTTTTTACTTTTTTATATTTCTCACTTATTTTTTGAGTACATATTGACCATATAATATTTCAGATCATGATTTTGTATCTTGTAAATATTTTGTGTCCACTTTTCTTGTATTTTTACTTTTATGTTTTAGGTTATGCTTATGTTAATTTTTTGACAACATATTAACTATGTGATATTTAGTTACCTAAGTAGAGTTCACGTTTTTGTACCTTCGTATGGTACATACATATTCTATTTTGTTTTTCATTTTACTTGTATTTTTACTTTTTTATGTTTGTTTTTTTTTTGACGTGTTAATCATGTGATAATTAATTAAGTAGTTTTGTACTTATGTTTTGATTCTTATTTTTGTTATATATTTTTGTTTTGTGTAATAAACATTGTTCGCAAGTAAAAATATTAGAATACCTCTCTGTGTTTGTACCTGCTTAAGCTTGGGATAATCCTGTGGTAATGTCATGCTACGAAGTGTACCCAAAAGTCAGTTCACTATATTTATAATATACCTATATATATATATATATATATATATA
>OY720450.1:52578348-52885848 GCA_963082715.1 Harpalus rubripes | reverse complement strand
AGCAGTATAGCGGTTTCCTATGATGCGCGCAAATTGAATATTAAAGCGAGTTTTATATTTACTTCAGTGTGGAGGTGGGCGCGGGCCGTGATTTTGTCGGGTAAAATTGGGTCACGCCGTGATCCGCGTGATCGTGAATATAATTTACATTTTGCTTCATGATTGGACGTGAGCGTGAGGCATTAAAAAATTATCGTGCGTGATCAGGCGTGATTGAAATTTAAACAGGCGTGAGTTATAAATTTTCTTCTATATGTTATTAACAAAAACTGTAGTCTTAATTTCCATATTTTACTTTATATTCTTGTTATTATTAGTATGTATTTTTTACATAAAAATAGCATTATTATTGTACCCAAACTATATACAGAGTTGCTCCGATTTCACTAAAGATATGCATATCTTTATAATGATATTTGTGATGCAATAGAAGATCCTATTAGTCCATAAACAGTTGTTTGCAATGAAACCAATTTGTTACCTAAATTATTACCAATTTATTAAAAAAATTGATAACTTATGACTGTGTTAAATAGACTTATATGTACATATAGTGCCAAAATAAATTCGTGAGCGTGAGTGATTGTGAATCAAACAAAAATTCGTGCGCGATTGGTCCTGATTACATTTTTAGTTACGTGAGCGTGCCTGATCGTGAATGCTCTAGGATGACGGTGAAATTAGCAGCCGCTTCGCGATTCAAATAAGTGTGAACCATCCTAACGCTGAACGAATAGATGCACTACCAAGACCAAGCATCATGTAATGAATTATATTAAATCTATAATCTACGCATTAATGTTATTTAGAGACACAATAACAATATGTAGATGGAACAAAAGTGTACATTACAACAATATAATGTTAATACTATTAAAATTACGCCAGTGTTTACAACAACTTGACATTTATGTCTTGGTCGAAATGAGCGGTAAAATCAAAATAAAATTATATGAATTGCTCTAATATTATATTATACATATTTTTAATAGTATCCCTACATTGTTACTTAAATAATTAATATAATTGTTCTTAATGATAGTATTAATTTCTAATTTTGGTCATATTATCCTTATATTGTTACTAACAAAATGAAATAACAATATTATCCTCAGGACCCGTAGGACAATTCGTATGAATTAATTAATGTAAAAATTCTGTCGCCCGTGATTTAAATAATTAATATAATTTTTCTTAAGGATAGTCTTAATTTCTAATTTTGGTCATATTATCCTTATATTGTTACTAACAAAATGAAATAACAATATTATCCTCAGGACCCGTATGACAATTCGTATGAATTAATTAATGTAAAAATTCTGTCGCCCGTGATTTAAATAATTAATATAATTGTTATTAATGATAGTCTTAATTTCTAATTTTGGTCATATTATCCTTATATTGTTACTAACAAAATGCAATAACAATATTATCCTCAGGACCCGTAGGACAATTCGTATGAATTAATTAATGTAAAAATTCTGTCGCCCGTGATTTAAATAATAAATATAATTCTTATTAATGTTACTCTTAATTTCTAATTTTGGTCATATTATCCTTAAATTGTTACTAACAAAATGAAACAACAATATTATCCTCAGGACCCGTAGGACAATTCGTATGAATTAATTAATGTAAAACTTCTGTCGCCCGTGATTTAAATAATTAATATAATTCTTATTAATGATAGTCTTAATTTCTAATTTTGGTCATATTATCCTTATATTGTTACTAACAAAATGCAATAACAATATTATCCTCAGGACCCGTAGGACAATTCGTATGAATTAATTAATGTAAAAATTCTGCCGCCCGTGATTTAAATAATTAATATAATTCATATTAATGATAGTCTTAATTTCTAATTTTGGTCATATTATCCTTATGTTGTTACTAACAAAATGAAATAAAAATATTATCCTCAGGACCCGTAGGACAATTCGTATGAATTAATTAAAGTAAAAATTCTGTCGCCCGTGATTTAAATAATTAATATAATTATTATTAATGATAGTCTTAATTTCTAATTTTGGTTATATTATTCTTATATTATTACTAACAAAATGAAATAACAATATTATTCTCAGGACCCGTAGGACAATTCGTATGAATTAATAAATGTAAAAATTATGTCGCCCGTGACCTAAATAATTAATATAATTCTTATTAATGATAGTCTTAATTTCTAATTTTAGTCATATTATCCTTATATTGTTACTAACAAAATTGAATAACAATATTATCCTCAGGACCCGTAGGACAATTCGTATGAATTAATTAATATAAAAATTCTGTCGCCCGTGATTTAAATAATTAATATAATTGTTATTAATAATAGTCTTAATTTCTAATTTTGGTCATATTATCCTTATATTGTTACTAACAAAATGCAATAACAATATTATCCTCAGGACCCGTAGGACAATTCGTATGAATTAATTAATGTAAAAATACTGTCGCCCGTGATTTAAATAATTAATATAATTGTTATTAATGATAGTCTTAATTTGTAATTTTGGTCATATTATCCTTATGTTGTTACTAACAAAATGAAATAACAATATTATCCTCAGGACCCGTAGGACAATTCGTATGAATTAATTAAAGTAAAAATTCTGTCGCCCGTGATTTAAATAATTAATATAATTATTATTAATGATAGTCTTAATTTCTAATTTTGGTTATATTATTCTTATATTATTACTAACAAAATGAAATAACAATATTATCCTCAGGACCCGTAGGACAATTCGTATGAATTAATAAATGTAAAAATTATGTCGCCCGTGACTTAAATAATTAATATAATTCTTATTAATGATAGTCTTAATTTCTAATTTTAGTCATATTATCCTTATATTGTTACTAACAAAATTAAATAACGATATTATCCTCAGGACCCGTAGGACAATTCGTATGAATTAATTAATGTAAAAATTCTGTCGCCCGTGATTTAAATAATTAATATAATTGTTATTAATAATAGTCTTAATTTCTAATTTTGGTCATATTATCCTTATATTGTTACTAACAAAATGAAACAACAATATTATCCTCAGGACCCGTAGGACAATTCGTATGAATTAATTAATGTAAAAATTCTGTCGCCCGTGATTTAAATAATTAATATAATTCTTATTAATGATAGTCTTAATTTCTAATTTTGGTTATATTATTCTTATATTATTACTAACAAAATGAAATAACAATATTATCCTCAGGACCCGTAGGACAATTCGTATGAATTAATTAATGTAAAAATTCTGTCGCACGTGATTTAAATAATTAATATAATTCTTATTAATGATAGTCTTAATTTCTAATTTTGGTCATATTATCCTTATATTGTTACTAACAAAATGAAATAACAATATTATCCTCAGGACCCGTAGGACAATTCGTATGAATTAATTAATGTAAAAATTCTGTCGCCCGTGACTTAAATAATTAATATAATTCTTATTAATGATAGTCTTAATTTCTAATTTTGGTCATATTATCCTTATATTGTTACTAACAAAATGAAACAACAATATTATCCTCAGGACCCGTAGGACAATTCGTATGAATTAATTAATGTAAAAATTCTGTCGCCCGTGATTTAAATAATTAATATAATTATTATTAATGATAGTCTTAATTTCTAATTTTGGTTATATTATTCTTATATTATTACTAACAAAATGAAATAACAATATTATCCTCAGGACCCGTAGGACAATTCGTATGAATTAATAAATGTAAAAATTATGTCGCCCGTGATTTAAATAATTAATATAATTCTTATTAATGATAGTCTTAATTTCTAATTTTGGTCATATTATCCTTATATTGTTACTAACAAAATGAAATAACAATATTATCCTCAGGACCCGTAGGACAATTCGTATGAATTAATTAATGTAAAAATTCTGTCGCCCGTGACTTAAATAATTAATATAATTCTTATTAATGATAGTCTTAATTTCTAATTTTGGTCATATTATCCTTATATTGTTACTAACAAAATGAAACAACAATATTATCCTCAGGACCCGTAGGACAATTCGTATGAATTAATTAATGTAAAAATTCTGTCGCCCGTGATTTAAATAATTAATATAATTCTTATTAATGATAGTCTTAATTTCTAATTTTGGTTATATTATTCTTATATTATTACTAACAAAATGAAATAACAATATTATCCTCAGGACCCGTAGGACAATTCGTATGAATTAATTAATGTAAAAATTCTGTCGCACGTGATTTAAATAATTAATATAATTCTTATTAATGATAGTCTTAATTTCTAATTTTGGTCATATTATCCTTATATTGTTACTAACAAAATGAAATAACAATATTATCCTCAGGACCCGTAGGACAATTCGTATGAATTAATTAATGTAAAAATTCTGTCGCCCGTGACTTAAATAATTAATATAATTCTTATTAATGATAGTCTTAATTTCTAATTTTGGTCATATTATCCTTATATTGTTACTAACAAAATGAAACAACAATATTATCCTCAGGACCCGTAGGACAATTCGTATGAATTAATTAATGTAAAAATTCTGTCGCCCGTGATTTAAATAATTAATATAATTATTATTAATGATAGTCTTAATTTCTAATTTTGGTTATATTATTCTTATATTATTACTAACAAAATGAAATAACAATATTATCCTCAGGACCCGTAGGACAATTCGTATGAATTAATAAATGTAAAAATTATGTCGCCCGTGACTTAAATAATTAATATAATTCTTATTAATGATAGTCTTAATTTCTAATTTTGGTCATATTATCCTTATATTGTTACTAACAAAATGAAATAACAATATTATCCTCAGGACCCGTAAAACAATTCGTATGAATGAATTAATGTAAAAATTCTGTCGCCCGTGATTTAAATAATTAATATAATTCTTATTAATGATAGTCTTAAATTCTAATTTTGGTCATATTATCCTTATATTGTTACTAACAAAATGAAACAACAATATTATCCTCAGGACCCGTAGGACAATTCGTATGAATTAATTAATGTAAAAATTCTGTCGCCCGTGATTTAAATAATTAATATAATTATTATTAATGATAGTCTTAATTTCTAATTTTGGTTATATTATTCTTATATTATTACTAACAAAATGAAATAACAATATTATCCTCAGGACCCGTAGGACAATTCGTATGAATTAATAAATGTAAAAATTATGTCGCCCGTGACTTAAATAATTAATATAATTCTTATTAATGAAAGTCTTAATTTCTAATTTAGGTCATATTATCCTTATATTGTTACTAACAAAATGAAGTAACAATATTATCCTCAGGAACGGTAGGACAATTCGTATGAGTTAATTAATGTAAAAATTCTGTCGCCCGTGATTTAAATAATTAATATAATTCTTATTAATGCTAGTCTTAATTTCTAATTTTGGTCATATTATCCTTATATTGTTACTAACACAATGAAACAACAATATTATCCTCAGGACCCGTAGGACAATTCGTATGAATTAATTAATGTAAAAATTCTGTCGCCCGTGATTTAAATAATTAATATAATTGTTATTAATGATAGTCCTAATTTCTAATTTTGGTCATATCCTTATATTGTTACTAACAAAATTAAATAACAATATTATCCTCTGCACCCGTAGGACAATTCGTATGAATTAATTAATGTAAAAATTCTGTCGCCCGTGATTTAAATAATATAATTGTTATTAATGATAGTCTTAATTTCTAATTTTGGTCATATTATCCTTATATTATTACTAACAAAATGAAATAACAATATTATCCTCAGGACCCGTAAAACAATTCGTATGAATTCATTAATGTAAAAATTCTGTCGCCCGTGATTTAAATAATTAATATAATTGTTATTAATGATAGTCTTAATTTCTAATTTTGGTCAAATTATCCTTATGTTGTTACTAACAAAACTAAATAACAATATTATCCTCTGGACCCGTAGGACAATTTGTATGAATTAATTAATGTAAAAATTCTGTCGCCCGTGATTTAAATAATTAATATAATTGTTATTAATGATAGTCTTAATTTCTAATTTTGGTCATATTATCCTTATATTGTTACTAACAAAATGAAATAACAATATTATCCTCAGGACCCGTAGGACAATTCGTGTGAATTAATTAATGTAAAAATTCTGTCGCCCGTGATTCAAATAATAAATATAATTCTTATTAATGATAGTCTTAATTTCTAATTTTAGTCATATTATCCTTATATTGTTACTAACAAAATGCAATAACAATATTATCCTCAGGACCCGTAGGACAATTCGTATGAATTAATTAATGTAAAAATTCTGTCGCCCGTGATTTAAATAATTAATATAATTCTTATTAATGATAGTCTTAATTTCTAATTTTGTTCATATTATCCTTATATTGTTACTAACAAAATGAAATAACAATATTATCCTCAGGACCCGTAGGACAATTCGTGTGAATTAATTAATGTAAAAATTCTGTCGCCCGTAATTCAAATAATAAATATAATTCTTATTAATGATAGTCTTAATTTCTAATTTTGGTCATATTATCCTTATATTGTTACTAACAAAATGAAATAACAATATCATCCTCAGGACCCGTAGGACAATTCGTATGAATTAATTAATGTTAAAATTCTGTCGCCCGTGATTTAAATAATTAATATAATTTTTCTTAATGATAGTCTTAATTTCTAATTTTGGTCATATTATCCTTATATTGTTACTAACAAAATGAAATAACAATATTATCCTCAGGACCCGTAGGACAATTCGTATGAATTAATTAATGTAAAAATTCTGTCGCCTGTGATTTAAATAATTAATATAATTCTTATTAATGATAGTCTTAATTTCTAATTTTGGTAATGTTATCCTTATATTGGTACTAACAAAATGCAATAACAATATTATCCTCAGGTCCCGTAGGACAATTCGTATGAATTAATAATCATAAAAATTCTGTCGGCCGTGACTTAAGTAATTAATGTTATTGTTACTAATGATAGTCTTAAATTATAATTTTGCTAATATTATCCCTATATTGTTACTAACAAAACGCAATAACAATATGATCCTCAGGTCCCGTAGGACAATTTGTATAAATTATTTATCGTAAAAATTTTCTCGCTCGTGACTTAATCTTAAATTATAATCTTGCTAATATTATCCCTATATTGTTCCTAACAAAACGCAATAACAATATTATCCTCAGGACCCGTAGGACAATTCGTATTTTAACGTTAATTAATTCATACAAATTATCCAACGGGTCCTGAGGATAATATTAGCAAAATTAGAAACTAAGACTATCATTAATAACAATTATATAAATTATTTAAGTCATGGGCGACAGAATTTTTACAGTAATTAATTCATACATGTTGTCCTACAGGTCCAGAGGATAATATCGTTATTGCTTTTTGTTAGTAACAATATAGGGATACTATTAAAAATATGTATAATATAATATTAGAGCAATTCATATAATTTTATTTTAATTTTACCGCTCATTTCGACCAAGACATAAATGTCAAGTTGTTGTAAACACTGGCGTAATTTTAATAGTATTAATATTATATTATTGTAATGTACACTTTTGTTCCATCTACATATTGTTATTGTGTCTCTAAATAACATTAATGCGTAGATTATACATTTAAGACAATTCATTACATCATGCTTGGTTTTGGTAGTGCATCTATTCGTTCATCGTATGCTGGTTCACACTTATTTGAATCGAGAATCGGCTGCTGCGAATCGGCTGCTAATTTCATCTTCATTGCTCTAGGCGCAAATTTCTTTTGGTGCCCCCTCCTCTATAAAATTACAATCATAATAATACTTAATACCTACTTATGATAAGTAATATAAAGAAAAAAAACTGGAAAATGAATTTATTATAACTTTTCGCTAACCAAAACATAAATCGTTAAAAATCAAACATTTATAATAAACTAACACTACCTAACTAGGGGCCCTATTCTTTAACTTAAAAATTAACCACTGGTTAAAATTTTTATCCAATAGTCATTGATTTGACAACTAAAAATCCCGTTTTTGTTATATGACAACATACTTGATACAGAATAGGTCCCTAGTTAATTTAATTTTAAATATGTTACCTTCTCACTTTGTTTTTGACATATGTATCTATTAACAGTGCCGGCTCCAGGCGGTAAGCAGTCGATGCGTTGCATCGGGGCGCCTTCCTTAAGAGGCGCCGAAGTAAGGAAATAAATTACAATTTAATAATAACATATATATGGACTAAATAAGTTAACATACTTTTATATAAAAATTCACGAGTAATTCATTCTATCAGTGCCACTTCATGTCGTAAGTAAACTGCGCCTAGATTAAAAATATTGATGAAATTGCCTTCTCTTAGTTACTCATATAAACAAAATCGTTTGTTGTGATCAATAATTTTACAGTTATAATTTATAGTTAGCAACAAAACGATGCCAGAAAATTATCAATTTGGCAAGATATTTTTTTACTTTCTTCTAAATTTGAGCAGTATCTAATAGGTAAGGTAAATTCAATATCGGCAGAAAAGAAAAATAAAATTATCTCACAAGATTTCAGAATTGTATATCATAAGCATTTGATTCTTCGCAAAATGCTAGTACTTAAATATTTGATTCATTGTCGGATTCATTGCTGTAATCAACACCTTCGCGGGTCAATATAAAAATGGTAGAAAAATATATTTTTGGTAGGATAATTAATGTAAAAAAATTAAATTTTGTTTATTTCTATCCCCTTATTGTGTAAGTTATTATTTTTAGTATTTTTTTCTTTTTTTTATGTACTATTTTTTACTGTCTTGAAATGTCGTCCCTGGTTCCTGGTTAGGCGCCTTTGTGTGGGGCATAACCTGCCCACCCGCCAGGAGCGTGCACTGCATTCTTTCAAGAATAGATGTAAATTATTGCATTGCTGACATGTTCATTTAAAATTATTGGCTAAAGTTAAAAGTTTAGTTTACAAAGGCGTCTAATTTGAAATTCGATAACAACCAAATAAAATAATAAATAATATCATGAATGAAATCTTCTTACGTAAATTCAAGTACAAATTATATTCTCCATGTCTAATAGCGGACATAATATTGTGTATCTATAATACTAGTCTGTCTCGTCTATGTGAGCATTTATTTATTTTGCTTTGTTGTTGGTATGTATACGAGTATGGTTTGTTAATATCAATCTGATGTATACAATTCTACATTAATTGTAAGATTAACCGACTTACCTGTAAGGAAGGTTAATCGTAATTTTCCGATCTTGTCCTCCGATATAATTACAATGTAGTGTCGCGTTATGTCATACCTATCGGTACATTTGAAAGTATATAATCAAAAAAACACCCGACGTAACACCTCATTACAGCTCATTTAGTTACTCATTTCGTTATTTGTGATACGCATTTCGCACTTGGGTTCTTCGGATGAGGTGGGGGTTTTGTAATTATATCGGAGGACAAGCTCGGAAAATTACGATCAACCTTCCTTACAGGTAAGTCGGTTAATCTTACAATTTTCCTTCGCTTGTCCTCCGATATAATTACAATGTAGATGTTTAAAGTGATAGGTGCGAAATCGTGTTGTATCTTATCGTATTTAAAACAGTTTTCGTACATTATCATATACATAGCCCATACAAGCACCAACCCGGTTTACAATAGCCTATACATAACAATAGCCCCTTATAAATCCCTAAAATTTAAACTAATTCTCTATACTTATTTGCAAAAGTTGACTATTAGGTAATTCAGGTTTAGTACAAAAGTTAATTGAATATTGAGAATTCGGTGTTCAACATGGCGTGTCTATATTAACCCTGTTCTATTTGCTACATAGATGGAAGCGTTTCTTATACTGTAGCCTGGAAAAATATTAGTAACTTTACGGCTCTTTTTTAATACTAGCTTTATCCATCTACTATTAGTTTGAGAACATACTGGATGACTCGGTTTTTGGAATGTTATAATTAAATATCTTTGGTCATTTTAACCATATTCAGATGTGATACGAATGAAGAGAATAATTTTTGACGCAGTATAAAATTCTGGTTTTTCGCGGAAAAATGGAAAAACCAGTAAAGATTGTTGTCTAATAGGACCTGATGTCTTTATTCGTTCACTATTTTCTATCTTGTATTCTTGTAGTAAGGTTCACATTTATTGATGATAGAGTCTGAACCTTATGTGCACTGCTAAGAGGCATTAAGGTAACTAGTTTGATAGTGGTCCTTGTAAGGGAAAATATGTTTCCGATATATTTTAGAATTCGAACTCGATTCTACGTAACTTCATATTTTCGATATGCTGATCTTGTAATGTAAATTTCTCTAATTTGTCTTTTAATTAAAAATTCATCTTCGCTTTTTTACAGATAGTATTAGATTGAGAGCTGCTCGATAAGAAATTCCTGTGTAGTAGAAACTCTCTACATGGACGGAGTTAGTTATAAAATTTATATTATATTCTAAACAATATGAATATGGTTCTAAATTTTTTGAGCAACAAAATTTCTTGGTTTTTTCTTTTGTGACAGCACTCTTAATGTTCCTTCGGACAACAATGATAGTATTAAAGGCAGAACAGCTTGAGGAATGTTTTTATTTATAAACACTCTCCCGATAATATCCCTTCTATTAGGGCAAGATCCTTGGACAACGAATGTGTGTCTCTGAAACGTGATAAGAGTAAGGAATTTTTGATTCAACAAAATTTTGAGTTTCTGTGAGCAATCTTTGGAATAATGAATACCAATTATTAAAATACCGATCGCTTTTTCAAGTATTATTATTTCTAACTAACTAATTATTGAAAAAAAAAAACCTAAAAGTAATACGCGTAATTAATTGTAAAGGTATCTACTGAGAAGGAGTCTGGAGTGAGTAATTTTTACATTTTGTGTTAATTATTCTGGCATATAGGTCAATTTGCAGTTTCCCGAATTTTGTAACTATACAAGGTGTCCATGATAACTATTCCAACATGGGAAACCCAAGAAAAATAAGAGATTCGACGCGTGTTAAATTAAATAAAAGTTGCCCCTTTAGAACACCATGTTAATGGTGTTTTATTATTTGAGAAAAAAGGCAAAGGTCACTAAATGTAGACGAAAAAAGTAAATTTTGCTGTTTTTTATTTTGCCAATACTTCTAAGTGTTAAATAATACTGGATTTTTGGTTTGCACATCTTTAGGGAACTTTTATTATTTTTTCGAAGCTCAGCTTTTCTTTATACTGTTATGATGCGAAAGTTTTAATTTTTATATGGACGCCATATTGAAAAGCTACACCAGTTTTTTTTCCAACGATATATAACATGTCTCTGTTCATTTGTTTTAAAATGCAAAAATAAATGACTAAGTTTATGGATTAAAAGCAATGGTTGTTGCCATATGATAGAAAGCTGCTAAAAATTCCAGACAATTTATGCGATAATTTCGTTCCTGCGTGTTGCATTACCCGTGTGCTAAATTAAATTCATGACTGGGAGCTCCCAAGCCAGAGGTTGAGGCACTAGAAAAAACATTTCAAGTTTAAACCTTTTGTTTTATGTGACACATAGTAAGTGAAAAATGACTGCATCACCCATTATGATGATTTTTGCGGTAGTTCGAAATGATCATTTTTCTGTTAAGTTTTGCTAATAGTTATGTGGAGCTAAGAGAAATTTTCTTTTTTCCAAATCCCAGAAATTTTAGTTCTTGCGTTGGATTGAAGTTAATTTCTCCGTTAAAAAAGAATTACAGTGATTCATGGAGTTTTACTGTAGATACACATTGATATTAAATTCTAGTTTTGTTTTTTCTCATTATTAGCATGTATGATATATGTTTTTACCTAAATGGCAAACAATTAATTTCATATCTGATATTTGAAACAACTAAATCTAAGGTATTTTCTAAATTTGCTATCTATTAATAGTAAAAAATAAGCGTGTTTGAAAACTATATTTGCTAGGTAACAATTATCAGTAATAGTTTAGATACTATTTTAGAATCCTCTAATTTTAAAAAAGAATGTAATATGAACATTTTAGTTCTACTAAATTTTAAATGAAGCTAAATTTTCCATTAGGGTTTTTTTTGCTAAGAAATAACTTCATATGAACTCATTTGGAGTACCTAATTTTGAAAGGAATATTTTTGAAAGGTATAGCGAATCCGTTTACCCAGATTAGAACAACTTTGTCTTGCGTAAGAGCCTGCCACTTACACTATTACACCAGTAATTAGGTAGGGAACCAGCATAGTTTCTTATGTATCTCTTGTCCTTTTATTGCCCTGTGTTTAACGCCTCCCTCTCCCTCCTCTCTTTTAACCTGGTGATGTTCCGATGCCGCTGTTAGTTTACACGGTTTTGAATGAAGGAGTGTTCGTTTTTACGTTTTCATAAAGATTTTTGTTGAAGAAATAATCGTCCATACCTGTGGTCTTTCACCATTTTACTGCACTCTGTATTTTGGTCAGGTGAGAAAATGTATTTTCTGTAAAGCGAGATTGCGTTATGTACAATAGCGGCATTATCCATAAACTGAGAAGCGTCTGTCAATTTTGGCAAAGAATCTGCTACACCAGTTAGATCGTTTGTTAGCATGTTACTCATTAAGATAACCAAAGCTAAAAAAGGCTCTGAGTAATCTATTCATGTAAGGAAAATGTCTTGTTTGACCACTGTTTCCGGTATGCACGCTTGAATTTCACCAATTAGTTTAGGTGGGTGCAAGGCTTAATAATTGGCTACCAACGGGTACTTGTCAGTCATTTCTTCCTTTAAATTTTTGTTAATTCTTACAACAAATTCATCTTGTATGTTTACGTTTTGGCCTTTGTTAATCGGTAGGATTTTTCCCCAAGAAGGAAGAAAATCTTTGCTTAAGACTTTAGATACAGAGGAAAAACTTGTCTCCGGAACCATGTACCTGGGTAAATTCTCGTTACCGCACACCGGACGAGCATGTATCATCTCCTTGTGTTGAAACTATATGAGTAAAATATAAGGTTCGTAAGTCACGTGACAAACTACCTGAATCAAGGAAGGTTTGATGTTTACATAACAAATGTAACACTGAACGTATGTAACATTTTTACCCATAGAAGTAAGCCAACACTAAACCTGGACTATCAAAGGGTACTATAAAGTATTTACCTTAATTACTAAAAATTGGATAAACACATGTTTATCAGCGATAAGTCACTTGACTATCTGGTTCAGATTAGTGTAATTATACGCCATAATGAACACATGTCCATCAGATCTCAAGGGGCAAGTCCCCTGATTTCCAGATCCAAATGTTACAGGGCAGAAAAAAGGATGAACACGCGTTCATCGGATTTATGAAGGTAAGTTACATGATTACCAAATCCTTGCCATACCAAAGTATCTAGTCCTTAATAGGACTTCAAAATTAGTTCTCTTTTCAATCTATTTAACTCCTCCTCCAACGCTGCACAGCAGCCTGAAGGTGAAGATTGCCTTCTTGTTCACAATATCATTATCACTACACTTTATTTAAAAAACACAACACACAACCATTTGTTGAACGTCCGTATCCTATAGGTACAAATAACGGAATGAGTAACTAAATGAGCTGTAATGAGGTGTTACGTCGGGTTTTATTTGATTATATACTTTCAAATGTACCGATAGGTATGACATAACGCGACACTACATTGTAATTATATCGGAGGACACGCGAAGGAAAATTATATATATATATATATATATATATATATATATATATATATATATATATATATATATATATATATATATATATATATGTGGATCACTTAATTACCTCTTTAAATAAAATATTTGGCTTCATAATCAGAAACTGCCGCAATTTTTCAAACATTTCCGCACTTAAGTCCTTATACTTCGCTTTTGTACAGTCTAAACTAGATTTTTCGCTTATAATTTGGTTTCCAATATATGAAGTTCATATTGCTAAATTAATAGCTCTTCAGCGCAAATTCTTAAAGTACATTTGGTTTAAATGTTTCGGTGTGTACCCCGACAATTTTGTTAGTACTGACACTATACTTCAGACTTTCGAAATTGAGTCCGTTAGAACTAGACATACAAATGCCTCAATTAATACGCTACATAAAATCATTCATAATAAAATTGATAGTCCTCATTTGCTATCTAAAATCGATTTTCGTGTCCCCCGTTTATGTTCACGTTGTAACGACAGCTTTTACTTGCCTGCATATAATTCTAATATTCTGTGCAAGTCACCTATGTACGTTATGTGTAATTTATATAACGTAGTGTATAAATCGAGATATTTTTGTATAATTTTTCATTCGCTTTTCTGTCTTGTGTTGATCATATTATGTACATTTACTTGTTTAGGGTTCCTTACCTGTTTGAGTAACAAAGTATTATTATTATTATTATTATTATTATTATTATTATTATTATTATTATTATATGTTGTATTTCATTTGTTATTATGTCAAATATTTTATTATTTATATTTATAATTTTTTCTTGTATTTCTCTGAAGATGGTTAATAAACCGAAATCGATAAGAAGTTATTAATATATGTTTTATTTTTATTATATAATGTCTATATTTACAAATTTGTGGTACACATCAAGAGATTGTTTTAATTAAAAATAAAGAGGATGTTTTTTTTTAAAACAACCAATGCTTTTTTGGGCGAACTAACAACTTTAGAGAAAAATGTTTTATACCAAAAATGATCAAGAATAAGAGGATAATGTATCAATAGTAACAAACCAAATATTTAACCAGTGGTTCTCAAACGGTAGAACAAAATTTAATTTTTTTAAATGGCAACCTATATAATTTTTTAGCCCTTTAAATAGAATACTATTTTCTGATTTCAACGATATAAATATAGCATAGGGTTGTATAACAATTATTTCGAGAAAAATGGTATTAAAAATTAGAAATAATGTAATAAAAAATGAGTTTACTACTAGCTTAACTAGGCAACAGTATTGCATACTCTATTGTAATATTATAACATTATTTTTAATACTATTTTTCTCGAAATAATTGTTATACAACCCTATACCATATTTATTTCGTTGAAATAAAAAAAAATTCTCTTATCTAATGGGCTAAAAAATTATATAGGATACTATTAAAAAAAATAATTTGTTCTGCCGTTTGAGAACCACTGGTCGAATTTTCGGTTTGTTATTATTAACAAATTAGCCCCTTATTCTTGATCATTTCTTGTATATAACATTTTTTTCTAAAGCCATTAGTTCGCCCAAAAAAAGCACTGGTTGTTTTAAAGGAAACACCCTGTATATATATATATATATATATATATATATATATATATATATATATATATATATATATATATATATATATATATATATATATATATATATATATATATATATATACAAGTTATAATATAAAATTATTTATATTCCAAAAAAATTTATATTATTACAAATTTATAAGTTACAACTGTATGTATTGTCAGATTTACAAGAAAATGATATATCAGAGTTAATGTTATATGTTGGAGATTCTGGACTAGACTGCCCGTTCTGTGTGTCTCGGTTTCGCAGGAAGACACCTGAGATGGCTGGGTCAGCGTCCCTTGTATGATAGTTTATTCCGCGGATGTGGAATATTCCTATGCGGTGTCAGCGGAATTGTGGGCAAGCTATGTGCTAACATACATACATACATATATATATATATATATATATATATATATATATATATATATATATATATATATATATATATATATATATATATATATATATATATATATATATATATATATATACGTGTTGAGACTTCGTCACTGTTTTAATTTTAGTTATAACTTTTGTAGGATTTCAGTGAAAGGGCATGAAAATAGAGCTCGTTCTTGATTATTTCATCAAGCTTTCGGATTTATTTAATCCTTCATCAGGATGCTGTAAAATTATACATCAATGTACCAAATAGTAGTTAACATTTTAGTATGCAAACTTACAATAATGTGAAGTTGAGTTATAATATAGCTTCATTGAAAGATATAAAAATATATCGGTGTTTTATTACAATTTTGGGTTGCTGGAAACACAAGTTTACAGTCACTATGGAGTCTATTTTTACAATAAATTTATAATTACTTACAATTAAAATTGGTTTTATTGTGATGTGTGTTCATCATACTGATGAATTCATATGGATTTATGTTTTCTTCAAAATTTAAGATGCATTACGTTTTTAATAATATTCAAAATTTAGGTGTAAAAGGCCGAAAAGTTTTTTGATTTTACATTAAGTTATACGTAGTTTCAAAATTTGTTCACTTTGTGTTATCGTTCGTTGAATAACATGATGAAATATATTTTAATGTTTATGCAGAATTAAATAGTCAATAATTAATAATAATTTTGGTGTAAATGGCCGAAAAGTTAAGTTTTTTACGAAAAGAGAAAAATTAGTGCAGTTTTGTAGAGCACATGTTTTGTACTTAGATCATAAAGCATACGGACTAGATGTAAGAAAACATATATCTCACAATGCTTTCGAAAGGAACGCTTAGGATTAAGCAAGATAGAAATATAAAATAGCGTAAGTTAGAAAAGAAAAGTATACTCGGTAAGATTAAAGTAACTGCGCAGGCGTCGTAAACATGCATAGACGTAGTATGGAATTATTTGATAAGGGACAAATAAATATATGAAACAAGCAGGGATAGAATAAAACATATTTTTAATTTAAATTTTTTTTCTTCATTTCGGAATAATACTAATTTATTATATTTATTTCTAATACCACTCTTTTGACACATATTTCTAGAAATATGGTGCAACCTTACATATATACATTTATAATTAATTTAATTAGTTGATGCTTGTGACGAATAAATTCATCACTATTTCTTATAAGTAAATGATTCCACATATCGTGTTCGTCCAAGTTACAAAATGTACTACAAGAACAATAAAATGCTTTATTGAGTATGATTAATTTAATATTTTTAATAAATATATTTTTAATTTCCCTAATGATTCTTTCGGTATTTTCGCATATTTTTGCAACATCCGTAGATGGATGGAATAATCCATCCTGATTTCTCATATTAATGAGCTTGTTGTCCGAAGAATATAAGAGCTTTTTTACAAGTTTCACAATCAATTTTGTTATAAATTCTTCGGACAACAAACCCAGCAATGTAGTAAGTTATATCTTCTACAAAAGGCGACAACTGTAACGCCGTATTAATGTAATCATGATTGTCTGGCGAATGCAGAAAACAAAATGAAGTCGTAACTGACAACAACAGAAAAAGTAAACGCAAATTCGCCTCGCTTCGTGTACGCCGCTGTACACCTGCTGGGTGAGTTTGCGCAGTGTGCCTATTCTTACCATTCTTCTATCTCTCTCAATCCTAAGCGTTCCCCATTTCTTCCATCTAGTCCGTATGCTTTATGATCTAAGGTTTTGTACTGCGGAGTTCTTCTCTCAACAGGTAGGAGGTTTCCGATGTTACTGTGGTGGGAGAATGGCGCTGAATTCAAAACGAAGAAGATGGAAATAGCAAATAGATGTCACGATCAAGAACTAGTTTGAGTATTATTGTTTTGTTGTTGAGTATTATTTATATTATTGCTTTTTATTATATCGAATAGGTTTGTGTATATAGCGCTCAAGCCATCTATGTCTGTTTTTTTATTTATTGTGTGGGGTGTATTAAATATATGGTACATTTCTAAAAACGTTCGTATTTGATAATTCGTTTCTGTATCTAAAATTTTGGTATTTTTATAATCCATTGTGTGTTTTTCATTAGTGACATGTAATGAAAGTGCGGATGCATGGGGTTTAATTTTAGTGTCACTTTTGTGTGATGTTATTCTACTGGACAATTGGCGTGATGTTTGGCCAATGTAACATGAATTACAGTCTTTACACGGGATGTTATAAATGACGTTTGACGCTTGCAATGTGGGGGTTGGGGGTTTGACTTTAGTGAAAATATTTTTAATAGTTATGCAATTTTTATTAGCAATTTTTATAGAGTCATCTTTAAGAATTTTTGTTAGTTTGGGGGTCAGCTCTGCAATGTACGGCAACGAGCAATATTTTATACGGTTGTTGCTATTAGTTTGGATGATATTATTGTTTGTGGGGGTTTGATTTGGGCTATTGAACAATAAGTTGTTAAGTAAGTTTTTTGGATACGCATTCTGCAATAATACGTCCGTCAACCTAGACAGATTTTTGTGGTGGAGTGAAGGGTGTGAAATTTTTATTACGCGGTGTTTTAAGGCAAGAACTACATTAATTTTGGTCTGTTTGGGTTGTTGGGAATAATAATGAATATATCTTTGTGACGATATTGGTTTTATATACCAGTCTAATTTCAAATTTCCTGTATTGTCTCTAATTATTAATGTGTCTAGAAAGGGAAGACTATTATTAATTTCCATTTCTAGTGTGAATTGTAAATGTTTGTTATACTGATTAAATGTATGAAAAATATGTTCGACTCCATCAGCTGGCACTGCAGTCACAATGTCGTCTACAAATTTTTTTATGAACGGAAGTTCGAAGTTTAATTTGGGTATACAAGTATCTAACAATGTATCCATTATATATTGAGCTACAATGGGGCTAATTATTGCTCCCATTGGGCTGCCTAGAATCTGTTTGTAGAACTTTTCATTGAAAACGCAGTAGCTGCTGTCAAATATGAATCTTATGAGGTTTATGAATTCTGTCTGGTTGAGGGTCGTGTTATCGGAGATGGTATCCCATTTCGCTGTTATACTGTCAATAGTAGTTTCAATTGATATGTTACTAAATAGGGAAACAACGTCTAAACTAATGAGTATGTAGTTATTCGGAATTGTAAAGTTATTTATGAACTCAGAAAATTCAAATGAATCTTTTATATAGTAATTATTATTTTTATTGTAGGATACCGTTAGAGTATCAGTAAGATATTGGGCTATTTTACTGTTAGGTGCATTAATTGATGATATGATAGGTCTAAGTGTTAGGGTGGGTTTGTGAATTTGGGTTGGCCGTAATATTTGGGAGCTGTAGAATTATAGATATAAAAAAGTTAAAGTTTTTGCAATATCGGGGTGTAAAGCTTGTTTGTTTTTCAGTTGAGAAATTAGTTGATTTGATTTTTGCTGTATAGTATTAGTTGGGTCGCATGTAAGTGGTTTGTAAGCGTTGGGATCATTTAATATTTCCAGGGATTTTTCTTCATAGGTGCTTTTGTCCATAATACATGTTACATTGCCCTTATCAGATTGTATTACTATAAGATTTGGATTTTGTTTTAGGATTTTTTTTGTAATATTATAAAGGTGTGTGGTGTAGGAGTTTTGTTGTGTATTCTGGAGGTAATTAGTAATGACATTTGTGGCTTGTGCTCTACATACATTTTTGTTATGTTCGTCAAAATTAGCAATGATATATTCAATATCGCTCAACAATCTCCGAACACATACCTGGTTTATTGCAGGAGTTATACAGAATTTCGGACCAAGGCTAAGTAGTGTTTTTACTTCATTGGGAATAGTCTGAGAACTGATGTTTTTAAACCATTTCGGTTGTGTTCGTAGTTTGTTGCGCTCTATTGAAATCAATTTATTTAATTTATCTGTTAGTTTGTTTAATTTTATAAAATTTTCTATTGAATAATATCTGTTGTTTTTGTTTGAAATTTTTTAAAAGATATGGCGGGGTTGAGTTTTGTAAAATCAAAAAACTTTTCGGCCTTTTACACCTAAATTTTGAATATTATTAAAAACGTAATGCAGCTTAAATTTTGAAGAAAACATAAATCCATATGAATTCATCAGTATGATGAACACACATCACAATAAAACCAATTTTAATTGTAAGTAATTATAAATTTATTGTAAAAATAGACTCCATAGTGACTGTAAACTTGTGTTTCCAGCAACCCAAAATTGTAATAAAACACCGATATATTTTTATATTTTTCAATGAAGCTATATTATAACTCAACTTCACATTATTGTAAGTTTGCATACTAAAATGTTAACTACTATTTGGTACATTGATGTATAATTTTACAGCATCCTGATGAAGGATTAAATAAATCCGAAAGCTTGATGAAATAATCAAGAACGAGCTCTATTTTCATGCCCTTTCACTGAAATCCTACAAAAGTTATAACTATATATATATATATATATATATATATATATATATATATATATATATATATATATATATATATATATATATATATAAGCGATATATGAGTGTAAATGAAATAAGTGCATTAAATTTAACCAGTAGTTTAACTCTTCGAGAGCAACAATTTTTCTAGTTTTTCAGTTAAAATTCTTTAAAGATTTGTTTGAAACTTCGTCATCCGCCACTTGCAAGATCTCTGCTGCTCTCAGTTGTCTAAATCAAAGTTCCATGTACACAGCACAAAAATTGTCGGGTCGTGATTGCATACTTGTAAATACAGTAATTAATAAACGATCAACGGAAAACATTATTATTAATAAATTCGTAATGGTATAATTTTTAAAATAAAGAAATTTAAAATTTCGATAACAAAATTATAAAATTGTGTATTAAAACAGGTTTCTGAACTTAGGTGAATACAGTAAGAGCATGGGAAGACAGGAAGAGCATACTAGTTATGGAGGTTATGAAATGAATCTTCGTGTGTCAACACGGCAAATCATAATAGTTTAAATACGTTATTAAAAAAATGTAAATACATACTTTTGTCCATTTAAACGAGGTGGGATTATATGAGGACCAATGACTCTCCAATTTATTCCCGCTCAAACAATTAATGATATTTTTTGTTGAAAATTGTGTTTCCTTCTTACAGTATGAGGATTTTTGTGACCAGATAAGTGTATTGTGCATTATTAAAGACACTTTCTCTAATATATCAAGCCCTATCAGTGAACAACACAACTCATTCGCAAAATTTAAATGCTGGAAACAATGAAATTTTTGCACATGGTATGGAAGTAACTGTTGCTCTTTTAAAATATACCAAATTGTCATATGTGACTCATCAAACTGTGATAATCTGGAGGATATTGTATGTGGTACAACATAAATTTACGAATATTACGAAGAGGATGATTTTCGTGTAACTTCGTTGACCTTGAGAACTTCGCCATAGGTAATTACAATGTCTGTGTATCCGCTAATCATAAACATAAGCATTTTGCCAGAATTTTACTTTATAAACAAGTTTATAACTAATGTTAAAATTTAATTGCAACATCTGACAGGACTGTCAATTCCTAAAACAAAATTTTTCATAGGTATTGCTACTGCATTCAATTATTACAAAAATATTTAGAACGACTCGTCAATTTACGGGGTGGTAAAATTGCTAAAAAAATATGCGATTTCGAGAAAAAGTTATTAAGAAATATGTTGCTCTCGACGAGTTATATTACTGGTTAAATTTAATGCACTTATTTCATTTACACCCTATATATATATATATATATATATATATATATATATATATATATATATATATATATATATATATATATATATATATATATATATATATATATATATACATGTATACAGGGCACTCAATTTAAATTTGCATCGGGGCACAAGGAACCCTAGAACTAGAGCCTAGAAAGCGTGTTTGAGACAATGTATTGAAAACGATCGTTCTCCAGATGCATTACGATAACAAAATAAAGAATTCAAATATGGAACAAGCACTCTTTTATTACGAACACTCTTTCTCTAGTCACATATTAAATAAAACTAACTTTCAAATTACTATTTCCAAAATAGTGTATTACGTATATCACATACAAATTAATTTGTGACGTAACATTAGGCCATCCTGATCTCAATCAGTGTCCTCATATTTTGGTTTATCTAAAAGGAAAATTGAATTGTTTGCATTTCGCTCTAATTGTGGTTGTATGGCGCACTTAGCTTATACCGCACATATTCATAAACACAAAGTAACTCAGAAATCGTAAAAATCATTTCACATCAGATCATATTAGTATGGCTCGCACTTAGCTCATACCTCACATCATGGAGGTAGGAATAAATATGGAGAGAGCCTACACTTAAACTATGAGCAAGGGGAGTGAAGACATGTGGGGGCAGACGCAGGTACTGGAGCTCCTCCTTCTAATTTCTAGTACACATTGATGTGGGGATTCGCGCGGTAAATATAAAATTAAATATTTGAAATTGAAATGTTTTATTTCTAGTAATATTGTTAAACATACATATTTTTCACCAAATATTTGCTTAGAAGAAATTAGAATATAAAAGAATTATTATAAATAATTAAAATTTCACTTACCCGTGATCGATGCGGTTATCTTTTACATTATTTATTTAAATCAATAAGTCTAGGATTCGAAGAAGCTAGATTTGTAAGTAATTACAATGGGGGTTTCCACCGAAATCAAAATAGTGAAAAACAACACTATTACACTAAAATATATCATACAACATTTCTGAAAACACTAATTAAATGGTTCAATATGTTTCCAATTTTTTAAAAATGAATGAAAAGAATATACTACGTTTGAAACGTTACCAGCCAGTGACGTCAATTGCCGGATCGATTTTACAGTTTTTATATTATCTGTCAATATGTGTATGTGATGGAAGTAGTTTACAATATTCGATTTTACCTACACACAGCAAATACATTCAATATCTAATTATGTGATAACAGATGGCAGCACATTCAAATTGCAACATTATATTTAAAAAATAATGAAGTAGATATTATTAACTAGTTAAAATTGAGAATACAATACAATTATTATTATTTGCCGTATGTTATATTGGTATAGCATTTTCTATGGTACACGTATTTTATAGATTATTGTATTTCGTGGATTAAATATTTAATATTTGTAAAGTATTTAGTAAATCTTAGAAGCGTGTTCAAAGGATTACCAGAGGTTATGCCTTTGCCCATAGTTAATTGCAAGTTGAAACACCCGTAAAAGAATATTTGTCGAAAAACCAGGATACAAACATTCCACGAAAGAAAGCTTTAATATTAATATTACCTAGATGTTCCTAACAAATTAAATTATAAATTATGTATGTTAGTATACTTGACACTTGAATTATCTATTTTATGTGTAAAAATATTTTTCGTTTTCATGTAATTTATTATTATTAATATAAAATTATCTATGATTGGTAATATTTGCAGGAGTGATTCGTTTAAGCTATGAATAAACTAACAAATTCCCTTTCTTTTTAATCATGATAATGATAATTAGTTAGTTAGGGTCAGAGGGGTGAATCTGCATTAAGAAACGTGATAACAAGTTTTCAATCTAGTAGCGTTGGAAATACTTCCTGACCCATTCATAGATGTCGCTAGTAGTGCAGATTTGGCAGTGATTCTCAGACTTTAATGTCAAAATCCTATAAAAACGTGACAAATGTTTGAAAACTGCTGTAAATTTCCCACAATTCTCTATCTTTGCATTGTTAGAAAAATTTTGACATTTCAAATTCAAACTGTTATTTGTGGATTTGTATCTTTATTGCAATAGAGTGTTTTATCATTCAATATATTTTAGGTAAGTATAACGCACACACACGCACAGGCACACGTACATACATACACACACGCACGCACAAATGACACACACATCCACACACGCACGGACGCACGCACACACACACACACACATCATCGTAAAAATAGTAAAATCGTATTCTAGGGACCTCAAAACGTGCTTATTCATTAAAAACTCACCACCGAATTTTTTAACCAAAGACAATACCTTCTTTACCTAAAGGTGACGTAAGGTAAAAAACAAATCCCTTAGTAACGAATATAAATAAGGTGATAATTTCTTTGTTTTTCTATCATCGCTGTGATAGACATAAAACTAGGGAGATTCTGAATGTTGATTGGCGGAAAACTTGTCACGTGACTAATGAATTATATTCTCATTATTATATTTATTATTATTATTAGGATTATCACTATTATTATTGTTGTTGTTATTGTTATTATTATTATCATTATTATCATTATTATTATTATCATTATTATTATTATTATTATTATTATTATTATTATTATTATTATTATCATCATTACTGTTATTATTATTTATTATTATTATTAATTATTATTAATATTATTGATAATATTATTATTAATATTATATAAGAAACAAAAAACGAAGATATTTAATGCAAAATAATCAAATTAGAAATCTCACAATATACTCACATAACTATACGCGTGGTGTATTCTGTATGGAACACCTACTAATTTAAAATCAAATAACTTTGTTTTCCGAAGATATGTGACCACGGGAATTACAAGGCTTATAAAGACATTACAGTAATAGGTTAGGTGGCTTCACAGTAGACTTAGACTATTTACTTCAAAATTACAACTATTAAAAGTTGGGGTAGCCGGAATGATGATGATAAAAGTAACCAATCATAAGCAATGAGACACCCACTATATAGATATACCTACAATACATTCAGGTAAATTGTGTATGTATAAATTACATTTCAGTGTGATCTTACAATACATAATTTATGGAGGCAGTGGTGGGTTGATGTAGGAGTCTAATTGGCCTCGGTCTCTCCTTGGTCGTCGCCTCTTATTATTATAATTATTGTTATTATTATAATTATTATTACTGTTATTATTATTAATATTATTATTGATTATAAAGGAAGTATTTGCATTAATAATAATAATAATAATAATAATAATAACAATTTATTAACCACAAAAGCAAATACAACAGCAAATGGCGTGTCACAAATAAAGAATGTATATATTTATACAATTCATAAATTTATATATATAAGTTGGAACAAAAATATTCTTCCACAGAATAAAAATTGTTTTTCATGAGGATGACCTTAATTTTATTTTTAAAGATATTTATATCCGTTTCAGACTTTAATATTACAGGTAAATGATTATAAATTTCAATAGGCATATGTGCTACATTCTGATGGAAATTTTGTGTGTTATGTTTCGGTGCTAGTAAGTTACAGTTAAATCTAGTATTCTAGAAATTAACCTGTTTAGAGGTGGGAAATAAAGATGGATTTTTTTTATAAACATAACACAAGACAATGTAGATACATGGTAAAGATAGAAATCTTAATTCTTTAGGGTGACTAGATCTTAGATTACGAAAGGAGGACACAGCAGACAAAAAAAGGATGTTTTTTAGTAGAAAAGGATGACAAAATAATAATAGCAAAAACAAACATATATTTAAAATTTGAAATTGATCTTACATTTTTCCATTTATATTTTAAATATTATGCGATATTTTTCACTTATAATATCAATTTTAATTAACAAAAATGAATGCGTGCGACGAATTCAGTACGTGCGAGTGCGGAAAAAAGTTGTGTTCTAGTACTGTGAGGTAAAAACGATTTTTTTCATTATTTCGTGAAAAAGCCGGACGTAAATAAAAGCCGGCCGGACATTCATATTTTTATTAAAAAGCCGGACAAGTCCGGCTTTATCCGGACGTCTGGTCACCCTAAATTCTTTGAATAAATTTCTACATTTCTCTAAAATTTGCATTTGCCATCGCTCTAATGTCGAGTTTTTGAGCTTTAAAAACTTGTATAGCTTGAGATGAATTCCCCCAAAAAATAATGCAGTAAGAGATAATTGAATGAACATGTACATAATAATATAATTTCAGTATTTCAGTGCTAACACAGTTCCTTAGTTTTCTCAAAACAAAGCATGCTCTGTAGAGAGAACTTACAACAGAGCTAGTATGTGTAGACCATGATAGATTATAGTCAACATGCAGTCATAATATTTTCGTGGGCGTTGAGGGGGTAATGGTAATAAGATCCAAATTCACGGAAATATCAAAATTGGATCCCCGTAAAAGGAACTGTATTAGGGTGCGGTCCGAATCATGCTATCATAGCTTACAGTGCTCAGACCGCTCACAGCTGGTCCGAATTGAATAAGCGCGTTGACGACTGTGAAGGCGTTAAGGTTATTCGGACCGTTCGTAAGCTCTTACTTCTTGCTTGTCATTTGTCAGTTTAAGTTCGATCAATTCAATAGGTTCCTCTAAAAAAAAAAAAACCTTCACTACGTTAACAACTCCATCTTAACACACAATTTCATTGTTTCAACAAGCAATGGCATAAACAACATCAAACGTGCGTACAGCGCTTACACTGCCTATCCTCTTGGGCGTGAGCACTGTTAGCATGAAAGGTTGACGTCACCTCTGACGTCATACACCTCACAGCACAAACTGTGAGCATTGAAAATATGATTCGGACCAACTAGGCCGGCCGCAAGTTGAGGCGCAGCTTAGTGAGGTGACGCAGGGTGGCTCACTGTGAATTTCTGCGGGAAAAAAACTGCTGATGAGAGATCACCGCAAATTAAAACTCAGTTTTATCAAGCAGTTTCGAAATGGGTAGTGTTAATGAACTTCTGCTGATGGATTTCAGTTCAGAATCGGAATTGGAAAATGAGTGTGAGGACGAAACGACAGTTTCAGCTTTTCTGATGAAGAAAAAATCAGCGAAACATTTGTATTTGGAGAAAAGAAGAAGTCATGGGGAATTTGCTCTAACTAAAGAATTAAATAACGACAAATTTACAAACTATTTCCGGTTATCCCGTGACCAATTTAAAGAAGTACATGAAATAATAAGGAATCAAGCCTCAATTAATTTCTCTTTCATTTTTTTCACAAAACACGCGGTGACAACTGAAGAAAACTGCAGCATGAGAACTGCGTTAGGCAGGGTCACGTACAGTGAATACTGCCTCACGTCACCCTGCGATGAAACTTGCGGGGTACCTATCATTTCTGTGTTTCACAGAAACTCACCGTAAGTCACCCTGCGTCACCTCACCAAGCTGCGCTCAACTTGCGGCCGGCCTTTTAGCGCGCTGTCGGTACTCAAAGCGTGATTCGGACCGCACCCTTAGATTGGTTTTACTAGAGTTAAGCGCTAGTCCATTTGATTTACACCATTTAATCATTGCATTTATATTATTTTGAAGTGTACTGTTTAATTCTGTGATTGTGGGTGCTGATGATATTATAGATGTATCATCCGCAAAAAGGCATATGCCAGCATTCTGTATGAGGGATGGTAGGTCATTGATGTATAGAAGAAAGAGTAATGGACCTAGCACACCGCCCTGAGGTACTCCAAAAACAACTTCATTAGGGCTAGAATTGTAAGATGTGTCTTCGATTTTTATTGAAACTATTTGAGATCTATTACTTAAATATGTCTCTAACCAGGACAAAGCTGTGCCACTAACGCCATAAATTTGCAATTTTTCTACGAGAATGCGATGGTTTATAGTATCAAATGCTTTAGTAAGGTCAAAATATATGACAGCTGTGTAATATCTTTTATCAAGGTTTTCTAGAATATTTTTCAAACTAAAATATAGAGCATGTTTCGTAGATTTGTCTTTAATGAACCCAAATTGATAAGGTGTTAAAATATTTTGAGATTTTATAAATTTTAGTAAACGTGAATGCATAATGTTTTCAAAATTTTTGGAAAAAGCAGGGAGCAGAGACACTATTGTAAAATTTTCTATACAATGATTATCACCCTTTTTGTAAATTGGAACAATTTTAGAGGTCTTAAAGGTGGAAGGAAAAATGCCTTCAGAGAATGATTCGTTGATTAGAGTTGATAATAATGGTGTTATTAAATCTGCAACTACAAGTAATAGTGAGTATGGAATTTCATCTATGCCGGATGAATGTTTCTTTGAAGTTTTACATATAACGTTGTAAACTTCAAATTTATCTGTTGGTTCCAAAAAATAGTATTACTAATATTTATAATATGTTCTGTGGGACATTGAAGTGAATCATTTGTCAAAGAGGATGCTAGGGAATTTACTGATTCCACTAAATAATTATTAAAAATATTTGAAACTTCATTGGGATTCGTAATATTAACATTGTTATAATTTATGGGCAATGGAAAAGATTTGCTTGTATTAGCTTTATTCTCAGAATTAATTATATTCCATGCTGATTTAGAGATATTCTGTGAATTTTTCATTTTGTTATCATTATATTGTTTTTTTTTGTATTTATGATTAAGTTTCTATATTCGCGCTTCAAATTATGATATTTGCTTAGAATACTATCATTTTGAGTAACTCTATATATCATGCATTAGTTTTACACGCTCCGACATTAATTTTATATTTTTAGAAATCCAACTAATCTTTTTATTACGTAAAGGATTATTTCGACGTCTAACTAAGGGAAATGCAACATTCAAATAATGGTAAAAAATTTCAAGGAACTTGTCAACCTTAGAAAGCACAGTATTTGCTTTATGCACATCTTCCCAATTTTCTTGCCATAAAAGAAAACGGAGATAATTTTTGTTAACATTGTTAAAAATTCTGACAGTTACACTGTTACTAATTAACTTTTTGTTGGAAAAGTTCATCTGACAGCACCAAATTTGAGCAGAGTGGTCCGATAAACAAGGATGTATTACTTTAAAACTAGTATAATTGGTATCAATATTAGTAAAAAAAATTGTCCACGTGCCTCGAGGAAGTACTCCTTACTAATGGGAAACCGGAAGTAAGGGCGGATAATCCAAGAGATGTAAAAAATACCTGTAATGTCCCTTGATTCTACTGAATTAGCAAAGTTAATATTAAAGTCACCACACACGAAAATCGGATACTCACATAATGAAAAATTATTCATTAACATTTCCAAGTTATGTATGAAGTATGTAATATCACTATTTGGAGATCTGTGGTAAGACATTTATCATTATTATTGAATAATAGTTCACTAAATGCAAATTCAAAAATTTTTCACAAACTTGTGCATTATGAATAGTAGGAATACAAAATTTTATATAATTTGAAATATATATTGCAGTACCACCACAATCAAATAATGATCTATAATAATATGAGCTGAGATGATACGTATTTAAATTTATTGTTCCTATTTGAAGATCAGTTAAGTGGTGTTCAGTTGTGCATACAATTTCAGGATAGTTTATACAATTTAAGAAAACATTGAACTCATTATACTTATTTTCTAAACTGTTGATATTATAATGAACTAACCGAATACAATTTTCACGGTACTGCATACAATAAAGCTGTGGATTTATTTCGCTGCACTGGAGGCTGGTTTCCGAAAGTTTTCTTTTTTTCTGTCCTTGGAAAAAGTTAAATTGTCGAATGATTGCATTTATTGGCCAATTGTCCCCATTTTTGATTGTGTCTTCATCTACTGAGTGCACCCCAAGTTTGAATGATGCATAATCTGTAACTCTAGTTGTTATTTTTTCGCATGAAAATTTTTTTACGCCAATAGTATTTAGATAGGAAGTAATATCTTCTTCACGATTGGTATGTTTAAATTTAGATACGAAAAACGAAATACCATCGTTTTTGTTCAATGGTCTCCAACGCATTTGTTTCTTTTTTGCCAATAATATTATTTTTGTGTTTACGTCTCCTTGGAACAACTGTAAATCCATCTGATGAATTGTTTGAGATGTTACTTGAAATGTTTTTGGGAATTGGCCTTGGATCTGTCGGCCTGGGCTCAGAGTGCTCGATTCTTCTGGCTGAATCTTCATCAATATTTGACTTAGCACGTCCTCTTGTGTTAGGCTTGAGAGCCATATGACTATAGAATTCTACCGGGTTGGTTTGAGTATTATCTGGCAGTTCTGCAGATGTCTGCCCTTGAATTTGTCTCTTGCTTTGACAGTTGGAGTTAGAATTCTTCAATATTGTTGTTAATATTATTTCTGAATGAGAATTAAGCATCATACCTTGAGATTTAATTATTCCAAGAAGATTATTAATGCTTTCTTGAATATTATTGATTTTTTCACTGTTGAAATCTTCAGTTGTTGTGTTTTCATTATAGGTTTTGGAAGTGCGCACGTTTTGCTTTCACACATCCATACAATATTTGTATTTTTCTCGATCACCTTGATTCCACTAGGTTTTAAATTAGTGCACTCTACATGATAAGTATTACCACAAATACATTTCAAGATATTTCTGTCATTTAAATCACTTTCACAACTAGCGTAAGAAGAATTAATCTTAGCCGACTATCGAATATCTTCGATGAAATGAAAAGTAGGTGTAGACGGAATGATGATGATAAAAGTAACCAATCATAATCAATGAGACATCCATATACCTACTATATATATATATATATATATATATATATATATATATATATATATATATATATATATATATATATATATATACAGGGTGGGGCAGAAAAACCTATCCGATTTCAAATCCCTTTTTCCCAGAAGAGGGAGCAGGTAGAGTAGTGGGGTAAAAACCGTTAGAAAGCCGGTTTTATGCCATTTGTCAGTAGTCAACATGCCTTGGTCTGGTGAACATCGTGCTTTTGTTATTGAGCGGTTTATCGAATGCGGCGGTTCGATAATTGCTACACAACGTGCTTTTCGAATTCATTTCGGACTCGGGCGTCATGATCCTGTTCCACATCACGCTACGATTAAAGTGTGGGTGTCAAATTTTAGACAGGCGAGTTCAGCATTGAAAAAGAAGTCGCCTGGACGTCCCAGGACAGCAACAGGACCTGAAAACGTGGCCAATGTGAGAGCCGCGATTGAACGTTCCCCGCGTCGTTCGGCGCGAAAACATTCGCTCGCTTTGGCGATTTCCAACCGCAGTATTCGGCGCATTTTGCACCGGGACCTCAAAATGCATCCCTACAAAATGGTTGTTGCACAGGAATTAAGTGAAAGGGATTTTGAAACCCGTACGAACCTGTGTCGCGATCTCCGAGAACTCCCAAACGACGATATTGTGCTCTTCACGGACGAAGCCCATTTTCACCTTTGTGGTGCCGTTAACAGGCAGAATTTTCGATATTGGAGTGACGAAAATCCTCGAGAAATCCATCAGGAACCCCTCCATAGCCCAAAAGTGACTGTGTGGTGTGCTCTTTCCCGCCTAGGCGTCTGGGGGCCTTACTTTTTTGAAGAAAATGGGCAAACCGTAACGGTCAACAGCGAGCGCTATTGTTTCATGCTGGAAAATTTTCTTAGACCCAAAATGGAAGAAAATGGCGTGGAAAATGTGTGGTTTCAACAGGATGGTGCAACCGCCCACACATCGCGACGATCAATGGACATTCTCAGGGAACTGTTTCCCGGTCGCCTCATTTCCCTGAGAGGTGATTTTGGCTGGCCGCCGCGCTCACCGGATCTCACTCCATGTGACTTCTTCCTTTGGGGTTACCTCAAATCGAAGGTTTACCAGCATCGACCAAGGACCCTTCTTGCTTTACGAAGGGAAATTGCTCGGGAAATTGAAGAAATTCCTGTGGAAATGACGGTGAAAGTCATGGAAAGCTACCGCGAGCGCCTAAATCAGTGTATCCGCTCCCAAGGACGACATTTGAGTGATGTGCTTTTCAAAACTTAAATTTAAAAATGGCATAAAATTTGCGATATGTTAATAAAAAAATTTTTTGACAAGTTGAGTGGTTTTAATTTTATAACGTTTTGAAATCGGATAGGTTTTTCTGCCCCACCCTGTATATATATACATACATACTGCTGATGCTCCTATGTCTGCAATATAAAATAGCGAGCTCGATAAAGGGAGATAGTTTCGAGAACTTGGTTACTGATGCGCAGGCGTGAGTCTGGAGGCGTGTTTTACTATCGAGCACTTTTCCAATCGGGAACAACAGAAAGACCAGGGCTTGCGCATTGGTACCTACTGCCGTGAAGAACAACTCCCTTTCTCGAGCTCTCTAAAATGACAGCCATCAGCAATATATATCTAATAGATATATGGAGACACAAAAAATACAAGCCCGCATCCTTGCTACTCGCCATCGCTCGCCTGCGCCCCTACGATCCTAAAAAAACACGTGGACCGCCTTAAAACAATAAGTTGTCTTCCCGGTATACCGATCCCACCAAAACGCCTAGTGTGGCTCGGACCTAAGACTATAAGTACATAAGTGTAACATTATATTACATCGTTGTATTCAGAAAAAAATACTGAATCGAATGGGTGAATAAAAAAGGTAGGTTCCAATTTAAAATAAGAAAGTCGTACCCCGCATTTTCCACTAGTTAAAAAAATGTTTCGCTCATTTATTGTAATACAGAAATTGTTTGCTTATTTAACCAATTTCATACCTCTTATAGTTCTAGCAATAGTGCCCCACTTATATTGAACAGTTTGTATATTATCGAGTCAAAAGTTAATACGGAATGCGGGTAGATAACATTTGTTCTTCGGTTTTTCCTTCAATTATAAAATTCAGAAGGCAATTCTCTAAGACTTTGGTATGTTTTACGTTTCGTTTCAAATTGCACATCGAATGCGGAAATAAAAGCAAGTGTATTTTTGCTGGACGTACCAATAATCTGGAATCCTTGTCGATGCCCAGAGTCCCTAAATGCAAATCTGACAAGTTGTCTGCGTCGCGAAGCACGGAGGCGTAGCTTGGTAATTGCATATCCGTGTCAAACTCACGCGCAAAAACACTGTACAAGCCATTGATCGAGGCTAGCAGAGTGGAAAGGGAATATACGTCCACCACGGACACACTTACTTTGTGGGTGTATTGTATGTAACCTACATGACGAGCACTTTATTTACTTTAGTTTAAGTAATTTTCAAGCTATTTAAAACATTAATTTTGCACTTCGTAAATAACTAATCATACTATAATTATGTGTTATTAATGATCGGTTGTACAACCTATTAATTGAAAATTAAACAAACATATCAATATCGCCAGTTAAATTGTAAAAATCATTCCACGAACTAAAATTAACTTTGTCGGAGAGTTACTTGAAATATGTAGTTATTTATGCTGTAAGAGAGGTAATCGCTATTACCATACCATACCTAGGAATACAAAACATCTAAGGCCTGATCATAATATCTGTGGTTTGTTCAATAGTTTATCGGTTTCAAAAAATGAAGTTGTTATTGTTATTAATAAATATTATTTATCTGAAACTAGTCACGAAAACATTTAAAGGTTTTATTTAAAATTTTATTGAATAGATTTTCTGGGTACTAGGTTCGCCACAACCTCTGCTGCTACTTCTTGCATGTCTATTATGAACAGAAACGCATCATGATGCACCAAAAATGTATAACAGACAGCAAATCGGTTTTTAATTATTTATTGAAATTTTTCTGTCACCTTAGAAACGAGAGAAGCGCAATACTAGATACGTATAGAAAATCAGATTGAATTATTAAAGATAAAATAAATTTTTATTATGATAAAAGGTTTCAGAAAAAAAGGAACACATGACTCATCAGTAAAATGTCTGTAGGTAGGAATCGGAGCCGTAAAATACTAGGAATAAGTGCTTCGTATTTCACTATAGCTCCTCGTCAGTATTGTACCATTTTCCTCAGTTTTTGAATTTCTTTGTTTATGTTTACTATTTTTGAATAAAATAAACCATATTACGGACGACGTTACTCGTTATTAAATACGTAGTCTTTAATTTTGTTGATAATTGTTGACATGTCAGTGTGGTAATATTACCATACAAATATAGTTATTACTTAGTTACCAGCGAACTTTTGTATATTAAACAAAGGCTGAATATACTGAAACCGGTAAATAGTATTTAGATGTTGAGGGCGTGTTTGCCACCAAAACGAAGCGAGGGTTGGCAACTGGGTCTGAGACTAGTCAAAGTTATTTACCGCCCGAGTTCCATATAAGACTTTTTCCGCTCTCGATGATCTGGAACCCTTGTCGATGTCCAATATATTTTTGAACTGTTTTTACCTGTCAGATAAACAGTATTTAGATGTTGAAGGTGTGTTTGCCACCAAAACGAAGCGAGGGTTGGCAACTAGGTCTGAGACTAGTCAAAGTTATTTACCGCCCGAGTTCCATGTAAGACTTTTTCCGCTCTCGATGATCTGGAACCCTTGTCGATGTCCAATATATTTTTTAACTGTTTTTACCTGCCAGATAAATAGTATTTAGATGTTGAAGGTGTGTTTGCCACCAAAACTAAGCGAGGGTTGGCAACTAGGTCTGAGACTAGTCAAAGTTATTTACCGCCCGAGTTCCATATAAGACTTTTTCCGCTCTCGATGATCTGGAACCCTTGTCGATGTCCAATATATTTTTGAACTGTTTTTACCTGCCAGATAAATAGTATTTAGATGTTGAAGGCGTGTTTGCCACCAAAACGAAGCGAGGGTTGGCAAGTAGGTCTGAGACTAGTCAAAGTTATTTACCGCCCGAGTTCCATATAAGACTTTTTCCGCTCTCGATGATCTGGAACCCTTGTCGATGTCCAATATATTTTTTAACTGTTTTTACCTGCCAGATAAATAGTATTTAGATGTTGAAGGTGTGTTTGCCACCAAAACGAAGCGAGGGTTGGCAACTAGGTCTGAGACTAGTCAAAGTTATTTACCGCCCGAGTTTCATATAAGACTTTTTCCGCTCTCGATGATCTGGAACCCTTGTCGATGTCCAATATATTTTTTAACTGTTTTTACCTGCCAGATATGTCAAGGGATACCGTTGAATATTTATACATTGAAACAAAGGATCTTTGCCTTAGTATTCCATGGAAAATGTAAGAAAAAAACGTTGTTAACTGTCACATTTGACAAATTCAATGGTAACTTTTAAATAGAAATATTTATGAAATGAGAACAATTTGTCGATTTGAAAGATACTAAATCCTAATTATAAAAATGAGTAAATATTTCATACAAGTTTCAAATATCTAATAGGGGTTTCCACTATTTTTCAATTTTTTTATATGTTATTCCTCATGAAAACTTATATGTATTACAATAAATAAAACATTTTTATCATAACAGGTTTTCTGTAAAAAAAATATTGAAAACAGTATTTTTTGCAACTTGTTTGAACGGCCAATTTTTACCGCCCCGACAGCGCGTAAAAGGCCGGCTAATGTAGCTAATGCTTAATAGATGGTGCATGAGTCTCTAATGGCGTCATCTGTCAATTGATGGTGTACTAACACTCTTCTATTACAGTTTTCTTGAACTAACACATAGGGGTAAGGATAGGAGTTTTCACTGAACTACAAACAAATGTTTTATTTCAAACTGAGTTTGTTTGTGACCTTACAATTCTTAGAATTAAAGAACTGAACTTCGAATCTTTCGAGTACGACATCAAGATAATAAGACTTACAAAATATTTGGAGAAATAAATTATATCATACATAATTTATAATTTAATTTGTTACGAATCCTAATCAAAAATTCCAAATCTCTCGTCAACTGAACATCTGGGTGGAATGTTTGTATCCTGGTTTTTCCACAAATATTCTTTTACGGGTGTTTCAATTTGTAAATAATTATAGGCAAAGGCATAACTTTTGGTAATCCCTTGAATTCGTTGCTGGAAATTTACCAAATACTTTACAAATATTTAATCCACGAAATACAATAATCTATAAAATACGTATATCTTAGAAAATGCTTTACCAATATAACATACGGCAAATAATAATAATAATAATAATAATAATAATAATAATAATAATAATAATAATAATAATAATAATAATAATAATAATAATAATAATAATAATAATAATAATAATAATAATAATAATAATAATAATAATAATAATAATAATAATAATAATAATAATAATAATAATAATAATAATAATAATAATAATAATAATAATAATAATAATAATAATAATAATAATAATAATAATAATAATAATTATATTGTATTCACATTTTTAACTAGTTTATAATACCTACTTCATTATTTTTTAAATATAATGTTCCAATTTGAATGTGCTGCCATCTATTATCACATAGGAAGATATTGAATATATTTGATGTATGTAGGTAAAATCGAATATTGTAAACTACTCCCATCACACACATATATGTATATTGACGGATAACATAGAAACTAAAATCGAGCCGGCAAATGACGTCACTGGCTGGCAGCGTTTCAAACGTAGTAAATTGTTTTCATTCATTTTTAAAAAATTGGAAACATATTTAACCATTTAAGTAGTGTTTTCAGAAATGTTTTATGATATATTTTAGTGTAATAGTGTTATTTTTCAATATTTTGATTACGGTGGAAACTCCCATTGTTGGTATTTCACAAAGAGGGATGTGAGTCAGCTGCGTAGTGCTGTAAGGACGATATTTACATCCCGTCGCTAATAGAAACTGATACCTGGACGATAAAATATACATACATATGTTATGATCTAGCAGTCATATGATGTTCAATCATCTAGCAAGCAAAATCTATTTTATGTATGTTCGATCAAGTGACAAAAAAACTAGTTGAACGTGGTTAGAAAAAGTAAATAAAGCATTTTTGAGTTTTCGCTTTCGAACTCAAATTCATTCGCGTTAATTTATTATTTAGTGTTATACAAGTTCAAGTTTTACGTTATACAAGTGTAGAGTATATATTATATTGTAACGTGGAAGGCCCGCCGTCGCCGCAGCAATGAGCGAGTGTCTATTTATAGCGATGACGCAATCGCGCTAGCAACCGGGCTACGTAAACAAACAAGTCGCGACCTGCTAAATTACTTCGGGTCGCCTGAACCTTTTGTGTTCATTGTTATTATGTGGTCGAACATTCTAGAGCTTTTCTAGAAGATAATGACAGCTGTATAAAAGGGCGTAGCTATGCTCGAGAGTTAGTTAGTCACATTCAGAGACATAGAGATGTTCACATAGAGAGTAAAGTGTTTGAGAAGCACGACAGTATCGTAGTGAGCGTATACAGTGTCGAGTGGAGCAGGTACTGTGGAAGTTATAGTTTGTGTCAAGATAAATGCACATTGACTTCGACTTCTTAAGCTCGGTCAACCTATCACTCCAGGGTATTTTCTTACCTGTGCTGCCAAGGGCGGATTACCAAATTTTCAGTACAAACCGGGAAATATACAGTTAAAATCTTTTAATGTATTTTGACTATATAAATTTCGCTAAACGTTGTATCACATTATTCTTGTTTCATCTGTAAACAACTGAAGTAAAATGTGGCACGCATGGAGTGATTTTCCGGATGAAGGAAATAATCTAATATTGAAGGAGAACATATTTTTAAGATTTGTATAATGTAAAAAAATATATAAATAAATTATTGAATAATAAACTGTAGTAATTTTATTATTAAATTTAATATCTGATTTGTGGTTACTGTTTTAAATTTGGTAATTTTGAAAAATTGTGGATACCTCTCTGTGTGCTTACCCTTGCAAATCTTTTAAGCAAATACATGCTGTGATGGGCGTAAAAGTCAATGTGCATTTATCTTGACACAAACTATATTAGTATACTGGGATAGCTGTGGATATGAATACTCGGTAGTGTTGACGAGTATTAGGAAGTTATAGTGTTCAAGGACAGTAACGGCAAGTCGGGAAGTTACTTGTATACCGGAATAGCTGTGAAAGAGAATACTCGGTAGTGTTGAAAAATATTGGGAAGATTATACGGGAACAGTAACGGCAAATGGAAGTAAATACTCGGCATTGGTGTTGAAGAATTTTGGCATACGGACAGTCTGCGATACTGAAGCTGTGGAAGTTAGATAGAGAGTTACATAAATAGACAGATAGTGTTGTGAAAGAGGTGACTTATGTCCGAGAAGTTGAACATGAGAAGTTGAACATACAGACGCTGTTGACTCAGTTGAGTATATAGACGCTGTGGATACTACACTAGAATATCCTATACTCTACATATCCTTACAAACAACGTCCTAATAACCTACTTGCGATATCGAGAGTGCGAAAATTTAATTAGGTTATTCGTTACTGACCTACTAAATACAATAATAGTTCGTTAATTCGAAGCAATTAAAATCGGGCTACTTAGGACTATCGAACAATTCAGATTACTGGAATTGTTAAAAATAAATGATTAGTAGAGGAATACCACGAATGCATATATTTATTAAACAACAAAATTACAAATGGTATTCAGTCTATGTGGAATCGTGACATCCACAGCTGGAATACCATTTTTTAGCCGTTTAGCCCATTCTAAAACTTTATTAATACATTCTACTGTGTCTTCATTAAAATTCGGATTACGGAAAGTTACAAAATTCGTATTATAAGGTACACAATGTATTAGTCAAGTCAGTCTACTGGAATATTCGGGTAGGTAGATGTTCGGATTAAAGAGGTATTGCTGTATTTAATTTTAAATTTGTTTTTGCTAAGTATTGCATGTGTGGCAAAGTTTTTCATCTTTTACCTCCCGTCATACCGTAGGTAAGGGAGGTAATGTAGTCGAGCCAAAAATTCGATGGTGAGTTTTCAGTAAATAAGCACGAATTAGGGTCCCGACAACACGTTTTTACTATTTTTACGATGATGTCTGTGTGTGTGTAGATGTGTGTGTGTGTGTGTGTGTGTGTGTGTGTGTGTGTGTGTGTGTGTGTGTGTGTGTGTGTGTGTGTGTGTGTGTGTGTGTGTGTGTGTGTGTGTGTGTGTGTGTGTGTGTGTGTGTGTGTGTGTGTGTGTGTGTGTGTGTGTGTGTGTGTGTGTGTGTGTGTGTGTGTGTGTGTGTGTGTGTGTGTGTGTGTGTGTGTGTGTGTGTGTGTGTGTGTGTGTGTGTGTGTGTGTGTGTGTGTGTGTGTGTGTGTGTGTGTGTGTGTGTGTGTGTGTGTGTGTGTGTGTGTGTGTGTGTGTGTGTGTGTGTGTGTGTGTGTGTGTGTGTGTGTGTGTGTGTGTGTGTGTGTGTGTGTGTGTGTGTGTGTGTGTGTGTGTGTGTGTGTGTGTGTGTGTGTGTGTGTGTGTGTGTGTGTGTGTGTGTGTGTGTGTGTGTGTGTGTGTGTGTGTGTGTGTGTGTGTGTGTGTGTGTGTGTGTGTGTGTGTGTGTGTGTGTGTGTGTGTGTGTGTGTGTGTGTGTGTGTGTGTGTGTGTGTGTGTGTGTGTGTGTGTGTGTGTGTGTGTGTGTGTGTGTGTGTGTGTGTGTGTGTGTGTGTGTGTGTGTGTGTGTGTGTGTGTGTGTGTGTGTGTGTGTGTGTGTGTGTGTGTGTGTGTGTGTGTGTGTGTGTGTGTGTGTGTGTGTGTGTGTGTGTGTGTGTGTGTGTGTGTGTGTGTGTGTGTGTGTGTGTGTGTGTGTGTGTGTGTGTGTGTGTGTGTGTGTGTGTGTGTGTGTGTGTGTGTGTGTGTGTGTGTGTGTGTGTGTGTGTGTGTGTGTGTGCGCGTGCGTGCGTGCGTGCGTGCGTGCGTGCGTGCGTGCGTGCGTGCGTGCGTGCGTGCGTGTGTGTGTGTGTGTGTGTGTGTGTGTGTGTGTGTGTGTGTGTGTGTGTGTGTGTGTGTGTGTGTGTGTGTGTGTGTGTGTGTGTGTGTGTGTGTGTGTGTGTGTGTGTGTGTGTGTGTGTGTGTGTGTGTGTGTGTGTGTGTGTGTGTGTGTGTGTGTGTGTGTGTGTGTGTGTGTGTGTGTGTGTGTGTGTGTGTGTGTGTGTGTGTGTGTGTGTGTGTGTGTGTGTGTGGAAGTGTGTGTGTGTGTGACGATTTTTTCGTCAACGATAACTCTTATAACAAACTTCCAAATATATCTATTTTCCGTATTTAAGCTTCCTGCACTCATAAAATATAATCCAAAACTTTTCAATTTTAGTATTTAAGACTTTTATATCATGGGAAACAACATATTAGATTTTGGCTAAAATTAATCAACCAGAAGTGATACTTTACTTGAAGCTCTGAACAGATTCTCCTGAAAAATATATTATGTCCAAAACTTTTCAAATTTAGTATTTAAGACTTTTATATAACGGGAAGAAAAATATTATATTTTGGCTAAAATTGATAAACCGGAAGTGATACTCTATTTGAAGCTCTGAACAGATTTTCGTGAAAAATAAATTGATACAATCTAAAACTTTTCAAATTTGGTATTCAAGACTTTTATATTAATGAGAACAACATATTAGATGTTTTCTAAAATTGATAAATCGGAAGTACTACTTTACAGGAAGCTATAAACAGATTTTCTTGAAAAAATATATTTATACATGATCCAAAACTTCTCAAATTTGGTATTTAAAACACGTGTATAATTTGAAACAACATTAGACTTTGACTATATCTATATAATAAACCGGAAGTGGTACTTTATTTGGAGCTCGTAACAGATTTTCGAGGAAAAACATAATAAATATCCAAAATATGGTATTACAGACTTTTTTATTAATTGGAACAACAAATTAGATTTTGTTTACGAACCATCAACCGGAAGTGATACTTTACTTAAAGTTCACTGCTATTTAAAACATGGAATTGACGGGGGGAGATTTTTTATTTCGGTAGTTCAAGCGTTACTCAGAGTTCTCTTAGGCCATTGTCAGTTTTTTCTTTGATATCCTTCAAAAACTACTTTATTGCTGCATTCACTTTAAAGCCGGTATAGACACTCGTTTGTTTAAATAATTTGAGTGTTGCACTACTTGCAGCTTTATTAATCAGGCAGAATAGATTATAAGAAAACTCGTCGCTATTGCTCATTTCCGTGGTCAACAAATTAATTAATGCAATTATTTTATTTTCACATTTAGGTTAAAAAAATATTATTATTGTAGGTATATATATATATATATATATATATATATATATATATATATATATATATATATATATATATATATATATATACAGTGTACGTTTAAAGTGTGGAATATCAAAAAAAAAGCCGAACTCAGCCGATTTTTATAAAAACGCTGAAACACGTCGATTTAAATTTTTAAAAATACACATTAATATGTACGATTCATCTTCCGACTTTCATTTGTTTTGCAGTTATGACGTCTTCACAAAAAAATTTAAATGACAACATAGATTTTTAATAGTGAAATCCGATAGTGATTTTTCTTCCCTTTATGATCATGTAAATAAATCATAACATTGCATAACAAAAATTCTGAGATAAATCGAGAAAAACATTTACTAATAATAATGAATAATCAAGATACCCTGATAAAAACATTTAAAAGTTGATTATGGAACTTATAACTTATAAAACATGAAAAACGAAAAGTTTTTAACTGAACAATGAAAAATAAAGCAAACAAAATTAACACTATTAAATTAAATGTTCAAAATGACATCCATTGACTTCTTGGCAGTAAGCTAGTCTATTTACAAATTCACCTAAGACATTATTAATAACAGTTGGTTCTATTTTGCGAATTTCATCTTGAATACGCTGCTTCAGTACCACTAAATTTGGGTATTTTGCATTAAACATATCACACACTTCTTGCTGGGATCTTGTGAGGGTCCTACAACCAAGAAAAATTAAAATTTCTATTCGTTGCCTTATTGTTAAATCCGCCATGGCCTTGATAATTTAGAAGAATATTATTAAAATTCAACAATAAACTACAATATTTATGTCTAGAGACTTGAAGATTGAGAGAATAATTGAATGAAACAGTTTGCTACATTTAAATTTTTTATCGAGGTAGGTATCTTGATTATTCATTATTATTAAATGTTCAACTCGATTTATCTCAGAATTTTTGTTATGCAATGTTATGATTTATTTACATGATCATAAAGGGAAGAAAAATCACTATCGGACTTTACTACTAAAAATCTATGTTGTCATTTAAATTTTTTTGTGAAGACGTCATAACTGAAAAACAAATGAAAGTCGAAAGATGAATCGTACATATTAATGTGTATTTTTAAAAATTAAAATCGACGTGTTTCAGCGTTTTTATAAAAATCGGCTGAGTTCGGCTTTTTTTTTGATATTCCACACTTTAAACGCACACTGTATATATATATATATATATATATATATATATATATATATATATATATATATATATATATATATATATATATATATATATACGTAGATACCGATCACAGCGGTGTAGTGGGCAGAGTGTTTCATCAAGAAAAGGAATCTTGTCTTGATCATTTATTGTCTTGGCCAGATTTTCAAGACAAGCAAATAAAAATTTCTTGTTTTGCTCGTTTCTTGACGACGTAATTCTTATTTTGTTTCAAGAATTCTTGATATTGTTTGTTTCTTGACATTTTAGGGAAATCCCCTTTCTCTATCGCTTTATCCAATCCGAAAGCTCAAATGTAAGGTTGGCGTCTGGGTTTGCCCTTGCTTCTTTTAGTCAAATAATGTTATTTTTATGGTCGCCTCGCGCATTCAATGGATTATTAGTTTTTGCTCATTGATTATTTATTTATTTATTGTGTTATTTCAATATTTCGTAATTTTTATTTAAAACAATGAATGGACAAAAAAAAATTAGATTCGGGATCGGTTTTATCCCAAAATAATATTTCTCCCTCTCAAATCCAATAAAAATCTAATGTGGCTAGCAAAACACAATACCTTTCGTCGTTTAATTTTTATTATATTTTATTCATTTCATATAAAATATGCCGGGCACACAGGTCCCGAGACATTAGAGGCCCCGCAGTAATTGAGATGCTTCAGAAAATTAAATATGTATTACTAAACTTCAGAATTAATATACCGGGTGTCTTAGGCCAAGCAACACATGGGGGATTAACATGGAAAATCAGTTGATTGTGAATAGTATCTCCCCAGTGCGATATTAAGTAGAAATTTTATATGCTTTTCTGGGGTTACTAATTCTACGGATTACAGTTTAAATCAGGCAATTTACATTTGTAAAAATTGAAGAAATTAAGAAAAATTGTCGAATTTTCAGCATTGCTATTCATATCTCGGAAAAAATAATTCTCAAGCAACGGTCTGATAGCATAATGGTAACGTATATACTTGGTAATCTCGTTGGTAATAAAACGAGACAAATAATAAAACGACAAAATTCGTCGAATCGGGTTCGGAACTAGCCGATAGCAAATATTATTTTAATTTTTATCACTATTTGTTTTAAATATTTTATTAATATTTAATAAAACATGATTATTATTTCAATCATAAATTATATTTTGTAAAACCTGAATCACACTGATTACAACAATAAAAAACGTGTGTCACGCATACCTGGACGAATGTACTTAAATGAGCAATCATTTAACAGTACATCTGACATTGTCCAAGGATTTGCGAATTTTTTCTCCAGTGTATATGCTGCCAACGACAATTATGTAGATAATGATTCACTCTCCGCAAATACAAGTTCTAACCTGGGCGCCCGCAGACCGCAGACTTTTATACAAGGTGGGTCAAATTTTTGTTGTAAGAAAAAAATGCGCCGCAGGCGAATTTTTAATAATTTTCACGGTCAATCGTGTTTTAATGCAAAGTAAGATAATATAGAGTTCTTTACAATGAAGCAAATTTAACAAATTCTTAAAAAATTAAAATCAATATTTTATGACGAAAATGCGTATGTACGCTCTAAAAGCGTAGAATTGCCCCTTCTACTAGGCTTTATGATGCGAGATGCGAGCATAAGCAATAACTACAGAAACAGACAATCTGAAAATACAATGTTGCATTAAATTAAAATATATTACTGAGTAACAATATAATTATTATATTGAACAGCTCAAAATAAAATGTATAATAATTAAATGTTAATTAAATCGCGCTTCTCACAAAATACGGCAACCCTAATCATACGTAGGTACTTTTAATATAAATAAATATGCAATGTCTATTCATTATTTACTTTTCTATTTCTTTATTTCTATATAACAGTAAAATCGATAATTGTGAAAGTTTTGAGAAGAACGTGATCATAAAATGATTAGAATAAACTACGGCATATTAAGAAAATACAACACCGAAGATAATGTAATATAATAACAGTACATAAAATAATTTACTCATTTTGACACTTCAGCTATTTCATACTTAGTAACAGATAGTATGTAATACATTTTTGATTAAAATATAAGAAAATATTACCAATAATTATTAAAAAATACAATGATACATTAAAATGAAAAAATTAAATTATAATTTTATTTTTAAAAATGGATACAGTCCATAAATGAAAGGGGGGTCAGTCGACCCTTTCGACCCCCCCCCCCCGTTGGGCGCCTATGAGTTCTAATGTAGTTAATATTTCACATATAACTGAGAATGACATTTACACTCTATTAATAAACTCAAAGCATCATGCAGCCCTGGTCCTGATAATCTTCCAGCGTATATTCTTTAAGCTTGTGCTCATATTTCTCTATCCACTGGTCAGCATCCCACTGTTCTGAAAACTTCATATATATGTCCTATCCATAAATCTGGTGATAATACTAACATCTCAAACTATCGCCCAACTGCTATATTATCCAATATTTCTAAAATCTTCGAATCTATTCTATTTAAATACATCTACAGTTCTGTTCATAATTCCATCTCTGTTCATCAACATGGCTTCGTTACCGGTAAGTCAACTACCACAAATCTTATGAACTTCACGGAGTTCACCTTAAACTCATTACATGATAACTGTCAAGTGGATGTAATTTACACAGATTTTTCTAAGGCATTCGATACTATAAATCATAATGTCCTCTTAAGTAAGCTAGATAAAAAATATAATTTTTCTCCCAATTTGATACAACTTTTTTCAACATATTTAAAAGAACGACAAATGTCTGTGCGCTACAATAACTTCAAATCTGACCCCTATGTTCCCACTTCTGGTGTCCCGCAAGGTTCCAATCTGGGTCCCCTACTATTCAATCTCTTTATAAATGACATTGTAGATGTAGTTCAGCATTCAAATGTACTGCTTTATGCAGATGATTTGAAAATATTCAGAAGAGTAAACTCTGTCTACGACTGTATTCTACTCCAAAAAGATATTGACAAAATTCTCGCTTGGTCTCAATCTTCTAAACTATTTTTTAATTTCAGTAAATGTAAGATAATGAGCAACTTTGTGAACAAATTTGTTTATACTTTTCGGTATAACATGGTAAATAATGAGCTTGAGAGAGTTACACAGTTTAAAGATCTTGGTTTTGGATTTGACGACAAATTTACCTTTAATTCACACATCAACAATATTGTAAAGGCATCTTATAGAAGCCTGGGATTTGTAATTCGTAATTCACAATCTTTTCATAAACTGTCAACTCTGAAAAGATTATATTTTGTTTTCGTTCGATCCAAACTGGAATATTGTTCTCAGATTTGGAATCCTACCTATTACAAATACAATTATCTTCTAGAACCATTGCAAAAAAAAATCATAAAATATTGCTTTTACAAAATTAACAGGCATTATCCCAGTTTTGATCATAATTATAATAATTTGTTGTCTCTGTTTAATATGGTGATTCTACATAATCGCAGAAAAATTTAGTCTTGTTTATATTTATTTAAATTACTCAACGGTTATATAGTTGATTCATGTTGTCTAGAATTAATAATGCTGAAAGTACCACGTATAACATCTAGAAATAAAATTACTTTCAACTGTAATATGGCAAGCACAAACTATGAAATGAAATCTCCAATACGACGACTGTGCACTACCTTTAATAGTATATCATGCAATATTGACATATTCGGCGACTCCCCCACCAAGTTTAAACAAATATTATGTAAATACTTTGTGGTTTTACCACAAAGTTTGTGAAATTAGTTACTATTTATTATAATATGTATATCTGTTTAATCAAGTTCATTTTTTCTGGCGAATGTAAATTCAATTTGTCTTATTTTTTATGTGTTTCTTATTCTTGTAATGTTTACTGATAGCCCATACGATTATTTAATACTTTGTAATAAATAATCGTCCTGTAATTGGGATCTAGTATCCTATTGGAACGATTAATAAATAAATAAATATTCTTGGATTTGTTTAAATGGACCAATTACGTAGCCTGCATGATCCCCTACCCCTTACATTTTTTCTTTGGGTCCTTTAAAATCAAAAATTAACAGCCATTATGAACTGACTACTTTAGATCTTACAGCAGCAATAAGGAATGACTACAGCCTTTCTTCAAATCGACGTTAGCTAAGCAAAGTGAGACAACATTGTTATGATTGTCTCGGATTTTGCTTAGTAGAAAATGGCGGTCATTGTCAAGTTGTGGTATCCATTTTATTAAAAATTAATAAAAGATTTAAAACATTTTAATAATAAAAATTATTTTGAAATGTAAAAATTGAAAAACAAGTTTTGTTGTCGGGTGGATCCGAACTAGTTTGTTTATTACCAAGCGTACAAGCTACTACCATACCATCAGAACCGTTACTTGGAAACTATTTTTTTTACGGAATATGAAGAACAATCGTGGAAATTCTACACTTTTTTAATTTATTCTAATATTACACATGTAAATTGACTGTAATTAAATGTAATCTATAGAATTAGTACTCCCGGATAAGCATACAAAATTTCAAATTAATATCTTGCACTGGTGCGATACTATTCACAATTAACTGATTTTCCATGTTAATCCCCTATGTGTCGCTTGGCCTAAGACACCCGGTATGCCTTACCATATTTTTGAAAAAATAGTTTTTGTTTATACATGTTACAGTAAAAGTAGAGCAAAGCAAGGAGTTGTGTTTATACTGGCATATAATAAATTATAGCCTACAGGACACAGGACTTATTAAAATAGTTAATTTTATAAATGTTTAAAAATATATGGAAAAAGGTGGAAAAAGTATCAATATAATACCTATAGAAAATTTAATAACCATTAATATTTATAATATAGCATAAATCGCGAAAAAAATACATTTAAAGCTTTAAAGGTATTTTTCTATGAAAAACTATTTTGTGCTTCACGGAAACTGCCATTTCCGGTTGGTCGATTTGCATTAAAATCTAATGGCTTCTTTCTTTTTTCCATATTAAAATAAGGTAGAAATAATAGTATTTGAGTTAGAGCGTTAAAAGGATCCACACACACAGCATACAAATGTGGATTTGTAATTTTAATTGTCAAGAAATCAAGATTCCTTGACAAGAAATCTTGATTTTTGATGATATCTTCTTGTCTCGTTTTTGTGAAACACTAAGTAAGAACATACTCGACTCGCGACCAAAGAGTTCAGGGCCTGGGTAGCGAGTTTGAATGCCGGGTAAGTTATGGCCTCGGTTATGGCTGCTAACTGCCATCAAATAAGAAATTAAAGCTACAAGAAATATAAAGGAAAACTGCATCCCTGTCATATTACCGCACCGTGTATATGCAGTAAATGTAACAAAAAGCGTGTAATAATAGGTAATAATTTTATTGTAAATATTTAGATTGTTTTCTGTTGTCCAGCTAAAGGTACGGTTTTTTTGGCGCTGCCAGCGATCGCGGTCGGCAGCAGCTGTCGGAGTGCTGGACTGCTTCAATGTTGTTAAATGTGCATGGTTTCGTTGGCGCGGCTTGACCGTACTGCCAGGGTAGTTTCGTAGAACGTGGTTGGCCGTTGTCAGTAGTAATTTACACTTCAGTGAAAATGGATTGTAATATACTTCTTTGCTTCAAGCTCGAGGAAGAAGAGGAGGATAACATTTTAGAAAATATAGCAAGAAGAGCACAGCCGTCTGATTCGTTCCAAATCAGAGAATATAAAGGATTTTTTTCTTTGTTAAAATAGCCAACTAAAAACGAATTTTTTATTAATATTTTATCTTCGTTATCAGTAAGTTTGGGCAGCATAAGTACCTGTACGGCCGCGGTCAGACTGCGCTTGAAGCGGCCGGGATGCAGCAACTCGGCGGCTGGCAGTATTCGGTTTTAACCGCACCGCGCCATTAAAAGTATACACTCATGCATATTTTTTAACAACACTAAAACAGTCCACGGGTCTGATTTTCAAACTTTGAACTCTATAGTCACCATTAAGTGCAGCTTTGAAATAGACTGCCCGAGACCAACCGAATACAATCTACAGAGATAGATTTCGAACATCACTTGCTAAGTTCACTGTGTTTTCTTGTTTATTTATTAATCGATATCTGATAGATTTCAATCTACACTAGATTTCAAAGTTAGAAAATCAGACCCCGCAGTTCAGCCAACCGCGACCGCTGGCAGCGCCAACGAAACTATACCTTGTGCCAATGAAACAATCAGATATTAAATTTATTTTTAAATAAAAATTTATAACTTTTTTTGTAACGGCCGCTTTCATAATAAATGAAGGATCCAGAAGAAAAACAGTAAAAGTCAATTTTGACTTGTTTCGTTGGAGAGCAAAAATAAAGTTATAAGTCTGCTATTATATTTGATAATATTTGTTTATAATTCCATTAAAAATTACTTTTTATCGTACTACACTTTTTATTTGCAACAAAATAACTCAATGAACTACCCTTCATTTTTTCACCTGTATTTGATTGTTCTTTTGGTGGTTTACACCAGTCTTTATTATTAATAATTATTTGCTTCAGGAAATAAGATATATATATATATATATATATATATATATATATATATATATATATATATATATATATAATAAATAAGAAGGTAGTAGTCACGAATAGGAATCACTCATAACATATTGTGAATAAAGTACACCCAAAATTGTAAATTTCAAAATCAATACAACATCAAGCAAATTTAATTGCTTTCCGATTTTCCACGTAAACGACGTCAAAAGGTTATAATAACATTTTAACTTTCTCTTTCACCTGATTACGGGCTATAATTTTCGTGACTAACTCGGCGGAATGTCATTGCTAACGCTATAGAGAGTTTGACAAAACAAAGTATATTTTAATGAAAAATTCATACCACACCGCAATTAGAAACCTGAATTCTTAAATGGTATTTATATATGTATATATATATATATATATATATATATATATATATATATATATATATATATATATATATATATATTTATCTCTAATCTATTTTTCAAAAAATATCCTGGCAGCAAACGGCAGAAACTCTTTGAATTTAAAGAATATGTACCCGAAATAGAATAGGCAAGGGTTTGCTTCAGGATATAAGGCCTGGAGATTCTGATTTTTCAAACCCAGATACAGAGTTGAATACAGTGCAGTGAGGATATGAAAAATATTCGCAATGAATAGGAAATGGCCTGGTGGCCGTGACACAACACTACTACGTGTTCAGAGTTTCATAAAATACTATTGTTATATTCGAAAATTTGTCATGTATAGCTGCTCGTACATATCTGACAAATTTTGTAAGAAACAAAGTAACAGTTACTAGAAAATTCCAATGAATTGAATTTATTATTTTGAAAAAGAACATTTTGAAATAAAAGGAAAGGCGATTATGCTCAGTCGATTAAAATAGATTTAGTTTTTTTTTATGATAATTATTGCTAACAGGCGGGGTTTTAAATAGATTTACAAGCTATGCTGTGGCTAGCAATTGTTATCTGACAAGCTAGAGACTCCTTTCTTTTTTATGTAAAAATATAGGTTATTTTTTTCGTTTAATATTATAACTGGATTTATTTATTAAATAAAAGCATATCTGAAATTGTATTATCTATAAGAAAGAATTATTATCAACAATATACGAATACTTTCCTAAATATAGCATACATGCAAATTATCTAAAATTTCATGTTGGCAAAAAATGTGATAAAATAATAATTAAATTTAGACTAATTAATTAATCCAGGGTTACTCTAGAATGATTGCGAATAAGAAAATTAGGTCGGTTGTTGTAAACAAAATTATCATTGCCTATCATTTTAAATCTGTTAATTGAAATTAAGTTATAAAAGTTAGTTTAGATCGTAGTTAATCAATTTTTGAAAGTCGTTGTGAGTTGAAATATTAAATTAACCAGAAAGCATTTTCTTCAGTTTTTTTTTATTATCAATATTTTATTTACAACTGGCCTTGGGCGGCCAACAAGCAAAATTGTTACAATATTTACATAACATGCAGGAGGATGACCCTCATCGGGGTTACCTCTATATATTATTGATTTATATAAATTTTAAATCTAGTGGTTTATTTCTGTTTAGTTTTCTGATGTCATTTTCATTATTTAATAGGTTGACTGCTAATTCGTTGGGATGGTAATTTAATTTGTTTTCGTATGAGATAGCAGAGTCCCGAATATGTTCGTGAACATATTTTATTTTAAAGTCTTTACTTTACTGATCATTCGTAGGGTTTTGTTTAGAAATTTTTGTATAATGTTCGTATTCGATTTTTTTGCGCTTCCCCAAAGTTGGATGCCGTAGGTCCAAATTGATACTAATGTCACTATGTACAGGAGCAATTTATTTTCTGTTGATAGTTGCGATAAGTAGCCAGTACATTTTTCTTAGTTTTAATCTAGGTGTTGTCTCTTCTTTTTTATATGTTTTTGCCACGTAAGTCTTTTATCCAGGTGGATTCCCAGGTATTTAACATCTTCTTTCGTCTCTAGTACTTTGTTGTTTATTTGCAGTGGTGGACATGTGACTTTTCTGTTTGTAAAGACGATGTGAGTTGATTTTCCCTCATTTATTTTTAGTTTCCATTTTTCCGCCCATTTTTTTATTTCGTACATGGATTTTTGTAGATGATCGGGTGCTTCGTTTGGATCGTCATGTGATGCGAGTACGTCAGTGTCTTCTGCATATGTGGCGGTTGTGACTGCTTCTTGACAGGGTAGATCTGCTGTAAACAGTTGATAAAGAAAGGGCCCTAACACGCAACCTTGAGGTACTCCAGCTCTAATTGAATATAGTTTCGATGTACAGTCTTCGTACCGAACTTGAAAATACCGCTCGTTTAGGTAGGATTTTAGTAAAAGAAAATATTGGTGTGGTAGTTGGGATTTAATTTTTAATTTAAACTGCAGTATATATTTTTTTCTTTGTAGGCTTTCTTCGATTTCGTTTACAACTTGGTGCACTGTGGAGTGTTGCTCCCTGAACCCGAATTGATGTGATGGGATTATGTTCTCCTCTTCTATTATTATTTTTATCCTTTTTAGCAATATTTTCTCAAATAATTAGGATAATAGGGGTAGCACAGAGATGGGTCTGTAAGATGATGCTTCAGTAATAGATTTTCCTGTTTTATGTATACGGATAATTCGGGCAAGTTTCCACAGTATTGGGAAGTAGGATAGTCTTAACATGGCGTTGAAAATATATGTTAGGAATAAAATCGTCTCTTTGGGTCTCTTTTCAGAATTTTTCCATTAATTAAATCGTAACCTGGCGCTTTATTGTCTTTTAAATGTTTGATTTCGTTTATTATTTCACTAGGAGTTACATGTTTGAATGGCATTGAAATCTGAAGTGGAGCTGTTAAATAATTATCAATCTTATTTTCTGTTTCTTTTTGTTCAACGACTGGCAGCGTTGATGGGTTTGGTTGAAATATTTCATAGAGATATTTCGCAAATGTTTTAGCTTTTTCCAAATCTTCTCTGGTCTATGAGCCATCGTCCTTTTTGATTGGAGGTATGGATTGCATCGTCTTAAGTAGTTACGAAAAATTTCATTTTTTATTTCCCGTGCTAGTTTACTTCCTTGGACAAGTGGTTTAGTTTGTTTTTATCGCTTGGGTGTCATAACTTTTGGATAATTTGTTGCGTTTTGTGTCATTATCAATGTATGGAGTGGAGTTCCACGCAGCCCTCTGGATAAGTTTTGTTACTTATTCGACTGCCCCATCGATGTCGTCAGGAGTAGAGAGTTGCATTTGTAAGTTTGTGTTACTGTTTAGATTTTGCCTAAATAGTTCCCAATTTGTAAGTTTATTATTCAGTTTTTGAAAATATGTATAAAATACCGCTGAATTAGCAATGTGCGACTTTTGGCTATAATTTAGATTTGAAAAGGAAAAATATGGGATAGAAAGTCCTTGTCTGAAGAAGAGAATGATGCGCTGCCATAGTGTAATTCGGGCAAGTTTCCACAGTATTGGGAAGTAGGATAGTCTTAACATGGCGTTGAAAATATATGTTAGGAATAAAATCGTCTCTTTGGGTCTCTTTTCAGAATTTTTCCATTAATTAAATCGTAACCTGGCGCTTTATTGTCTTTTAAATATTTGATTTCGTTCATTATTTCACTAGGAGTTACATGTTTGAATGGCATTGAAATCTGAAGTGGAGCTGTTAAATAATCATCAATCTTATTTTCTGTTTCTTTTTGTTCATCGACTGGCAGCGTTGATGGGTTTGGTTGAAATATTTCATAGAGATATTTCGCAAATGTTTTAGCTTTTTCCAAATCTTCTCTGGTCCATGAGCCATCGTTCTTTTTGATTGGAGGTATGGATTGCATCGTCTTAAGTAGTTTCGAAAAATTTCATTTTTTATTTCCCGTGCTAGTTTACTTCCTTGGACAAGCGGTTTAGTTTGTTTTTATCGCTTGGGTGTCATAACTTTTGGATAATTTGTTGCGTTTTGTGTCATTATCAATGTATGGAGTGGAGTTCCACGCAGCCCTCTGGATAAGTTTTGTTACTTATTCGACTGCCTCATCGATGTCGTCAGGAGTAGAGAGTTGCATTTGTAAGTTTGTGTTACTGTTTAGGTTTTTTGCCTAAATAGTTCCCAATTTGTAAGTTTATTATTCAGTTTTTGAAAATATGTATAAAATACCGCTGAATTAGCAATGTGCGACTTTTGGCTATAATTTAGATTTGAAAAGGAAAAATATGGGATAGAAAGTCTTTGTCTGAAGAAGAGAATGATGCGCTGCCATAGTGTAATTCATCATTATTTTATTTTGAAAATATTCAGCGTACCAAAAGAAGATTAGTTGGGAACTTTTAGAAGTGGAAGGAAAGAATGGCAAGGTAAAATGTATTATTGATGAAAGCAAATACTTTCAACATATTTCAAATAAAATTCTAAAAATAAGTATAAAGCATAATATCTTATGCCTGTATTTAAAATAAGTATAATGATTCCGTTTGAAACGAATCGTTTAAATTTAATGATCATTAATATATAAACATGTATTCATGAATATAACGACAGATATTTAAATGGTTCGTTTCGTAATGAAGTGTCAGTTAGTCAGTTAATATTCTAGTGACTTTTTGGGTGCTACACTAACGTCATGCCGATATAAAATTCTGACATTGTGTTCAGTGTAAAAATGAGTATTTATAGTTAGAAAAAAGTGACAGGAAAAATTTACAGATACCGAAATACATCCTCTGATAGACACTTTTGAAAAATACGTATATAAATATTATAGAAAAGTATGGAATGCCGTTTTAACATTTATTCTCACATTTTAAATCACTCATACTAATTAATGTATAGTAAAAATAAACACATTAAAAAGAAAGATTTAAACTGATTGTTGAATTAAAATGTTTGTTGACAATCCAATTACAAATGACAATATAATTAAAATGTTTCTTGTTAGTATAATTACAAATTTTTCAAACAAATATTTTAAATCAACAGTCTACATAAAACTTTCTTTTTAATATTAGTTAATTTTATGTTTCTTTAATTTATATGATATGATGTTACATTTATACGAATGAATTAAATTGACCCTTTATTTTCACGGTACATGAATTAAAACGATTGTTTAGTTCTGTGATTAAATTGTTTGTTTAATTCTACGATACATGAATTAATATGATTGTTGATAATTTTAAACAGTCAATTTAAAAGGCACTGTTATATAAATTCGTGTATTGTAAAAATAAACTCTTATTAAAATGAAAGATTTAAATTGATTGTTGTATTAAAATGTTTGTTGATAATATTGTAACGTTTTTATTTACATGGGTGAAGTGTAAAAATCAAAGAATTATTATTAAAGTAAAAACTTGTTAAACTAAGTATAACAATAAGTCTGACAGTATTTATTTCCACTATATTACTGATTATTTATTTCGACTATTTATGTCACTATTTGTCGACTGCTTGTTTATATCACCAACTATTCCCTTCACAATGCTTGTTTGGGTAGGCAGTTTGAGTGGGCAGTTTTGGTGGGCCTGTTGCGTGGGCAGTTTGGGTGAGCATGTTGCTGGGGCTGTTTGGGTGGCCAGGTTGCAGGGGCAATAGAGAAAAAAATGGTTTTACATGGTGCGTAGACAAGTGGGATGTACGTAACTATTATAAAACACTGTCGGCGTAGCCGTATGGAAACCTTGGCGTAGCCGAGATTTCGCTAGTATATTTACTATTCTATAATTATCAAATGTTAAAAATTTAACACAAATGTTAAAATTAAGGATCGACCGATATGATTTTTTGTGGCCGATACCGATATACTTATATCCGATATCGGCCGATACCGATATATCGGCCATAAAATTTTGTCGTAAATTTTTTGCTGTATAAATGAGGTAAAAGGGATTTATAATGATATACTGTTACCGTTACACGCATCAACCATAAATAAATCACAAAAAAATGCAGAGCAAATGCAAAAAAAAGACATTTTTCCATTGATGTACAAAGTTACAATAATATATTTAGCACCGCCGCCAAGTAGTGTTGATAGTGAACAGCTATTTTCTTCAGCTGGAAATGTTTTTGAAATCGTCTAACTCCGGAAAGAGCAGAAAGCTTAATTTTGTTACATAACAACTTGCCAAAACTTAACTTTATATATTAATTTGTTTAACTTAGTGCGTAACTTTACTTCTAAATTTTTAATGACTTTTTTGCTAAATTTTGAATAAGAATAAACTTGATTTGTTTTTTATTTAGTATTTCTGTTTTAATTTCCTTTAAAAAATCCTTAGCAACTGAAATATTGAGCAATTAAATTTTTTTTAGACCGATACCGATATAGGCCAAGAAAACCGATATGGCCGATATACCGATACCAATATCGGTATCGGTCGATCCCTAGATAAAATTAGGTGTTAAAACTGTATATTTTAATGTTATTCAAATCGATGTCTTTAAAATTTTAACATCTGTCTATACAATACAATTATAATAGCAATTGAATATGTTGCACTTCTAATTAATGAAAATGTAATAGAAAACGAAAGAAAACTACCGTGGATGATGATAAATACGAAATATTTATTTAATAACGGTCACCCGTTCCACTAATTTAATCAATGTAAAACTTAATTTGGATCAAGGGTATCGCTGCCACCACTATCCGTGTTTTAAAAGTCCTCGGATAGCAGGACTCAATACAAAGAGTATGAAAAAGATTAATTTACCAAATAAACAATATTCACACAGAATACTTACTCTTCCGCAATGACTGAAAATACTTGGGAGAACTTAAACAAATAAAACTGAGAACTGGTAGATGAACTTATTTATTTACACAACAATAAATCGTAAACAACAATACACGAACTAATGACTACTGACCGTGACGACTACAGTTTAAAGGACGGTACCATAAAAGTATTTAAATTTTTAAAAGGGCGACCTCAGAATAAGCTTTAAGCTTATTGAATTGCTATCAGCGCTAAGTATTCAACACCAACTACCAAGAATCAAGTAATCTGTTAGGCTACTTACTTTTCATCACAGATCGGCCTCGAATGAAGCAATTTATTATTAAACTAACACACTACTGAAGAAACAAAGAAAAATTATTAAATTTGGATTAACACTCTAATCAACTTGGGAGAACGCAGACTTCAACAATTACTTTAGTCACAAAAACAACAAAAATTTATAATTCACTAAGATAATTGGAACAGCCGAATGGAAAATAGAACAACGTCACAATCAACAGTCAGATCAAGACTCTTCGAGATGAGATCATCTCAAAATCATCTTTTCTAGATTTGCACCCCACTTCCAACAAGGAAGTCTAACCCTCATACCCTTATTGGCTAACTTAAAAATTAACACGATATAATTGGTCAAGTAACTGAGAAACTTTTCGAGTGTTACAGGGGAGAAGTGAATTCCTAACGGCGTTTCACATCGTCTGTGTGACAAAAGTTACTCAACCAAATTACTCAAATTGCTCTTCCCTGCTGAGAACATCCGTCTTTTCTAGCACTTTGCTTTTGTAATTTTATACTTTTAAAAATACTTTTACAACACCCAATAATTTTCACAAAATGTCAAGAACTAAACCCATCCCAAAAATCTAACAAAGACTTTAACTTCGAAAAGCAATTTAGAAATTTATAAAACAAAAAATAGGATACTTTACAAACATGAAAGTTCTGAACGCAAGATCCATAACTAATCTTGACGTCCGGCTCCAATAATTTAAACAAAAGGGTGCCGCTAACCAAACGTGTTACATATGTCTTTGTGTATCACAGCTTGATGCCAGTGGGAATATTTAATTAACATAATTCGAGAAAGATTCACAACTGAATCTTTGAATGGTATACGGAGAGCACAATTTTGATGTCCCGTAAAACATAGTAGTAGGTAATGTTGGTATTAATTGCAGTCAAAAATGCTTATTTCTTTGCTGTTCGTCACATCATAACGTAGTTTAACATTTTGGATCACGAATTCTGAGGATCAAGAAGAAGAATTTTACGTATCTAATGATAATTTAATACAATTTCAATATAATTCATTGTTCATATGGAATCTAAAAATGAGACATGATTATTCAGCAGATTTTTATTTATTTTCCGAAGCATTATTTTCATTATTTTTTCTAAAATTTCAAAGTGACACAAACTGACAGTTGTTTACTTTAGTGTTTTGATAAATCCGACCTCGGTTCGTTATTTAATAAATTAACCTTCCTTTATTACAAGATATGTAAAATCAGGCGGTTCATTAGACAACCGGCGGAGTTGGAGTACATTGTATGTATTGGCACATTGGTTTTTCTATTTCATAATCATATAATGCTTGATACAATGTTTTAATGTAAACAATCAGACAAAATCACACAGTACCCAAATTGTCAAAATGTGATATTTCAACTGTTAGCGGGAAGCGCTACCAATGGCTACCTACATAACAAAAAAAACACTAAGTCATATTCTTGACAAGACCTTTTTTAAAAAAAAATTCATTTATTTATATTCAAAATTCACATGCGACATGTAATTTGTAAAAAGACTTGGACGGGCCCATTGTAAAATTATCTCAATAGAAAAAAATAGTATAAAAAACATGTACCATAAGGTCTGTAAAACTTGCCTGGTGGCTCGTTTTCCAAACTTGGACTGGAACGTTAACAGATTGCCTTATGATACTTGTATTTTAATGTACTATTTCATAATCCTATAATGCTCGTTTGAATAGTATTTTTTTATACAAGTGTATAAGCTAGCCGTGACTTTAATGTTGTAAGTGCTTCAAAGGCACTTATACACGTGTATCATACGTTATTTTTTTATTATATTTGACCCTGCGTCATAATCTCATAAAATTAGCAAGACTATTCTATATGGCGTCGTATTGTTGACATGGTAACGGAACTTGATTACTTTTTGTTGTTTACGTTGTTATATTGGCTGCGTTCAGCATGGCACAGCGGTGGCAGAGCTGAGCGTCGAAGTTTGCCGAACGTAATAAATAGACGAATACGATTGGTACAGAAACTATATTCGGCAAACTTCGATGCTCAGCGTTGCCGTTGCTGAACGCGGCCATTAAATCGTATCGACAGTCTATTATACATTAAAAATTGCAAGCAATGCTAAAATTAAATATATTTAACATTCCGTCACTAAATGCATGCGTTTATGGAGAGAATTAACAAAGGATACAAAGCAAAAACATCTTTGGATTTTACAAAAGAACAGTTATCTATTGTTACGATCCATTTTCATATTGTATCTTATTTTCCCCAATCGTAAGCAATAGATGGTTCTCTCAAGCATTGCTGGTCATTAGTTGTCAAGGAGGATTAAATTATGCTATTTTGAAGAATTGTTACTGGGCCCGCACAGGCTCGTCGAACTGCGAAAGAGTTTTGTAGATTCAAATAAAGAATAAATCCACCATTCTTTTTTCACGATTCATTGTTATTGACTGTGTGTAGAGGCTACGTTCAGTATTGAGTTAGATTTATTCAGTATTTGTGAATATTGTAGATTTGAATAAAGCATAACTAGGCATATTTGAGATTATTATTGAGACGATAGGAACTGGGAAAATGTTTCCCGCGGATTTCTCGTGATTAAAAAATCACATGGTCGTTGAAATTAGTTTAAAGCCGTCAAGAACTCATGTATTTTATAACACGTCTCTTCATATTAATGTCCAGTGAAAGTTTAGTGTGTCTTGCATAACATTTTATTGTTTATACTTTGATGATTGTATTTGAGTTTATAAGTTAAAACTAATTTCAGGTTTAACCACAAATCAGCAATGATAAAGGGTTTATTGTATTTCAGGCTTTTCTTCTATGTTTAATTCGGATTCTTAATCGTTATTATTCATCACCCGTTAATGATATCTTGGGTATTGTTCTACCTGTCGATTGTGAAACTTATTGGGAGAACGAGTGTTGGAGGAATATGAACAATCTGGAAATTCTGGGCTGGGTGATCACATGTTCTGGACATTGGAAATCCACCACGCCACGCCTGTTTCAATCTAACCAAGTTCAAGATAAGATCTATTTCATATGATTTATTTATATATTCTTATTCAAAGTTGTTTGATATTAGCAGTAAGTTTACGAGTATTAACAGCTATAATTTTGACATACTGTGTAGCCGCTTATACATAGTTTAGTTAAGGGCAGTCCAAGCCAGTATTATATCTATATTTAAATAGATCAATCAACCTTTGTGTAACATGGGAGATCAGAGAATCTTTATAATAACGATTGTGATGCGAGTTTACTTGTTTTCATATAGTTTTAAATATAGCTCAAGGTGGAGAAGCCCACTTAGGGTTTGTCACGGTTCGGAAGGGGTTAGGACATTATTTAATGGTAGTTTACGGATTATTTGCGCTTACATTCGCTCCTGTTTGGTCGACCAATCACGTGCATTGCCTTATATTGCGCTACAAATTTGATTCGGAAAAATATCATCAAGAATTTTCAATTGGCTCTCGCTTAAAACACGTACATCAGAGGTTAGGCAGAATAACGGACGGAGACACAGAAATCCAAGTTCACGACACTTTGTGAGGAATATTTTATTAAATTACCCTCAAAATTTTCCGTGAAAGCTTTCGCTCGACTTTTGGAGAGCATTAAACATCCCTGCTTGAAGGACAACTTCCTGACGGGGCTGAACTATAAGAGTCAAATCTAGTGGGTTCGTCACCTAAACAAAGCGACAAGGTTAGCATGGAAATAAACAAACCAGCCGAAGCGTCTGATGAGACAAGTGAGTCAAAACTTGCACGAGCTTTGGAAGTGTTATCACTTAGTCTAGCTATTTATTCACACTCATCTACCAAAAATATTTCAATACCAGTACTTAAATGGAACGTTACTTATGGCGGAGGTCCAGGACTGGCAAACTTTCTGGAACGCATTCATGAACTTAGTACTGCACGAGGTGTCACGAAAAACGATCTTTTTGCCTCTAGTATAGATTTATTTAGGGGAGATGCATTAACTTTGTTTCGCGCAAAAGGACAACTCTTACACTCTTGGGATGACTTAGTAAATTCATTGCGGAAAACTTTTTCGCCTCATGATTATGATTTAAATTTGTGGGAGGAAATACTAAATCAAACGCAACAAGATGATGAAAAAAAAAAGGATTGTTTAATCGTCTTAGCAGTGTGCCTACAGAATTCAAACGCGTTAAACAGATTCGGCGAAACCTATTACCTTATTTGCAACAAGGGTTAGGCTTAAATCAGTACGACACTGTAACCGAACTAGATAGCGTATGTTGTCAATTACAAGACATTCGGCTACGCACGCAAAGATTTACATCACCGCCATTAGCCAGTCAATGTATTGAGCCAGACCTTGCGTATCATCGCAATCACATAAATCAATCCAGATTATCCGAAGTTAGTGCAGATTCTTCTGCAAATATCGACCCAGTAAGTACATCTTCGGACAAAAACATAAAATGTTGGAAATATAAGATGATGGGGCATCGTTCGTTTGATTGTCCAGAATTCCCACGTCGTCGTTGTTATGGTTGTGGTAAACCAAACGTCACAGTACGTGATTGTCCATCATGTCCGAGAATCGCCGACAAGAGACATTAAACGGTCGTGTCGTGTCCTTCACAATGTCAACTTCGACCGAAAAATCATTGCACTTACAGCGCAATCTTGCCGTCGTGAATTATGTCTTATCTCACATAGAAGAAGATCAAAGACCATATTTGGAGATTTCTATTTTAGCAAGATTTTTTTGGGTTTACTTGACCCGGAAGCTTCACGTTCCTTAATTGGTCAAAACGCCTGGGAGAGGCTTCGCCCCTTAAATTTACGCAATGACCAATCAGACGCTCCAGAATGTAAAGTCGCAAATGGTAATATATGCCCTAGTCTTGGATCTATCACGCTACCAACCAATTAATGAACAAGCGTAGATTAGTTAAATTCTTCGTCGTACCTACCTACCATACCATTTTAGATATGGATTTTTGGTACATTATGGACATTGTGCCGGACTTAAGGCGTGACGAATGGAAATTCTCTGACGCATCTATTAATGTCGTAGAGCCACTTACATATCCTTGTTCCGCTCTAAGTAATCTGCAGCAACAACAGCTCTCGCAACTTTTAGAGAAAACTTGGAAAAAGCAGTAAGTTTACGAGTATTAATAGCTATAATTTTGACATACTGTGTAGCCGCTTATACATAGTTTAGTTAAGGGCAGTCCAAACCAGTATTATATCTATATTTAAATAGATCAATCAACCTTTGTGTAACATCGGAGATCAGAGAATCTTTATAATATTGATTGTGATGCGAGTTTACCTGTTTTCATATAGTTTTAAATATAGTTCAAGGTGGAGAAGCCCGCTTAGGGTTTGTCACGGTTCGGAAGAGGTTAGGACATTATTTAATGATAGTTTAGGCATTATTTGCGCTTACATTCGTCCCTGTTTGGTCGACCAATCACGTGCATTGCCTTACATTGCGCTATTGTTCTTATTGTTGGGCGGAATATTATTGGTACTTTATTTACTTGCATTATTGGACGTCCTCGCTCATTCGCACGCCACGCATTCCCTAGTACTTAATATTTACTTAGTCAATAGTATTATTTCAGATTTATTATTATCTCGCTTGGGTTATTTAAAGTATTCTGTGTGTAGTTACGATTCTCATGTACTTTACTTATTCAATAATTATTGTTGTGTAATCGGCTTGAGATTAGTCAGTTCATTTTGGCAAAGAACCACTGTCAATTTAACCAATGTTATTCTATTTGTTGAAATCATTATTATTGCGATGTTCAAGTATATTCTTATCTCAATGTAAAATTTAGGTAAAATTAAATTTATTCCTTACATATTATTCTTTGTTGTATATTAGTTGAAATTCAGTAATATAGAGCCCAGTTAAAAAAAAATATGGAGTCTTATTAATGATACAGACCAGATTTCCGGAAATTTTTGCCCTCCATATGTTGGGACTTTCCTAGTTGTGTGCCACCATAATTAGATCAACTCTCATTAGTAGTTTACAAACCGTATAAAAGCTAGCGGCCGTAACCCTCGTTGTTATGTTTACTTCTACTAAACATTTAAAATAAGGTATTTTAATATAATTATTAGTTTATTAACATTCAAACTGTACACATTAAACACACACAGCTTACAGTCGTGAAGGCAGTCAACTACAATCAGTGTTACCAACTGTGTAATATACAACATCTTCCCCTTATACAAAATTAAACAATACATTTCAGCCTTACATACTAAGAATATAATCATTAAAGCGAGCAGGTAATTTTCTGACTCTGGTGCTTCTTTTTATGACAGGTGTACTACTTTGACCTAAGTCATTAATATTATCTCCTGGCTTTTCTTCGGTATTATTGTCATATTCATATTTTATCTCAGGATCATTTACAGAAGGTCTCAAATGATAGCTGTTTCTTCTAAGATTGCTACCTTTTTGGTTAGTAATCATGTAAGACCTGGGTTCTTCACATTTTTTAGTTACAATAGCGGGCTCCCACACATTACCATTTTGATAAGTTACCTTGTCACCGACATTGTATTCATTTCTTATTCTACACTTTTTATCGTGATACAATTTAGCTAATTCCTGTTTTATTTTAATTTTTTCTTGGACTTCTTTCAAATTTATGTTTTCATTTTTAAGTTTACAGTTAATGATTGGTATTTTAATTTTAATTTATTTATTATTATTTAATTTGATGTCCTAGGAATATTTGAGCTGGCGACAAGCCAACTTTTTGAATAGGAGTATTTTTATATATTAACAAAGATAAATTTAAATCAGAGTTTTTCCTCAGCAAAGATTTAGCTATTTTTACCCCACTCTCAGCTTGTCCATTAGATCTAGGATATCTAGGACTGCTATTAACAATCTGAAATCCCCATTCCTTGGCAAACTTATTGAATTCATAAGACGAAAATGGCATATTATCAGCTACTAATATATCAGGTATTCCATGAGTAGCAAATACCTCTTTAAACCTTTCCGTTAATATACTTGAATTTTTTGCTCGTATGTGTAATATTCAAGCCACTTGGATAAATAATCCATTATGATTAAATATGACTTTCCTCCATATTCACATATATCCGCGGCTATTTTACTAAACGGCCTATCAGGGATATCGTGTTTAATCAGTGGTTCTATAACATTTAAAGATCTGTACTTCTCGCACAATTTGCATTTAAGTACAAACTCCTCAATATCTTTGCCCATTTGAGGCCAGTAAACAGTTTCTAAAGCTTTACTTTTCATTTTAACTACACCATTATGTGACTCATGTAATAAGTTTAAAATTAAGTTTCTTAATTTACTTGGAACTATAATTCTATTTTTATACATCAAAACATTTTCACTAACTTGTAAATCCTGTCTAATTAAATAATAATTTTTAATATCAGAATTTTCATAATTCAATTTTGGCCATCCATTATTAACGTAAGTACAAACCTTATTTAAAACTGGATCAGACCTAGTATCATTCTGTATTCTTTGTTTATCTTTACTATTAAGAGATATAATACTATTTAGTGTATGGACCCCTTCTAGCATGAAGGGATCATCTTCAACTTTGTCTTTACTAAACGCTCTCGATAATGGGTCAGCTACATATAGTAATTTACCCGGCACATAATAAAGTTCAATTTGATATTTAATTAATTTGAGTTTCAATCGTTGTAATCTCGGTGACGCAATTTCACTAATATTTTTTCTCATTATTCCTAACCGAGGTTTGTGATCAGACTGTATCTTTATCTTTCTCCCATAGACAAAATTATGGAACATAGTGATAGCAAAAACTATCGCTAAAAATTCCTTTTCTATTTGTGAATAACTTTTCTCGGTATTAGTTAACGATCTCGATGCGTAGCCAACTGGTTTACCATTCTGTATTAGACATCCTATTCCATCCCTAGACGCTTCAGTTTGGATTAAGATGTCAAGTTTTTCATTAAAGTTCGCTAATACTGGTGCATTACACAATAAATTTTTTATTTTATTTATTACTTTAGTATGGTCATTATTCCAAATAAAGACTACATCTCTCTTTAACAGTGCCCTAACTGGATATGTTATCCGTGCTAAATTAGGGATAAATGATCTAAAATAATTTACTAACCCTAATAGTCTTTGCAACTCTTCTTTGCTAGTAGGAATTTCTAAATTTTGTATCGCTTTGATTCTATGCTCATCTATTTTCATACCTTCCTTACTAAATTTAAACCCTAAATATTTAACTTCATCTTGTTTAAACTGCACTTTATTCTTGTTAAATTTCACATTATTTTCTTTAGCTACCCTAATTACTTCGCTTAAAATCTTATCATGTTCTTCTATCGTTTCCGCGGGTATCAAAAGATCGTCAAAATATACTATTACGCCTTTAATGTTACCAAAAATGTTTTGGTTTATATTCTGAAAAATCTCTGGAGCTATTGATAACCCGAAAGGTAACCTTAGAAACAAATAATATCCAAACAGACTGCTAAATGTGCACAGCTTAGATGATTCATCATCTAGCTCCAGATGGTAGAAACTATCTTTTAGATCAAGTAGAGTATAATATTGTTTATTGCATAGTTTAGCTGTTATTTCAGCTACAGTGGGAATTAAACAATGATTCCTTTTAATTACTTTATTTAAGTCTTGCGGGTCTAGACATACCCTAAAAGTGCCACCTGGGTTTTCAGTTGTGACTAAATTACTCACCCAACCCGACGGATCAGCCCTCTTAATTATTCCTAGCTTTTCCAAGTTTTCTAGTTGAGCCTTTAGTCTGTCCTGAATCGCAAGTGGAACTCTTCGGGGCGGTCTAACAACTGGACAAGTTCCTGTCTCAATTTCTATTTTACATTTTTCCTTATATTTACCTAACCCTGTAAATATCTCATTATGCTTCCTAATCAAGTCCTCAGCATCTACAACGTTGGAAACATTAGTTTCATGAACTCTTTTAACTAGTCCTAATTTTATGCATGACTGTAGCCCTAACAAAGGTGCACTTTTTACTTCAGCTACTAAGAATTCCTCTGATTCACATTTATCCTTGTATTCACACCTTAAACTAACTTTACCTAAGGTTTTCACAAAATGACCACCATATGTTTCTAAAACTACATTAGATTTACATATATTACTCATTACATTAAGTTTTTCATAAATAAATCTAGGTAGTACATTAGTTTCAGCACCTATATCAAGTTTAAAATTGATTTTAGATCCACCTACAACAATAATTTGTCGCCACTCTTTAACTTTTTCACAATTTTGACTAATTCAACTCACCTCACTAAACACTTGTACCTTTTCTTGATACTTCAACTGTGGCTTTACCTCAAGGCTTCCCAAAAATAGACTCTGCATGTTAGTTTCATCTAGCATCTGGGCCTGATGATTTCTCTCTTCTTCCTTGACTTCTAATGTTTTCCTCTTGGCCTTCCTACTCGGACATCCCACTGAAAAATGATTTAACTTGCCGCAATGGTGACACGTTTGTTTGTATGCTGGACGCTTCCCATATCCATGATTCCTTTTACATTTCCTACACAAATAATCTTCTGTTTTTCTGGCTGCTTGTGTATTTTCTTGTTTACTGTTAGAGTTCTTTAACTTCTTAATATTTCTTACAGCATTAACTTCTGAATTTTCCTGCTGTATCTCTTTCATCCTAGACTTCATTACTGCGACATTCATCAACAACATCCTTTAAGTCAATATTCTTTAAAGATAGAAGTTTTCTTTGTAAGACATTATCATTTATTCCTAGGACTATTCTGTCTCTTAGCCTCGCTTTTTCATTTAAGAATTCACAGCTTTTTATTAAGTTTTGGAGGTCTTGGTAATAATGATCAAATGATTCTCCTTCCTGTCTACTTCTTGTATAAAATTTAAATCTTTCATACAATATATTCTTTTGCGGACTCACATATGTTTCGAACTCTTTTATAACCTTATCTTAATTTTTCCTATTTTGTTCACTTAGTTCAAAATTATTGAACACTTCAGTTCCTTCTTCCCCAAGAGTATTTAATAGTATTGCGACCTTTACATTACTTGGCTGTTCACTTTTACCTGATGCCAATAGGTAAATTTCGAACTGTTGCTTAAACCTTTTAAAAATTATAGAAACATTCCCTTCAAACTGAAAAGGCGGCGATAATCTTGTCTCACCTGATACAAATTTTTTTTGCACTGTTTCTGTTTTACTTGACTGATTTCCCGGCATTTTGCAGCGTTCTAACCTCAGTTTCTCTTATGCGGTTACAATGCTATTTCTATGAATTTTCTTTTAATCAGTCACTTTTATAATACTATACCGACTGCGCCATGTTATGTTTACTTCTACTAAACATTTAAAATAAGGTATTTTAATACTATTATTAGTTTATTAACATTCAAACTGTACACATTACACACACAGCTTACAGTCGTGAAGGCAGTCAACTACAATCAGTGTTACCAACTGTGTAATATACAACACTCGTCCATTTGAGGATACGTTATCTTACCGTCATAAAGTCAACCTCCAGTTGTCTGAGCACGTGGCACAATATAAACTATTTATTAAAGCTCCTGATGAACCATATTTGTTTTTAAAGGTATTGAATTATGACAATTTTGGCAGACTTGTGATAATTTAATCGTTTTTCAGGTTGTTGCTATGCAGAAGATATGAAGTGTGAGATTTACGTATATCTAAAATCAGTAGAGAGGGTTTTCGCTTTATTCAACAATATTCGTCCATCAAATACTGAAAACGGTCGAAAATTTGCTGATATTGACGATTTTGGAATATCTACCATAAGTTCAGTTATTTGAAAAGTAACTTTCCTTACGTACATTTGATATTTATCTTATAAAAATATTGTCATAAGTTTATTGATTTATAATTATTGTACTGTAATATGTTTACTTGTATAAGACTCTAAATATAAACGTTATATAAATAATTTAAAATCATCATACATTTATATGAATAATTGAAATAAATCAGTATGTATTGCTTGTTATTTTCATTGACAATTATAAATAATAAATTGTTAACGTTTGTTGTTGCCTAGCGACTTTAAAGCATGACGTGTTGTAATCTCGAGATTATGCACGCTTTTTAGTACGCTGATCAGTGATTATAATAAAATAGTATATTCTACTAGCCTAACCTCGGCTTCGCCGAGTTTACCCTAGGGCTCCGCCGATAGTGTTTTATGATAGACTATACGTACATCCAATCTGTCTACGGACAATTTAAAACCATAATGCTAACGCCAGCAGTCTTGTCAGATACCCAAATTCTCTCAAACGATTTAACTTTATGCATAAAACAAAAGCCAATGAACGTGTCAGAAATTTTGACACATGTATCTAACAGTCCTTAATTAGATCTCTCATTTGATACCAAACACGACATATTTCTAACATCTTTATGCACAAAACAAAAGCCGACTGAGATGTCTAATTGTTAACACTTCCATATCAGCAGACAAAATTTCAGTTGATCCCAATCACGACAGGGTTCAGACAACTCTATGCGAAAAACAAAAGCCAATCGAGTTGATGTCTAAATTTTGGAAGTTCTATAATTTAGCCAAGCAGAAAACTTTTCATTTAATACCGAACGAAATATATTTCTGACGAACAACAAGAAATGTTTTGTCAAGAGCTATCATGGAGAAATGTCAAAAGTACGACAGCTCAGTCGGCTACCGTTTTCTTGCAAAAAGTTGTCAATAATATTTCAGAAGTATAATCAAAAAATGCAGTTAAATATAATTTTTCGACATACCTACATACCAGGTGGCACTCCAAACCCGTTACATATAGGGTACCTTTATAACCAGGGTATGGCCATGGGCCAAGATCGCCGCCATTGTCGGTAATTGATTTTCCTATTTATTTGTAATAAATGTGATATTATATTATAAAATAATATTAAATAATCACACTGTGAATTTAAAAAGGTAATAAAAATTAATTTATTTAAGCTATATACAATTAATATTGAGACATACATTTATAGGTTGTGTAGAATATATGATATGTGTTGTTATTATCACATCTAATTTAATATCACTAGTTCTTAATTACATAATAATTATATATTCCAAACTTACCTTTTAAAAATTTAAATGATTGTGCTTAATATTGGTAATTTTTAGTTGTTTTCAGTGACAGTAATCGTGGTGGGTATCTTAACAAACTACACAAATAAATAAGATAAAATATATTACTTACACTTTAAATACATATTAAAATGATAATTAAATGTGTTTTTCATTAAAATAAAACAAATAGCCACGAAAATATATAATACTTTGCGCAAGAACAACACATATATCAGATGTCCCAGTAATGGCGGACGAAACGTGAGCCACGCCATGCCCATACCCTGGTTATAAAGGTACCCTAGTTACATAGGCATTTAACATGGGAAAACAGTTTTACCTTGCGCGTTGCTTTCTAAATTATTTTTGAAAAAATACTTCAAATAAAAGTTGTAGATCATGAAATTCTGCATTTGAATCAAGAAAAAAATTAATTGTGCATGCTTTGTAAAGGTAGAAATTGCAAATGAAAATATCGAAAATCACGTCAAAAATAGTGATAGCCGTAAAATTAAAACAAACAGCATAACAAATGTAATTTTTTAGGTGATTGAAAAAGTCTCAATATTTGACAGTTAAAACATCAATCATTTGTTTGTCTGTTTGTTTTAATTCTATGGCTAGTGCTATTAAACTAAAATTTTCATATTTAATTTCTAGAGTTACTAAACATACGAAATGGATTTTGTTTATTAATATTAAAGTAGAATTTTATGCTCTACAACTTTTATTTGAATATTTTTTTTCTATAATAATTTGGGGGGCAACGCGTTACGCAAAACTGTTTTACCATGTTAAATGCTTATGTGTACAAAGTGATTGGTAGGAACTGTTAAAAACATATTGAAATAAACAAATGCTGCGCGTTTTATGCGAGCAAACAGGACAAAATGTCTTAATTACGGGATAAATACAGTGTGTTCAAAAAAATTCGGAATAGGCTATGTACAAAGAGACGTATGTCAATTAATTAAATGTCAATTTGACTTAAAATATTGTCAAAAATATTTTGCAAAGAAATCAAAGCTCTTCAAATTAGAAAACGGCGAATGTCGATAAACTGTATCCTTTGACAACTTGACTTTTGAATTGAATATTGATCAAACACACGTTTCTCTGTTCTCCGAGTTAGGATTTTTCTTAACACACTGTATGAACGTAATATTAATAACACGTCTATGAGTACACAATACTAAATTTAAAAGTAAAAATAAATCAAACAAAACTCAAAAATGTGATATTTTAATTCCAAAGTAAACAATTAGTTACAAACTGAAGAAAAGTAAGTAGTTACATTACATTAATAAAGTTTGGATTGTTATTAAAGAGGAAAAATGTAAGACTCATAGGTATACAAGATTACTTTTGTGGTTTATGCTGTATGATTATGGCCCAGTTGCATAAAACATTGTTAACTTTTATCACATTGTTAACTTTGACAAGACTTCTTTTCCATTGTATTTTTGATACGTATCCACGGTTACATTGTGCATATGATCAGCTAACAACGTTTTATGGCCCTATGTAATTTTAAAGATTTTTTATTAATTGGCAATAAAAGAATTTTAAAATAGATAAATCTAAACGTAATATAAGAAAATGAAATGCAGATTAAAATCTGTACCGTTTTAAGATAGATATTGAATTATGGTGCACTCTCCACGCTAGCAATGAGTGCCCATGAGGTGACGCCTGGTAAACGCACACACCTCAGCTACGGTTATCTTCTATAAATTTTCGTATCACGTATTCACTATCGTTGTAGTCTTGTGCAATAAGTATTTCATCATCTGCAAAGCATAAAGTGTTAATTGTTTGAACTTCCAATTTTTGCAATTCTTCTTCCACGTTTACAGTGCTTTTTATATATACCTACCTACATTCTTTTCTTCAATTTTACATAGTTAAATAATTTTAGTATTGAAAAGAACAGCCGGTACGACATTCACAATTTTTTGTCATTAACATATCAAATATGACAAATGACAATGTATATTTTTAATTTTGTATGTGTACTCTTCGACCGATTCCTGCCCTTCTTATCCTTTTCGTCGTGTTACCTTATTCATTTTCCAAAATTCTATATACAAAATAAAATATATAATACATTAATATAAAACATAAAACATGGCTTTAAATCATTTTATATACCTACCTCGTTTAATGCATAATCTTTTCTTCAATTTTACATATTATTTAAGCATTTTTTTGCATTTAAAAGGATGAAAACCGATAATATGTAATCGTTGACATTGACATACCATATGACATGAGCCCCACACACTCCGTTATTTGTGTACGGTTTAGGTTTAGAACATACGGGTAAAGCCGTGCGAATAAAACACGCTGGACTGCCAACCCAAATACTACCAGTTTCTTTTTGTCAGTTTTGTAAAATCTATTTACAAAATAAAATATAAATAAACATATCTTAAATTAATGCACTGACCGGCACAGAAAACAATCCTTGACATTCTCTCTGTACACTGTACACTTTGTCCTTCCAGTCTTTCTTGTCGTTGATGCTTTTCCTACATTTCTCGTCCATTTCGTCGTTTAATAACCTAGAACATTTTCAACAATCTATTTACAAAATAAATTATAAAATAAGAATAAACATATCTAACATGCATAGCGTACCTTACGTCGTTTAATTCCTACATTCTTTTCTTCAATTTTAAACTGACTATTTTCTGTAATTTAAATTTGTCATTAACATTTCAAATGTGACAGAAGACCGTATTTATCTTTTTAATTTTATACATGTATTCTTCGTTCAATTGTGAAACTCTTCTAGTCTTTATCAACGTTTTCGTAGTTTTTAGTAACTTCTGACATTTCGTAAAATCTGTTTACAAAATAAAATCTAAATTAACAATAAATATTGCTTAAATTCATTACCTCGTTTAATTCATATTCTTTTCTTCAATTTTACACAATATATTTATTTATATTTAGCATTGAAATGGTTGACAACCCATACGACATTCATAATTTGTCATTATTGACATTGACATCATGCCAAATTTTACACATGACAGCATTTTTATCTTCTAAATTTTTACATGTATTCTACGATCCATTGTTTAATTTTACGTTTAATAATTTTTTACTCGAAAACTATGCATCCTACAGAAATTCATCCCATTAGAAGGGCCCTGAAGCCAATCATTTCCTACAATTTGACACAAATTTCATGAAAATCGGTTGCACCGTTTAAGCTGTAGCCTTGTCTAAAGTTGGGCGATCGTCGTGATTAAAGAAAATATATATAGATAGTGAATCTAACCTTTTAGTATTATAGTTCTATAAGTATAATGGAATAGATAATTTCCACGTGAGAGAAAAGTTTGTAGGCCGAGCCGTAGGTGATGTCTACGGTTTCGCGAGTGGGGGACATACTATTCCATACGAGTTTTAGACTATACTTTCTCTAAACACTATTTAAAAAATATATTTTGCTTATTACTTCACATTTTTTATAAAAAATATAAAATATTATTGGCATGTTATAAAAGCATTAATTTTTATTTAACTTACCATGTAAAAGCTTCAAAACGCGTAAAACAAGGCGTATAATTAGATGTTGTAATCATTTCTTTTATAATTTGACAGTTAAGGAAGTTGAGGTGACAAAATCAAACAAACAAAACGCCAAGCAAAGCCGGCTTGATTTTGAAAACAATTGCGTTTTCCCATGTACAGTACTTTTTAATCCGAACTAATAATTGTAAAAGTTGATCCGGATTATCGAAATGTTCGGATTATCGAAAAAATTACAGAAAATATCCATTTTCTTTATTCCCTAAGAATTTCCACATTCTCACAATAAAAAATGCTTTATTTTCAAATATAAAATTTAAAAATCTGATGTGACCAAGACATGACCTCCCGTCAATTCCATGTTTCAAATAGCAATGAACTTTAAGTAAAATATCACTTCCGGTCGATCGTTTGTAAACAAAATCTAATTCGTTGTTCCAATAAACAGAAAAAAGTGTTATACCAAATTTTGGATTATATTTTATTCTGTTTCTCCTCGAAAATCTGTTAAGAGCTCTAAATTAAGTACCACTTTCGGTTATCATAAAGGTATAGTCAAAATCTAATGTTGTTTCAAATTATTATACACGTGTTTTAAATACTAAATTTGAAAAGTTTTGGATCATGTTTTAATATACTTTTTCAAGAAAATCTGTTTATAGCTTCCTGTAAAGTAGTACTTCCGGTTTATCAATTTTAGAAAACATCTAATATGTCGTTCTCATTGATATAAAAGTCTTAAATACCAAATTTAAAAAGTCTTGGATTTTATCAATTTATTTTTTACGAAAATCTGTTCAGAGCTTCAAATAAAGTATCACTTCCGGTTTATCAATTTTAGCCAAAATCTAATATGTTGCTTCCCGTTATATAAAAGTTTCAAATACTAAATTTGACAAGTTTTGGAATATATCATAATATATTTTTCACAAAAATCTGTTCAAAGCTTCAAGTAAAATAACACTTCCAATTTATCAATCTTAGAAAATATCTAACATGTCACACTTATTAATATAAAAGTCTTAAATACCAAATTTGAAAAATTTTCGATTGTATCAATACATTTTTCACGAAAATCTGTTCAGAGCTTCAAATAAAGTATCACTTCCGGTTTATCAGTTGTATCCAAAATCTAACATGTTGTTCTTCTTCATATAGAAGTCGTGAATACTAAATTTAACAAGTTTTGGAGTATATAAATATATTTTTCACGAGAATCTGTTCAGAGCTTCAAGTAAAGTATCACTTCTGGTTGATTAATCTTAGCTAAAATCTAATATGTTGTTTACGATGATATAAAAGTCTGAAATACTAAATTTGAAAAGTTTTGGATTATAATATTTTAATATAGTTTTTCATTAAAAACTGTTATGGGCTTCAAGTAAAGTATCACTTTCATTTATCCAATTTTACCCAAAATCTACTCAACTCGTTACATGAATGCAGGAAGCTTAAATACGCACGCACCCACACACACACACACACACACACACACACACACACACACACAGAGAGAGAGAGAGAGAGAGAGAGAGAGAGAGAGAGAGAGAGACAGAGACATCATCGTAAAAATAGTAAAAACGTGTTGGGGGCCCCTAATTCGTGCTCACCATCGAATTTTTGGCATGATTACATTACCTCCTTTACCAACGGTATGACGGGAGGTAAAAACAACTGTACTTAGTACATATGAATAACGAAATATAGGCAAATTACATAAATCCATATTAAAGTCAATAGTAAGTCTTAGAAACTGTGAAAAATTCGGTGATTTTGCTCTGTTTTTTTGGCTCGGTTTTTCATTTCCGATAGAATTAGAACGTGGTGTTTTGACTCATCATTTTCTTTAGCCCACTTCAAACACGTTTCAAAACTTCTGACTGCCTCTTTGTGCATTACATATCCTGATATCAATTCTACTTCTCCGTCGGAGCTTGATTCATTCTGAATATGTTCCAAAATAAAAATATCCATATCATTTGTGGATTCCCATGATTCTCCAACTCCATTCTGTCTCTCCACTGTAATAGTGGAAGATTATCCTCTTCAGTCCAACCATCATCAAGAAGTGGTGTAAGAAGTTTAGTCCAGGACTTTTGGATAAGTTCCGGCCTCACATCTTCCCATCCTCTCGATAATCCAATAACAACATCTTTCAAATAACCTTTTTTTAATTTCTGCAGTAATACCTGCACCTTCTGAAGCAACAATTTTTTTTAAAAGCCTCTTGCGATAATTTAGCTTGATCGCTTGAATCACATTTTAGTCCATCGATTGCAATAAGAGAGTTACATTTGGTGGCAAAAACATTAAAATATTTTTTTTATCTTCAGACCATGTCTTCAGGATGTCGTGGGGCATTGTCTAAAATCAAAAGTGTCTTGGCTTCTAAATTCATCTGTTTCATTTTTTCGCATTGCTGAAACAAAATCTGTTTAAAACCAGTCCTTGAAAATTTCTCTGGTAACCCAGGCTCTTTTCTGTCCTTGGTACCTCACAGCAACGGTTTATTCCCAAAAGCTGGTGGCTTTTGAGATTTGTCCACTACAAAAAATTAATTTTATGTGTGCCTGAAGCATTACAGCAGGGCATAAATGTAACTCGTTCCTTGCTCATTTTTCTACCTGGAGCTGATATTTCAGCTTGGTGAGCAAGTGTTCTTTAAAGAAATAATTTCCATAAAAGTCCGCTTTCGTCGACATTGTATATTTGATTTGGACACAACTGCATTTCTGCTATTTTATTTCGAAGCACGTTTTTAAATGGCTCAACATTACTTGATAAATTTTCTCCTGTCTACGGGATTCCCTCATTTAGGTAACAGAAAACATGAAACCAAGTGATTTCCTAATTTAGGTAGCAGGAATCACTTTGCTGTTTGGATAAGCGAGGCGTTGTTCGGAGTTCGGATTATGGCTCCGAGTTGTCGATGTTTGAATTACTGAAGGTTCGGATTAGAGCATGTTCGGATTAAAAAGGTCATACTGTACTAATTTACGTGTTTTATATGTATAACTGTTTAGCACACAATTTTTATAAAAAATTACCTAAGTTTAAGATACATAACATACGTAAGAGTATGTTTTTCTCATTATCTAGTTACATATTTCTGAAAATATAAATCATAATACGGTCTGGAAAACCAGAAATAATGTATGGAGCAATAAGTTTCACTTTTTTTGTCCAGTGTCTTCTTTGACAGTTTGTTGACTCCTAAAATTTTTGCTTTTTTGACTTATGTGGTTTCTCAGGTAGGTGATAGATAGAGGTGTGGGTGAAGGGGGTAATTACCCCCCTAAAAAATTGAAAATATACTGTTTCTTATAACGAAGTATTACTATTTTAAATGTTGAAAAAAGCATTCAGAACTCATAATAAGGACAAGGCAATATTAGGGTTAACTTCTGTTTATAAGTGAAACTTAACCTCCCATTGTGTTATTATAATTATTATCATTTTACTTATTTTTAAACATAAGTTTATTTTAAACATCCATTTATTATAAACCATGTTTTTATTTAAGTTTCATTTGATTATAATAACAGGTATTTAATAGAATTATTGTAATACATTGATCAAGAAAATTATGATTTACAATAAATCAATGTTTAACACAAATATATGATATACAGTTTAATTTTTCAGAAGTCCGATCAAGATTATCTGTATCATGAACGAATTAATAAGTAATATACATTTATCTCTCTTATTAGCAATGACAACAAGCGTGTGCAAAAAGGATAGATATACCTAACTCGACTTTTTTAAACGATGTTCGTTGTTTATTTATTTTATTTATTGTTACCACTCAACAGGATAAAAAATCCCAATTATTGAGGGTTGAGAAATACATAAATACAAGTAAACACAATATAAACATATACAGAGCGGAAAGATGCGAAGAATAAATATAAATATTTGTGTGTATGTTCAATTGTAGTAATACTGAATTTGCATATACCGTGTGTCTGTCTTAAAGGTGTACATAGGAGATTAACATGGGAAATCAGTTTTTTGCAATTTCCTGCTCGCCTAATTATTTTAAGCAAAAACGCGCCAAATAAAAGTTTTAGGGCATATAATACCGCATATAAATCAATAAACAGAATTACCTTTACATTGTTTGTAACGACAGAAATTAATTATGAAAATGTCGAAAATTACGTTGAAAATATCGACAGCCATGGAATTGACCAAAAAGTAAATAAATGCTTGACGTTTTATTTGTCACAACGTAAGTTAACTTATTTGACGTTTCTGACAATTTGATAAAACGTTAAGCATTTACTTATTTTTTGTTCAATTCCATGGCTGTCGATATTTTCTACGTAATTTTCGAAATTTTCATATTTAATTTTTGTCGTTACAAAGCACGTAAAAGTAATTCTGTTTATTGATTTAGATGCAGAATTTAATTTTAATTTTAATAACTACAAATCTAATTATTTTATTCCGTCCTTTGGTATTCCGCAGACTCATGTCTAGGACCTTTGCTTTTTGTTATTTTTTTTGTGAATTTTAAATTGATTATGATTAAATGGTTCACTACTGATTATCGACATTAATTGATGTAGATGAGGGTGTCGAAATAATCATATCATGAACTATAGTAGGAGTATTTTTGTATTCGGTATTGTCTAAATACATTTCCCCAGGAATACGAGATGATTGCTTTTTATTGTTTAAAAAAGTCCAAAACATTTTTAGCAATATTTGCCTCAATATGAATTACATAATTTTTCTGGACTAATTTAATATATTTTTTTTACTTTTGTACTTAAGTTTGTGAACTTATTATAATAATATTCATTATTAGATTTTTTATAAAGTGTATTGTACTTACTTTTAAGTTTAATATCTACTATTATTTCTTTTGTAAACCAGGGTGGGTATGTTGACTTTTTATTCTTAATAAGTGGGGTGGAGCACATTGTCTAAATATACCATCTAATATGTTGTGGAATTTTTCGAAAGCTGAGTAGACTTCTTTATATGGCAATAAAACATTCCAATCAATTTTATCTAAAAGAGTATACATGAGATCAAAATTAGCCTTTTTGATATTGTAGGAGTAGTTAGTATTGAAAGAAGCATTACTAGGATGATGTGGATGAGAATTGATGACGATTGGTAGAGTAGAGTGATATTTGGCTTCCTTGGTTATAACGGATGGATGACGTACGACAGAACATATATATTTGATATAACAATACAAAGGATTCGTCCGTCCGTGTTAGTAATAAAATTCTTTTGTGAAGCGTTGAGAAAATTACAGAAGTTTTCTGATCTGGTGATGACATTATTTCTAAACCCGCGATTATAATTATCAATAAGAAAAGTTATATTCAGATCACCTATAATTATGAATTCATCATGTAACAAGGAATGACATGATTTTACTGTTCAACTGTGACTGGTGGTGGAACATATATAACTACAATAATCTCTGTTTTACTTTTACTTATTTGTACCTTTACGCACACAATATCAGCAAACGAGTTATTATTTATCTCAAGATTTTTTTCAGATGATTTATACTTGCAACTATCTGCACACAAAACACCTCCACCCCGTGATGGTCATAATTTAGTATTATATCTATCTTGTCTATGAACGACATGTCCCTCAGTATCAAAAATCTCACCACTATATACCTCACCTTTTAGCCAAGTTTAATGTAATAATGTCATAATTTTCAGACAAAATAATGCTGTAGACATCTTCTAGTTTGGTGTTTAATTCTCGTACATTTTGATAATATAATTCCATTCTAAAAAATTAATAAAAAACAAGTTCGACAATGTTTGACCAATAATAATATGTAAACTTAAATAAAATAACCAAAAGTAGAAGTAAATTTATAAAGATAAAATTCCTTGACTCTTAAAATAAATGTATCCCAGCTGAAATAAATCTTAACAGACAAATTTAAACTGCAAACTACAAGTACAGTTCAACAACCTTAATGTTATTAAAAAATATACACGATAAATTAAATATCATATACAGGTGAAGAAAAAGTTGAAAATAAGTTTAAAGAGTAACAACATATGCATATTGCAGCTGCTCCATTATAAATTTATAACATTATAATATAGATAATTCATGGATAATACTATATGGTTTAAATATGAAAATGAAATTATGGGTTATCAATATCATCTAGTGTACTAATTCTTTTGATAATTCTGTTATTAGTTTACGCAGAGTTTGTGGATTTATAGAATAAACGCAATATCTCGCAACATACACAAAAACGTTTTAATCTTCATACAACACATATATTACAAATTATATCTTGCTTACGCGCGCGAACGTCATATGTGTGTAACAGTGCAACCATTTTTTTTTGTCATGCAACCTACTGACATTTCACAAGAAGAAGAACTAAAGCTCTCGTTACACAAGATATTGGCGCGCTATGTAAAATATTCATACAAAATAATAAATACTGACACCACCCCTATTCCTTGAGTCCAAGGACTCCACATTGTCCCTTAAATTGTTTTCCTCTAATTATCTTGGTCATGCAGTCCGCAACTTTTTTGTTGGTGGGTACATATTGCAGACTGCTCTTCCCGAACAAAGAATATTTTCAATGCGATGTGTTTGGTACGTTCTGAAGATGTTCTGTTTTCTGCTAATTTCTTAGCTTCTTGGTTGTCATTATGGATAATGATAGGACGTTCCACGAATTTTGTCTGTCCTATTTCTTCTAAAAGATAGTTCATCCATTTCGCTTCGCGTACGGCTTCGCACAGTGTAACAAATTCAGCTTCAACGGTACTTAAAGGGATCGTTCGTTGCTTTCTACTATGCCAATTTATTGCAGCTCCTGCGGAAGTTGTTATGAAACCACTATAAGATTTCCGATCTGTTTTATCCGATCCCCAATCAGCATCGGTGTACATTTTAACATTTTCTTCAGATTTTTTAATTCTAATCCTTTGATTTTGGTGCCTTTTAGATATCTGGCCTTGTATCCGTTGCCAAATATAATATGCTTCCTATTAATGTCCCATATCTTGATACATTTGCTTCATCTAACTTATTTTCTTCATTCGCAGCTTCCAATTTTTCGCCTGTCGCTTCTTTTAGTATTTTTTCGGCGTATGCTGTTTGATCCCGGATAAATCCTGTATTTGTCTTTGTAATTAGACTGAACATGTCGTACGTCTCCCAAGTCTCGTGTCTCATATTCCTTTCCAAACGTTTCTTTCATTTTATTAATTTCTTCAAGTTTATCATAAAGCATTAAGTCATCGACGTATGTGGTCACTGAGTTCTGTTGGCTGTTATCGTAGTAAACACACGGGTCTGCGACAGATCCTTTCATATTTTGTTTTCTTAGAAATCCGTCTAATGTTTCGTTCCATTTTCTTCCCGATAGATGTAATCCATAGATATACTTTTCTAATTTGCATATCCATTTTCCGTTTCGTAGTTCATCTTCACTTGGTATATAATTAAATTTTTCTCGTAATTTGTCGCTTGTTTCTATGAACCCTTCTGAAATTTCGATGTACGTGGTGTACGCTCCAATTTCGCTCTGTCGCTATAGCCATCAATATACGCATTATTTTCATTTTCACAACTGGGCTGTACGTTTTATCAAAGTCTATTCCTGGTCGCTGTTCGTATCTCAATGCTATGACTCTTGCTCGATGTCTTACTAATTTTCCGTTTTCATCATATTTTCTCTTGAATGCCCATTTAGTTCGTATTACTTTTATGTGTCTTGTTCTTGGTACTAATGTCCATGTTTTATTTCTTATAAGGTTCTCGAATTCTTCTATAGTTGCATTTTTTCCATTCTGCACTGTCGTTCGTTTTTATCACCTCTTGTAATGTTGTTGGGTCTTTGGGTCTTGTTTTTTCTTTCTGGACGTGGTTGTATTCTGTGACGTAATCTTGCATCCATGCAGGTTTTCTTATATTTCTTCTTATTCTTTCTATTTCTCGAATTTTTTTTATTTAATGCTTGATCTAATTGTGCTGTTTTTTTCATATTTTTTCCTCGCTCACACTTTCCCTTTCTTCTTCCTGTTCTACGTTGTTTATTTCATCTCGGTTTTCGTTTCTCGCTTCGGTATTATCTTCGCTATATAATTCGTTAAAAGTTAACGTCATCCATTTCTTTGTATCTTCATATTTGTTCAATTCGATATTTTCTTTCATCATTTTAGTTGGAAATATTTCTTCTTCAAATATGACATCACGCGCTATGTCTACTGTCTGGTTTTTCGGATTCTATCAGTTCTATTTCAACTGCCGAAGTTTTTAGTCATTTTCTTACTGCTTGAATATGAATATGCCCTAACCTTTTATGCCATATTTCCAGTTCTTTTGAGTTAGCCAAGTTTACAATTGAGGTTTGAGGTTTTAATTGTATATCTAGTTTGTTTTCTCGCAAACAGTAGAATCTTCCTTCACGAATCGCTTTCGTTCGAACATTGTCATTTTTGTCGCTTATGAGAAGCACTTCTTCCTTCATGATTGTCTTGAATTCATGGTCCATAATTTTTGTTGCTGATAACAGATTTCCCTGAAGGTCTGGTAAGTAAAAAATGTTCATTAAGTCTATTGTTTCATTCGTTTGATAATTCAATACGCATAATGCCGTATCCATATGACATTAATTTTCAGCTCCGACAACTTCTACTGATGATGTCTGCTCAGTAAACGTTTTGAATCTGTCACGGCGACATGTCATGTAGTCTGTCGCTCCATTATCAATAATCCAAGTGCCATTTCTTGTACTTGCATTTTTTATGGTACAGAGTATACTGTGTTTTTCATTTATTGTCGTATTTGTATTGTCTTCTTTCTCTGTATACATCACAGGTGCTACAATTGTAAATTTTTCCGATTTTGATCTCGTGTTATTTGATGTAATTTGATGGTCACGGAATTTAGGACAGTATTTACCAATTTGATCATACATTTGACATCTATAACATCTCGTTCCACGATCTTCGTTACTTCCGCTTCCCCGCTAATTGGCTTTGTCATCATCGCTATTCGTTTGTCTAGGACCATTGTTTGTGAATCTACGCCCTTGTCTTTGTTGGTATCCGCCGCAACTTGTGTGATTTCGTTCGTATTTTTCGAATTTATTTGCGTATTTTGTATTTGATCCACTGATTTTCATGACTTTGATGTCTTTGTTTATATTGTTACTCATCAGTCGAGTTTCTTCTTCGAGAAGTTGATTTTTAAATGTTTTCGTCAGTGCTTTATCATCCAATTTAAAACTTTTTGCAAAGGTTTCATATTCGGCTGGCAAACCCATTAGGAGAAATATGATTGATTGCTTATCTGTAAATTCTATACCTGCACCTCGTACTTTGAATAACATTTGTTTGTGTCTCGTTAGGTACTGTAGTATTGTTTCATCTTCTCGTTTCGTTATATTCGCACATTCTTTTACAGCTAGCATTCCATCTCAGGAATTGAACTGAGTTCTTGCTTCTTTCAGACCATTCCAAATTTCCTGTGCTATTACACAATCTTCGACATCGTCTATAGTGCGTCGTCATCAATGCTCGTCATTAAAATTCCTACTGCTTTTTCATCTGCTCGTAAATCTAGGTTTGTCGGTGTTTCATTCATACCAGCTTCGATTGCTGACCAATATTGTTTACTCATTAATATGCTTTTCGCTCGTCGACTTCAATGCCGGTAATTTGTTGCATTTAATTTTTCCAGCCTTATATTGTTGCCCATAGTTGTTTTTATGTTTAACGTTTAATGCAAAACAATTTCTTGTATTTTTGCTCTTCGTCGTTCGCAATCGTTTTTCTCTTAGGCATGGCCTGGACCCATAACCTGTTATTAGTTTATAATAATAATAATAATAATAATAATAATAATTTTATTAGATTCTGTAGACACAATAATACAGTGTATAGAACAAGTCAGATAAATATACTACAAATTACATGTTAAAAAATTCATTCAAATCATAGAAGCTGTGTCCAATTAGAAAAGTCTTCAATGATTTTTTAAAAAGTTTGAAATTATTTTCGTTTTTTAAGTTTTCAGGCAAGTTATTAAAAATTTCTAAACCCAATCTGTTTGGAGAGTTTTTAGTAATATTTAATCTAGATTTTGGGATATAAAAATTGCTCTTATGACAAGTATCATAATCGTGTAGACTTGAACTCATGGTAAATGATGTTTTATTCTTATAAATGAACAGACAAAGTTCGTAGATGTAAATTGAAGTTAAAGTCATGATATTTAATTCCTTAAAACTATCTTTACAAGAAGTTCTCGAGGTTATATTTGTAATGCAACGTACAATTCTTTTTTGCGCTACAAAAACTTTGTTACCTGGGTTTGAGGCACCCCAGAAATAAATACCGTACCGTAATCTAGACTCAACGCTCGCCGAATAGAACATGACTAATTGTTTTCTGTTTAAATATTCTTTAAGGTGACGGATTTGGTAGCATATGATATTTAATTTGGTCACAAGCTCTTTGCACTGGGGGCCCCAGTTCAAATTACTAGTGAACAGTAAACCCAAAAGGCGTACAGGGTCATTAGTATCCTGTAAATTATTTCGTAGACAAATATTAAATTGAGAGTTTTTATTGCTTGCCATTTGAAATTTAACTATTTTTGTCTTGCTATGATTTAGGAGCAATTTATTGTCTTGACACCATTGTTCCATTGCTTCTACGTTTTGATTGCATTTGTTAATTAATGTGCTTTTATTTGGATTTGAAATGACTACGGAAGTGTCATCTGCATATAGTGTGGGAAAGCAGTAATTACATCATTTAAAAAAATAATGAAAAGGACGGGAGCAAGTACTGTACCCTGAGGTACACCGATATTTGTAAGTACTGAATCAGATCTAGAAGTTTGTATTTTTGACTTATCGCTAAAATTGATTGTCACAAATTGACTTCTATCTGATAAAAAGCTAGAAACCCAATCCAAAGGAACACCTCTAATACCCATACGATCCAATTTATTTAGTAATAGGGGAATGTTAACACAATCGAATGCTTTACAGAAATCGTAAAGAATGGCGACTGGAAATTCACCTTTTTCAAGATTTACAATTACATTTTTGTAGAAGCAGTTTAAAGCATCTACCGTAGAGCTATTTTTTCTGAAACCAAATTGTTCAATATTAATAATACGATTTTGTTCTAAAAAACTTAATAGCCTGTCAAGAAAACAGTATTCAAAGATTTTTGAAAACCCCGAAGTTAGCGCAACTGGTCTGTAATTATCCAATGAGGTCTTATTACCCTTTTTATGGATAGGTATAATTTTATTTACTTTCAAAATTTGAGGAAATTGCCCATTTTGAAAAGAGAGATTAATTATAAATGTCAATGGTAAAACTATAAATTCAGCGGCGCTGCGGATAACCGAGTTTGGAACATTATCAGGTCCGCATGAATTTTTATGTTTTAGTTTATTTATAATAATCCTAAATAACTCTATCTCATCTAAAGGATTTAGAAAGAGGCCATTGGATACATTCGGAATATTTCTCAGTGGATTCCTATTTACAGTTGGAATGCGGTTTTGAATAATCAATGGTGCATCTTTAAAATGATTATTAAACACGTTAGTAATAATTTTAGGATCAGAAATAATTTTGTTGTTATGAATAATTTTATTACAAGCCTCAGTCTTATTTTTACTTACAGAATTTATAATGCCCCATGCACTCTTTGTCATGTTGTTGGAGTTGATTATTTTATTTTGGTAAAATTTCTTTTTAGTTGCAGCAACTAACAGAGAATGTTCCTTCTTAGCTTTTTTATAAATTGCACTAAATTACGCAGAGTTTGTGTATTTATAGAATAAACGCAATATCTCGCAACGTACACAAAAACGTTTTAATCTTCATACAACACATATATTACAGGTTATATCTTGGTTACGCGCGCGACCATGTTGGCTCGTACCACGAGCACGGTATTAACTAAAACGCTGTTTTAAGAAATGTCAAATTTCATTATTTAATATTAATAATAAATAATATGAAATTTATCAAAATATGATTTTTAAGCAGAACATAGATTGTATTCAAACAAATATTTTTTTAAAAAATCGTTCTTTAAGCATAAGGACAAATATAAATATTGAAATTTGAATTTGACATTTTTTAAAATAGCGTTTCAGTGAAAACCGTGCTCGTGGTACGAGCCCAATGCAACCATTTTTTTGTGTCATGTAACCACAGAACACTACACTAACAGAAGCGCAAGCTCCTTGAAATGAAATAGAAACAATATACCTATAAAACTAAAATATACTGCTGGTGCGAGAGAGATTTGTGAGACTGACATTGGACGGGTGCGGACATATATAATCTGCACTTGTCTGTAAGAATAGCTCTACGCAAGCGCGCGGACTTACTTTGATTTTATTGGCGTAGAACGTACAACGAACGTTGTTGTGTTTGTCATGTCATAACAAAACGTCACGCACGTGCTTGTGCGTGTTCGTGAAGTTTTCTTTAGTTTTACTCACATTTTCATTTGTGTTATTCGAATTAAAAAAGGGTGTAAAATGAAGGGCGTTAGAAAGTGTTGTGTGTGTGGAGAAAAACCTCCAGTGACTTTACATTCGTAAGTATGATGAATATATTTTTCTTTGTTTGTTTCCTTTTATGTAAATACATTATTTTGCTTTACTGATATTTCATTTGAAAATCATATGATATAATAGTTATTTACGTAATATGCATGTAAACAATATACCTAACCTATGTAAACAAACGTAGTAGTTGTTTGTAAATATTTTTTTTGTTTTTAGATTTCCTAAAGGCTATATACAGTCTGTATGGAAAAAGATTTGTAACTATGGACAAAATGACGATGTTTCGAATCGAGTGATTTGTTCCAATCACTTTACATCGTCGGATTATATTGAGCCTAAAGCAAAAGAATTAGGGGGAAGACTGAGACTGAAACCGAATACTTTTCCGACTATAAATGTGCCAAATATTATTATGCAAATTAAAGAACCTGTATCATCTGTTTCTCTTGAAGAAAGTACTGCTAACATTGACAGTGAACGAGAAGAAGTGTTTTCTGTTCCACCTACATCTTGTGTAGAACAATCCAAATCTTCAGTTGTTTCTGAACAATTACCCATGACTTCTTCAGCAGCTGTTTCTGAGCCTTTGCCATCGACTTCTATTAGCACTGGTAAGGTGTTTTCTACATATTATACTGCAATTTTTTAAATTTAATCAAGGATTTTACCCAATGAAGTTATTCAAAATTATTATTAATAATATACAGGGTGACACTGAAAAACGGGCCACTCGAAATAACTTTTTTGTTTATAATTATTTTTTAATTTTTCTGGAATATTTGTATATTAGGCATAGGGGCTCACAAATCGTGGTATGTGGCATGATGGTAGAGCTTCCGGTTTAACAGGAAGTGACACTATCTTTCATATTTCAAATGGGAATCCCTATATATTTTTACATATTTGGAATCTACGTAAAATTACGAATTCAACGATATCCTTCAAGTGAATTTTTACTGAAGAAATGAATTAGAAAAACGTAAGAGCAAATTATGATGAAGTACATGATCATGGCTAACCAAATGAATTATTCATACTTTTCTCTTACGTTTTTCTAATTCATTTTTTCAGTAAAAATTCACTTCAATGATATCGTTGAATTCATAATTTTACGTAGATTCCAAATATGTAAAAATATATAGGGATTCCCATTTGAAATATGAAAAGTAATTTCACTTCTGGTTAAACCGGAAGCTCTACCATTATGCCAAATACCACGATTTGCGAGCCCCTATGCCTAGTATACAAATATTCAAGAAAAATTAAAAAATAACTATAAACAAAAAAGTTATTTCGAGTGGCCCGTTTTTCAGTGTCACCCTGTGTATGTAATAATAAATAATTATACATTTTTTGCCCGAATTAATTTCTTTCATATCGTAAAATTTTGTAACATTGATTCCTGAGAATAATTGTATGTAAATAATCATTATTGGAATCTGAAACAAATTTTATTTTACATTGATTTTCCAGACAAAATTTTCCAAACTCCTAAGAAGAGAAAATTTAATCAGGCCCGATATGGATATTTAGGAGATTTCAGTTCTCCTGACATGGATAGTCCGAGAAAGGCGAGAAAAATGCTCCACATGTCTAGGGAAAAAATTCAAAAAGTTAATTCGGCCAACAGAATTCTACGTCAGAGGAATTACAGATTATTAAAAAAAGTGAAAACGTTAGAGGACCTTATAGCTCAAATGAAAAAGAATAATACGTTGTCGGAAGATGCAGCAGACACAATAATGGTAAACATGATTAATTCATATGTTCCCTTTTGTATGTAGTCTGTTTTTAATTATTCCTAGTTTAATGTAATATCATGGTATTCTTTTTTAATTGTGTATAGTCATAATAGTGGTCACAGGGTTCTATAAATTGTATTTTATATGAAATTGCGTAATTACTATTTGTTCCAGCAAGTAATGCCTGTTGGCTTAAGAGAAATAATTAGTAGAAAATTAAAGTCGAGGGATAAGGCAAAATATACACCCGAGCTGAGATCATTTGCTCTATCTCTGCAATTCTACTCTGCCAAAGCGTACGAGTTTGTAAGAAATTCTTTTTCTAAATTGTTGCCTCATCCTTCTACCCTGAGATCTTGGTATAGTGTGGTCGACGGGAAACCAGGTTTTACAAACGAGGCGTTGAAGGCAATTTCTGCACATTGCGCGGAAAAAACCACAATAGTGAATATAGTCATAGACGAGATATGCATTCGAGAACAGCTTTCTTTCGAAAATAATAAATTTTACGGTGGTGTTAACTTTGGGGTTGAATTTGATGGGGATAATGAAAATGTTCCACTAGCGCGGAACGCCTTAGTTTTCATGGCTGTTGGAGTAAATTGCGGATGGAAAGTTCCAATTGGGTATTTCTTAATAAAAACGCTTACCGGGTCGGAAAGAGCAAATCTACTGAATAGATGCTTGGAATTAGTTTCTGATACGGGCGCCCTAGTATATTCAATAACATTTGACGGCGCTTCCACAAACATAAGTATGTGCACCAATTTAGGTGCGAATTTTAATTATGGCATGCAAGATTTTCAACCTTACATCCTGCACCCAGTGAGCAAACATAAAATATATATATTTTTTGATGCATGCCACATGCTGAAACTTGTTAGAAATTGTTTAGGGGACAAGGGTGTTATATTAAATGGTAAGGGTGAAAAATTTTTGTGGGGTTACATCGAAAGATTACATGAAATTCAAATAACTGAAAGATTACACGTGGCAACTAAGTTGACAAAAAAACATGTAAATTAGAAAAACAATCGTATGCAGACAAAATTAGCTGCACAAACTCTGTCTAATAGTGTCTCAGCAGCTTTATTATTTTTAAAAGGAAGTAATTACGATATTTTTTTTGAAAATTCTGAAGCCACGGCAGAGTTTTGCAGATTTTTTAATTATATGTTTGACGTATTAAATGTTAAAAATAAATTTGCTAAAATAAGTAATGCAGAAATACTGTTATGTGAGGAAAATTTTGAAAATTTAAAAAATGAATGTGACAGGTGCATTAAATATATTTGTGAATTGACTGAACCGGGCACGAATTCAAAAATAATTCACGGGGCCAGGAAAACAGGTTTCATAGGGTTTATAATAAATTTATTAAATATTTTCAATATGTTTAATGACTTAAACAATAAATTAGAATACCTCTTAACGTTCAAACTAAGTCAGGATCATATAGAAACTTTTTTCAGTGCGATTAGGAGCCGGGGGGGTTTCAATAATAACCCCAATGCCAAACAGTTCGAGTCAGCCTACAAAAGATTACTTGTCAGAAGCGAAATTAAATTACTTGGCAATTCGAACTGTTTGGCAGATGGGGTTGACATTTTACATGTCTCGTCAAAAAAACAAAATTTTGTGGACCCCGTTTGTGGGGAACAAGAGTTTAGAATTAATGAATTTGACCACGACTACTTAAAATCCATGTGGAATTTAAATCCGTACATCGACAATATTGTAGAATACATTTCTGGATATGTTGTGAAAAAAATTATCTATCTGAAATTTTGTTCTTTTTGTGTGCAATATTTAACAAGCGAAAGTACATCTAATGTTTTAATAAAATTAAAAAATAGAGGGAAATATTTATTTCCTTCAAAAGACGTTGTTTTTATTTGTAAGACAGCTGAGTTATTTTTTAGACAGTATATTAATAAAATGAACACTAAAAATTTTACCCAAATTCTGTGTAATGATATTTTTTCTAAATGTATCCACAATGTATTTAACCAGCCTGAAATATTGAAGCATATTATGGGTCAAAATATTTTAGATAATCATTTAACCCAAATGGTGAAAATTGTAATATCATATTATATTAAGATAAGACTTCACCATGAGTGTAAATTAGTTTCGGACAAGGACAATTACATAAGAAATAAGTACAGTAGGTTAATTATATTTAAAAATCAGTAGTATTAAGTTTTAGAATGTAAGATTCAAATATTTGTATAATGTACATATTTTTTGAACTGTAATTAAAATTATTTCACAAAATTGCTGTTTCATTCTTTACAACCTTATCCAAATACCTACAATTTTTTTATCGATTACAGATTTATTTCACAAGTTTTTTTAAAAATAAAAAATTATGGATATCATTTCATCGGATCATTATACTATTCTTTAAATTTTACTCAGGCTTTTCTTTCCTTTATTTGATGTAGGATTTTTATATGAAATCCTTTCTCTAGATTGTGATTACATATTTCTAATCTTGGGCAGGTAATATATTTCTCAACTTTTAATCCTTTCATTATATTATTCCGTTAATAACATTCAGGTATACCCTTTCCTTATTTGCTGCAGAAATTTAATATTTGTAATCCTTTGTATAAAATGTGATGAATACTTTCCTAATTTGAAAATGTATTTTGTTTTCCGAAATTTTAAACTTTATTACTTTCTTTGTAATATTTTTTAAATCTTTTCCAGATATCCCTTTTCTGTAACAATAATAATTTTAACTTTTAATTCTTCCCGCGGACTAATTTTAATCTTGAGCAGGTCATTTATTTTTCGAAATTTCGTTCTTCATTTTATTATGCATTAATAAATTACAGTGGAACCTCGGTATACGACTGTAATATACGTCCTGTTTGGATGCGAAAATTTTTGTTTGGTATACTATATTTCTTTGGAATACGACTCAAATTTGACTGCGCTCTTGTTTACCTCTTTCGAGACAATGCTATGAATGCCTGTGAGCGTCAGTACGCCCTGTTGCTACTAACCAGTAAATAACTCGCGATATATCTATAAATTTGTACGTGATATTGTTTTTTCGCGTTTCGTTTGGTATACGTCCAAGGATCTGGAACGGATTAATTACGTAATCCGAGGTTCCACTGCATTTATTTTCTCAATCTTATGCAGGTGTTTGATGTATAATAATTGCGTAGGCTTCCACAGTCTGAGTCATGAGAAATATTCGTTTTCCGGGAATGGACTGTGTCATATTTTGAGTCAGAGCTCAACGTTTCGCCCGCAGTCATATGGGGCATCTTCAGGAGCAAGGGGGATAGTATTGTCTTAAACACGGTTACCCGACGTGTCAACCACGCTAGAGGCCGAGTTTAAGCAACAAGGAGGGAGACTCAGTTTACAAGGTTACCCGACGTGTAAACCACGCTAGAGGCCAAATAAACCAAGTGACGAACGAAGGCCGAGAAGACGGTTATATACTAATCTAAAGATACGGTAGATGAGCAGAGCTAATGAGGACCAATGGGAATCGAGTTCGTAATGGTAGATTGGGCCTGTCGTGTTCCGAGAATCACCGGTTTCCACATGTGACTCAAGAAATAGCCATCATCCCGATTGATGTTATTCGGATGTTTCCATATTTCTAAAGTTTCCCTGTATTTACGTCTGTAAAACTCAGGGACAGGAGCTAAAATGCGGGAATTTTCAAATAAGATGTTATGTCCTGTGTTGTGTTGGTGTTCTGCGACCGCAGATGTTAATACCATACCATTACGCAGACAGCGTTTGTGTTCTGACAATCTAGTGTGAACACTCCTTCCTGTTTCACCTATGTATACTGTGCCGCAAGAACAAGGAATACTGTAAACACCGGGAGACGACAAGGGTTCGCGTTTATCTTTAGTTTGGGGGAGTATTTCTGAGATCTTTTGTGGAGGTTTAAAAAAGACCTTAATATTGTTTTTATTGAGAATTCTACCTATTTTGTCCGAGAAACCTTTAATGTAAGGGATAGATGCAAATGTTTCGAACGAGGTATCCACAGGTTTTTTGGGTAAAGGATATAATTGTCTATGAATTACATTGTTGATTAATTTTACGTCATAGTTGTTCTGGATTAAACTATGTCTGATGTGATCAAGCTCCTGCTGTAGGAAATCAGGTTCAGAGATTTTAATGGCACGATGTACGAGAGCGTTGACTACTGAGAGTTTCTGCGAGGGATGGTGGTGAGAATTAAAATTGAGATACCTATCAGTGTGGGTGGGTTTTCTATAAACAGCGTGCCCTAACTGTCCGTTGGGTTTACGATTAACCAGAACATCAAGGAAGGGGAGAGTTCTGTTATTTTCTACCTCCATGGTGAATTGAATGTCCGGGTGTATGCTGTTTAAGTGTTCGTGGAACAAAGTGAGTTTTTCCGGACCATGTGGCCAAATGACAAACGTGTCATCTACATAGCGAAACCATACCTTAGGTTTGAATGTAGATGATTCTAGTGCCTTTGTTTCAAAGTGTTCCATAAATATACTGGCAACCACGGGGGACAGGGGAGAGCCCATTGCTGCACCTGAGACCTGTTTGTAAAATTGTTTATTAAAAGTGAAATAGGTTGATGTCAAGCATTTTTCAATAAGAGTTACTAGATTAGACGAGTTTCCGTTATTTTCCAATAATTTAGCGATAATAGTGATTGACTGATCAATCGGGACTTTAGTGAACAGTGATGCGACGTCAAAATTCAATTCCCTCGCTCCCCCAAAAAAGGTAATTCATGCTTTAGGTAAAACCGTCATTAACATATCATCTCGCCCCCTATCGTCCAGCGAAACTTCCGTTTTATCGAAAGGGTTAAACTTTTCCCTCGCTCCTACAAAAATTCCTGTTGAAGAAATAGTCAGCTCTATCGAATCCTCCGTCAGGAAATTACCTAAAGAAGCTAGCGACACTGTACGTATGGAAGTTGTGAAATGCATCAAAAACTTCAAACCACCACCATCTAATATTAGTAGAGATGAAAGGTTAGCTCTGAAAAACCTCAAATCAGACACCAATATTATTGTTGTTGCAGCGGATAAAGGTAATGCTACAGTAATTATGGATCGCAACAAGTACGATGAGAAGGTTCTAGCCCTTCTACAGGAACAATCATATTCTCCACTTAAACGTGACCCCACAGCTAAAATTGAACGTGAAATCACCGCCCTTATTAAAAATTCAGACATTCCTGAAGACATTCAAAAACGTATTGTACCTAAATCCTCCAAACCTCCACGTCTTTACGGTTTACCAAAAATTCACAAACAGGATTACCCACTCAGACCTATTGTCAGCACCATCGACTCTCCTACTTATAAACTGTCTAAATATTTGTCGGATATTTTAAAACCTTTTACAGGAAATTCTGAGTCATTTATTCTAAACTCAGAACATTTTGTACAAAAAATCAATAATATCACTACAGAACCCGACGACATACTTGTTAGTTTTGACGTCGCATCACTGTTCACTAAAGTCCCGATTGATCAGTCAATCACTATTATCGCTAAATTATTGGAAAATAACGGAAACTCGTCTAATCTAGTAACTCTTATTGAAAAATGCTTGACATCAACCAATTTCACTTTTAATAAACAATTTTACAAACAGGTCTCAGGTGCAGCAATGGGCTCTCCCCTGTCCCCCGTGGTTGCCAGTATATTTATGGAACACTTTGAAACAAAGGCACTAGAATCATCTACATTCAAACCTAAGGTATGGTTTCGCTATGTAGATGACACGTTTGTCATTTGGCCACATGGTCCGGAAAAACTCACTTTGTTCCACGAACACTTAAACAGCATACACCCGGACATTCAATTCACCATGGAGGTAGAAAATAACAGAACTCTCCCCTTCCTTGATGTTCTGGTTAATCGTAAACCCAACGGACAGTTAGGGCACGCTGTTTATAGAAAACCCACCCACACTGATAGGTATCTCAATTTTAATTCTCACCACCATCCCTCGCAGAAACTCGCAGTAGTCAACGCTCTCGTACATCGTGCCATTAAAATCTCTGAACCTGATTTCCTACAGCAGGAGCTTGATCACATCAGACATAGTTTAATCCAGAACAACTATGACGTAAAATTAATCAACAATGTAATTCATAGACAATTATATCCTTTACCCAAAAAACCTGTGGATACCTCGTTCGAAACATTTGCATCTATCCCTTACATTAAAGGTTTCTCGGACAAAATAGGTAGAATTCTCAATAAAAACAATATTAAGGTCTTTTTTAAACCTCCACAAAAGATCTCAGAAATACTCCCCCAAACTAAAGATAAACGCGAACCCTTGTCGTCTCCCGGTGTTTACAGTATTCCTTGTTCTTGCGGCACAGTATACATAGGTGAAACAGGAAGGAGTGTTCACACTAGATTGTCAGAACACAAACGCTGTCTGCGTAATGGTATGGTATTAACATCTGCGGTCGCAGAACACCAACACAACACAGGACATAACATCTTATTTGAAAATTCCCGCATTTTAGCTCCTGTCCCTGAGTTTTACAGACGTAAATACAGGGAAACTTTAGAAATATGGAAACATCCGAATAACATCAATCGGGATGATGGCTATTTCTTGAGTCACATGTGGAAACCGGTGATTCTCGGAACACGACAGGCCCAATCTACCATTACGAACTCGATTCCCATTGGTCCTCATTAGCTCTGCTCATCTACCGTATCTTTAGATTAGTATATAACCGTCTTCTCGGCCTTCGTTCGTCACTTGGTTTATTTGGCCTCTAGCGTGGTTTACACGTCGGGTAACCTTGTAAACTGAGTCTCCCTCCTTGTTGCTTAAACTCGGCCTCTAGCGTGGTTGACACGTCGGGTAACCGTGTTTAAGACAATACTATCCCCCTTGCTCCTGAAGATGCCCCATATGACTGCGGGCGAAACGTTGAGCTCTGACTCAAAATATGACACAGTCCATTCCCGGAAAACGAATATTTCTCGTTTGATGTATACTTATTTTATTTTTTAAAATTGCAAAAATTAATAAAAAAATATTTATTAAAATGTTTCAATAAGATTTTGATAAATCATATTTAGTTACTTTTCAAATTTTGTGCGCTAGCTTACACTAACTTGCAAGGCATATATCTGCACTTGTCTGTAAGAACAGCTCTGCGCAAGCGCCGGATTTACTTTCATTTTATTGGCGTAGACGTTCTAGTGGGAGGGACATTCTTAAACTAACTGACAAGGATAGACAGTAATGTTTGTAGTAGACTCCTCTTAAGTGAGAGATAGGGCATCAGCAGTATATTTTAGTTTTATAGGTATATTATAGAAACACGATCCAAGCGCCATCTAGTATTCGTCTGGATATATTAACGTGTATACGAGGGAAATATAAATCTGTATTCTAAAGTAATGCTGCAATTCGGAACAAATATATAAGTCTTACAGATCTGCAAAAAACTGACAAAAACGCATCTATTTTTGTTAATTACTATAAAATTATACATGTGGCAGCTTTCGTTGCGATTTTGTTCAAATTCAAGTCTTCAAATTCAAATGCTGGGGGTAGTCTTCATATTCAAATCGGAACATTCGTTTACCACGAATCTGGAACCTCCGTTGATTCTAAAACAGTTAATAGCAGAGTAAATTATTATAATTGTGCAAATTGTTAATAATTCAATCATACCTCGAACATTTCAGTAGTAGTCTTGAATTGAAATACGAGTAAATAACAGACGTAGACCAGTCCGCTGACAATTCAATGAATTCCCGCGTCTAACGGTTTTAGTTCATTCTAACGTCGGTAGTTGCGCTGAAGTCGTCGGGTCGTTTGTGATTGTTTCAACTCGTTCGATTTTAGCCAATAAGAATTTGTTTTGTTAAACGTCAGCGAGATTCAAGTTTGAAGTTTACTTTCCGAGCAAAGATGTTTAATAAACTAAAATCGTAAAATCTCTTGATAATCACTTGTAATCTGATCTTCATACAATATACTTTGCTTCAAATATAAAGTTATTTTTCTCGTTTGTCAGTAAGTGCTTTGTATTGTGGATGCAATACATTTCATCATGAGCATCATGAGTAAAGTAAGTATCAATTATCTATACTTATTTTAATGTTTTAAGTTTTGTTATACAGTGTTAATAAATAGTAATCATTTTAGTTAACTATATGATTAGCAAATTTTATTAAACAAATTTTTATCAGTTTGGGAACTGAAGATTAATTATCTATTTATAGAAATGTGCATACGAAGTATGTGTGACAAATACGTTACCAGTGGAAGAACATGGTACATTATTTTGTTTTCCAAGAACGAAAGTATTAAGACAACATTGGCTACTTAATATGAATAGGCTAGATTTAGTGGATTTACCATATAACAAGCTCGTACATCGATGTCGAGTGCGTAAACTTCATTTTGATGATAGGCTATTTCAAACACCCGAGAAGAAGAAATTAAAGTTCAGACAAATACCCCGTCCTGTACTTCCTGAAGGTATGTACTCTTAATAATTTTTATTCGGTATCTTATGTAGAAGACTGTGGTGGAATAATTTGGTTGCGTTATTATGTATATGAAACCTTAATGTTTTAGTACGTTTTCTGTAGTTAAGTAAAAACTCTATTTAATATATGAGATCCTACTTTAGATTGTTAACAAATCAAATAGATCGTAGTTTAATATAGTTTTTACATATCTAATATCTCAGATTTGAAAATATATGGATTTCTTTAAGTGTCCTGGTCAATGTAGCACTATATGTTTGTAGAATACGGCACAATTCAAGAACATGTACCTCCTGAAGCTCCTGAACCTACAAGTCCTAATATTTCTTCGATAGTCCAAGATCAACATGTTGCGATAGTGGAAACGCCGCACCGAGGTACGTAATTTATTTTTTTTTTTTGTTAAAAGCTTCACAATCTTCTATGTAAACAACATTAATAAAACCGTTACTTATTTATTTCTTATCGTATTTTGCATAACAAATATATGAAATTAACATTAAATTAATTTGTTCTAGGTCCTTTATGTAGCACGAGTTCGAGAATAGTAATGAATGTTGAGGACTCTGAAATTATTGGCACTCCACGGCCACGCCGAGGTAATTATGTTTCAATTTCATTAGATTAGAAATGTAGAATAATCAGTGAAGCATTAATTTACTTTTATTAAATGTTACTGAAAAAGTGTTTTCTTTTACTTTTGTAATATCAGATAATTAATTACACTCGCATTATAGTTATATACTAAATTTACAATTAAGAAATATGTAATTATAGTTTCTTTCCGGTATAGGAACGATCACGGTACAACATCTTGGAGTCAAGAGGAAAAATCAGTTGACGCCGAGAAAAAAGGAAATGTGTTCCAGGCTACAGAAGACAGAAAGACTTCTGTCATTAAACAGGAAAAGCGGCCAGATTCTCGTCCAGAAGTGTAAATAAAACAAATTAGACATACTTTCAACGAAATCATTATATAAATTTATTCTCGCTGGTCAATTTATTAAAATATAGTCGGTAACGTTTCCACTTTTCTCAAATCTTCTTCAGGGTTGCCACAATTATATGTACATAATTTTATTGTATCTTTAGATAAGTCGAAATTTCGACTGAGCATATTTTAACAAATTAAATAACGTGACTGGAGTTTTCATAATACATTTACCACAGAATAGACAACAATCAGAAGGCAAACTCGACGTTTTTCTATTGTTCTTTTTTAGATTACTTTCGTGACCTTGCGCCATGTTTAGACGGTAGAAGACAGGACCGTATTTTAAAAATCGGTAAAATAGTGAACAGGTCCGACCTTAAAAAATTGATCACAATAAATTTACCAAAAATAGCGTACTTTCAAATTATTATTTTTTTGATACAAGAAATAGTAAGGAATATTGTAATAATTACTGTAGTTTATTTTATAAAATAAATTTGTTACTTGAACGTTTTAATCTGTAAGAAAAAGTGAATAACGGAGAATGTAGTACCTAATATAACAAATTCTCTGAATCCAGATATATCTAAATTCGTTTTAATTTAATTGCAAATAACTTATGAAAATATGTATATAAAGAAAACTGATGTAGCTGTAAATATCATTTATTGGTGTCTCCATATAATCATCTTGTTGTAATTAATACATTTAAAATTTCTATTTACATATTTTAATGTATAAAATATTCTTAACCTAAAGTACAATTTTACAATGTAGGAGGTAGGAAAATTAGGACAAGGATGTTGGAAGGGTAAGTTCTGGGCGAAGGATATAAATTTTTTTAAAATATCTTTTTGTATACATATTTCTTCAAATTTTGCTTGAAATAAAATTTCTAATTTACTAATAAATGTAACAAAATCATCAGCTGGCATATTCAAATTCCCAAATATATCCCCAGCCTTGTTTTCATAGGCTTTAAAATAACAAAATAAGTTCGTGTCATCCAAAGCCGATACACGATGCGCATAATCGGTGCAAATTGTACATGTATGGATTTGAAGAGCTTTCTTGATTAAATAACCACACACATATCTCTGAAAATTCAATTGGAGAATATCACTGTGTTGGTAATCACAGCCGATAACTATTTCATCGCCAGTTTGATCAGTAACAGCTGGCACGTCACATTTTTCTAAATTTTGAATGTCACTTAATTTCAGTAATATTTTGTCACTATCACCTTCACAGTTTTCAGTTCCCGAATGAAATAATTTCAGACATAACAATTTCTTAAATGATCTCTGAAACTGTATAGCAGTGGGGTTGATACAATTCCCATTCTGTTGTCGGATGGACCCGAAAAAGTTTTCCAAACAGTCCTGGTTCAATCGTCTTGTGAAGACGAAGGAATAAGAATTTTTTAAAGTATCCCACAATTCCATTAAACCATTCATGGTTATTTTATTCGCGAAGTCACGTCCTTGCCGTTTTTATCTATGACTCTCAAGTCATCAAAGTAATCTATACAGTTCTTCAGCAGCTCTAATTGATAATCTTCGCCCTTAAATGCTCGATTATATTTTTTTGAGCTTGTCGTGTTTGACGAATTTAACAAGTCGAATAATTTGTCGACCATACCGAGAAATTCGGCCGTTGCTGTTGCTGCAGCAGGAATTGCTCCAAACCGAATATAAAGATTGAGTCCAACCGAAACTGATTCACTGAAGACTTGAGACGCAAATTTTACTTTCATTTTCTCAAAATTATTTGGGAATATGTGTGAATCAGTAAGCTTAGGAGCAGCACGCAATGGGTATTTTTTATCATTACTATAGAAATGTTCTATATATTGCCACGAAATTTTATCCCCGTTCTTTGTAACAAAATCGTGTAACTTCAAATTGTTTCGGATCGTTTTGATCAAATGCGGCGTATCGAACAAGTATATAATTTTTCGCTCATTGTGCCAAAAATACGGTCTGTCTGGAGTAATGTTCAGTTGGTTTTTTAACTGCAAATTGTTGGAACCCATATCACTAACTACTGCATTTACAGTTAAGCCGATCTCTTTCAATTTGTCTAACAGACTTAAAATGGTTAATTGTAGATGAGTAGCCGGGCATATTCTATTGAAAAAGTAATAAGCTATGGGCTGGCTCCATTTGTTTTTTATACTTCTTAGCATAAACACGGTTGCCGTTAAAGCTGGCCTGAAAGCTTTACAACTGGAACCATCATCCTCCAAACCGATAATGGTATCAGAGTCTGTACCATAAAATAAATTGGCTTTTATGCTCATCTCATCAAAACATAGCACGCAAGCTCGTTCATCTTCTTTAAAATTGGCTACTTTGATTTTAATAATGTTAAACAATTCAGAATTGTCTAATCCTGGCCCCACTTTAACATTCTTCACCAACTTCATCAATGTGGTTGGGGATGGTAAACAAAATTGCAACATTAATTTTTTTCGGTACAATTTCGGTCCCGTAAAATACATCGCCAAACATTCCATTTTAAATTCTAACGTAAATCTACGTCCTTTCGGCCGTTTTCGGCTTTGCGATATTTGAGCATTAATAAATGTTGCTAGCTCTTGCGAAGGGCAAAACTTATATGTTAGCGACAAATACTGCTCAATTGTAATATTATCGACCATATTGTTTTTCAGTTCTTTAATTTCGTGCTCCATCTTCTCGTATTTTCTTTTTAAACAAAAGTTTTTGTTAGTTACAGCCTTTAAGGAACTTCTTAATTTACTTTTTCTTGGGGTAGTCGACGAAAGACTCGCATCAGTTTGCGTGCTACCCGGAGAGAGGAGCGGAAGATTTTCAACGGTTGATGTTAATGGTATGACAATACCGAGGGCAGGATCTTCAACGGCAGATATTGATGGTATCGCAATATCGACGGCAGGATCTGCAACGGCAGATGTTGATGATATGGCAATACTGCGGGCAAGATCTTCGGCACCTGATGACGATGCTTCCAATACAGAAAGTCCTGCAGAGACGGGCACTGTAAAAATAAATAATTGAACAGCCATGCTAGAGCCCTAAAACAAATCACATTTAGAAAATATTAAAATATTCTTACTCCAGAAAACTAAAACAAATCAAAATATTTGAATAGTGGTATCATCATTACATTCACCATTCACTTCTTGTATATATAGTTGAATAAGTATGTTACAAATAATATTTTTAGTGAATTGCATTAAATTATTATAAATAGAAAAGTTTTGGATGAAATTTAAATGGCAAAATTTTAATTTTCGTTATTTTGTTATGTTTGGATCACTACGGGTTGTCAACGTAAGGCACGAGCGGTCACGGGACTGACATAGCCTTGGAAATATCTGATTAGGAAGAAAAGAACCAATAATTAAAGAAAAATAACAAAGCAAAACAGCTAGACAGTGATTTAAAATTCAAATATACCGCCTGAACCCAATCAATTGCTTCGAAAGCCACGCCCGCCACATGACCGCTCCGGCCTTATATATTACGAAAATACAATAAATACCAAAATACAATAAAATGCTAATGTTTTAATAATTGTTTACGTTACATTGTTTTCGCAAATTCAATACCAAACTATTTTAAATTCATACATATACAAAGAAATATTAGCATTTGACTCTTACCTTGTTCGATCATTTGGGAAGGTAAAAAACTTCAAATTACAATTATACCGTTTATTCCCACAATCTTTGGCCACACAAACCTTTCCCGCTTTGCGTTTACTCATAATGAAGAGGAAAAACACAAAATAACAAAACCACAAAGACAACTATAAAATTTCACGCCACCACTGTGAACAACTCTGTTGCAAGTACAAAACGCGAATGGACGCCTCTGAATCTACCTTTCAAACATGGTGGATGATATGCGCGAACGAGATGCGCGAGCTAAAGCCGGGACTAGGAGTTTGTTTTCTGATTGTTCTCTATTCTGTGCATTTACCTTGTTTTGTAAAAAAAAAATGTAAATAAAAAGCTTTTTACCTAATTGTTCTTTTATTTATAATATATTTCTGTAATAATTATAGTCCTTGATTTAAAAATCCCGCCAACTGGCGAACTTTTAGGTATTAGTTCACCCTAACGTCGGTAGTTAGCGCTGCGTAACTGCAGTTTTAAAAATAACACTATCTGTCGTGTCTGTTGCCGTTAGGTATAGATAGTCTGTGACTTAGACGTAGATGAATATTGTTTATCACAATCACAAATTATATCAAAACAGTCCAATTATTACAAAATTATAAACAGCTACAAAATATGAAGAATCAAAACATCATAACCTCGGCGTCATTTCACAAACACAAACAACTGTCACCTCAACCTTCAACAGAAAGCACGGTACAGAGACGGCGCAGACATAAGTGCGAGCTTGCCGTCTTCTTATTGGTCAATATTTCAAAATGTTCCCCCGTTTTCATCTGGAATGATGTTTACAAAACTCAGATACTGCCTGCACCCCCGTGCATGTACCCTACTGACATTTCACAAGAAGAAGAACTATAGCTCATGTTACACAAGATATTGTCGCGCTATATAAAATATTCATACAAAATAATAAATACTGACATATTAAATCCGATTTGCAAAAGATTGTCCCACCAACTGACCACGTGTTTTTAAAACCAAACTTGGCAGAAACATTTTTTAGTAGGTGAAGTCTTTTTTGTAAGATCTTCTTTGATTGAAAAAGGAGTGCCTTTAAGTTTTGACCTGTTCTTCATAACAAAAGCACGGGATTTATACGATGCGAATTTAACAATAGGTCGCGGGCGAGAACTTGAAGACATTGCTCTTACTTTATTCACTGCACTTTTTTACCCGCTTGATGGCATCGATTAATGGAGTCTGATGTTAATTCCAAAGAAAGACGATATTCTGATACAGTTCCTCCTGGAATATTGCTCTAATCGATCGATTTCTTCATGTAGAGTTTCATTTTCTTTGCCATATTATCAAGAATGCCCTCGTAAAACTGGTTTAGCTCCTCGAATTTCTTATTTACCCGCTCGAAAACTTTATTTACTAATTTTTCGATAAACTCATCGTTATGTAGTATATTATTAACAGCTTCTGTTACTATAACGATATTACGAGTCTGAGAACTCATTTTGTTCCGTTTCTACGGCACTGTCAATCGTTGGAGCAGCTAAAAATTCGCGTCTACTCGCGCTAAATGTTCGTAGCGTTCATTGTTGATAATACTATTGCTGTGTAACGTAAGGTTATTTATTAATTGAGATGCATATACATTACATAATATATTACCTTGATTCATAGCCGTGCATACAGCGATATTTTCTCTGAGTCACTGACACTTACTTAGTGTCTTATATTTCACATATTCTAATAAACTTGCCAGTTAACTTATTTTTGAATGCTTTTACTGTAACATATATTTTTATAATAACAATATAACTGTAGTATCTTATGTACCCCCATAAAAACTTAGTAAACGACACTACTGAATTTGACAGAATGGACGGAGCTAACATACAAATCGAAGATGACATTGCTGAGTCATCTTTTAAAAATTAATATGTAGCAATGTACTAACTCGGAGTAAGCTGGGAACAAAAAAACGTATATCTTAATTTAAAAGTATTTAATGAAAAGTCAATTTTACACAAGATTATCAAAAATGTTACCTAAACAAATCAAAGCTTTTCTTCTTCAGTCTTATTTTAGAAATGAAAATAATACATTACAAAATAAGAATATTCTTTTACCTTCACAGCATACCCTGACTTAGTTTTTTAGCACTACCAAATTTTACATTTTTTCATTGTCATTTTCATCTTAGAGCCCAAAATATACACCGCTAGTATTATCTTCGAGATTCTGATACTTCTCTGTACTTAGAAACCTAAATTTTTCAATTGAAATTACCTCCATTTTAATTTATGTTCATGCAAGTCCTGAATCATACTCGCACTACGAAATTAATTCTAAGGGCCGGTTTTTTAATCACTGGTGAAAGTGTAGGTTAGCACTAACCATGGTTAACTCATTGATTAAATCAAATTTGGAGTTTTCAATCAGCGGTTAGTTCTAATCATAATGAAAAATTAACCATGATTACTGTCTCGATTAATTTAATTACGGTTAATTTATTCAATGCTTTAATCAGTGAATGAAAAATCGGCCCTTAACTTTTGAATACATTTACTGATTACCGGAAAAGACTGGTATATGTATATGTAAATTAAAAACTATTCATCGTATGCAAATTTAAATAATTACGGAATTATTATTGCCGATAATTATTATGACAAAAACTTTAATGACAAATAACTAAATGCAAATCACGTAGAGAATTATAAGAATTGTACGCTTAAAATATGTAGTAAATATTTTCTGAAATTAAACAAAATTTCAAGTGTAGATTCTTCAACATATGGAATATACATACATTAAATTTTACATATTACAAACAACAGTGACAAAATTAATTCAATACGTATTAAAGACTACACGCTTGAACAAAATATTCATAAAAAATGGTATTACGTAATACGGATAGTCAAAGAATATAGTGGTTTCACTTGTTTCGTATGAACGTAACATACATATGTAAATAAATAGAAAATGTATGCAGGAGTGAATAAGACCGAGTATTATCTTCATTTTTTATATGTGGTAAGAGCTCGTTGTGCAGATTAATAAAATTCCTCGTGTGTAACAAACAGATCACGGGCTATTTACAAACAACATTTGTAATGGATGAATAAATTTACTATGGGGTTCATTCATTCCTATTGTTTTATTTATTTTCTCAACGTTTCGACCCCACCTGGGTCATCTTCAGGAGCGTAAATACAATAAAATCAAAACATTCAAGTATACTAAAATACAAGTCATAATATATATTTTAAAGAATTAATTCGTTTATTTGAAAAAAAAAGTACATTAACAACATTAATTACGTTAATTGAAAAAATAAAATATTCCAATATTACAATAAAGGAATAAAAAGTATATGGTTCCATTTAAAAAAAATATATATTTTCTCATATTTTATGAACCGCTGGTGTGCTGATGATACATTTTTTGCTGATATCACCAAATGACTCTTCAAATAAAAATGTTATCAATAGCATTGTAACATCCTGAAAATACTAATTACTACTGTCTAATGAGCAAGTATGAAAGCAAAAAGTAGGGTTTTAACCTCTAAAGCACTCTCCTTGCTACTAGTGACTATGACTGCCTGTATGTTTATACGTAATCTGAAATAAAACGAAAGAGTATTACAAAAAAAATATTTCTGGCTATTAATATGGCTAAATTAGAAATGCTGAGCGTGAGAAGATAGACAAAAAATATCTAAACAATATTATTTATTTGTATTATATGATAAAGGTACGGAGAGAACAAAATATAAAATACGAACAAATTTTCTATACAGTAATGAATATATAATTTAATTTAGAGACGTATAAAAATACAATCATATCAACAAAACAATAAAAGTAAAATTAATATTTATACAGTGATCACAGAAGAGAAACATAAGAGGAAGATAATTCCATTCAGTGCCAATCGTGGCCGCTTAATCCAGCTCCGAATCCTCCGAGTCCACCGTCATGTCCTCCAAATCCACCATCATTGCTACCGAATCCACCAAGTCCAGAGTCATGACCACCGAACCCAGAGAGTCCAGAGTCATGGCCACCGAACCCAGAGAGTCCAGAGTCATGGCCACCGAAGCCAGAGAGTCCAGAGGAGAAGGAAGACAGGTCTTCACTGCCATGGTCGTGTCCTTTGATGAACACAGGCACGGGCTTCTTGACAATGACTGGCTCTGGAATGTGCACGGGTACCTTCTTGTAGACGGGAACGGGGTAGGGTTTGGGCACATGCACTGGGACTTTGACGGGGTACGGCACCTTCACAGGCACTTTCACCGGCACGGGCACGTTCTTCGTAACGGTGTACGGCACTGGCTTGTCCACGTGGACGGGGTAGGGCTTGGGCACTGGCACGGGGTACGGCTTATCGACTGGGACTTTCACCTCCACGGGGTACGGCACAGGAACCTTTTTCTCCACGTGTACCGGGTACGGCTTAGGGACAGGAACGCCGACTTTCTTGGTGATGGTGATGTGTTTGTGCACGGAGGATCCCAAGTCAATGGGGCCGTGATGAGATAGGCCAGAGCCAGAGCCGAAGCCACTGTCCAGGCTCAAACCGGAGTCGAAGCCGTGGCTGAAACCTTCATCGAAGATACCACGCTTCTGCCCTTTCTTGGCCTCCTCAGCCGCTAAAGCAGCGGACAGAGCTAGCAGAACGACAAACAGCTGCAAACAAATACAATTATTTTACTTAGTTAATTAATACATATGATTAATTTCTAAGTTCCTACCGTGGTGTTCTTCATGATGTGAATGGAACCAGTGATCACTGTACACTGAAGACAGCTGTGATTTTTTTGTATATATAGCTGTCAGAAAATATTTACTGCGGAACTAATTATTATCTTTCGAAATTCCTTTCACATACGAATATACAAGTAAACATGTAAAATTATTAATGCATTTTTCTATACTATTTTAAAATTATTACATATTTAAACATTTAATAAATATTATATGTAAAAATATAAATAAATAATGAATTATAATTAACGAAATGAAAATTTTATAACAAGAGAATATGAAGTGGTGTTCACTTATAGCGAACCAGCTTAAATCGAATCGTGCTTATAGTTATAACGCACAACTTTTAAAGACATGAAAGAACCTTCCATAAGTTCAGTGTTTTTTCGCACATAACGAACCCGGATGTAACGAACTTTCGTATATAATGATCTACATATTCATTGATTTTTAACTTATAACTCGGATAAAACGAACTATATTTGTATCAATTTTTCGCTAATAAAGAACTTTTGGGTTGTACGCAAATTGCAACGTTTACCGTCTTGTAGGTATCTATTTCGTTTACGAATTGGATTATTGTTCATTGTTATAGACAGGCCATAACTTCAATTATAATGGTATTACATACTATATTATACATATTTAAGCTACTTGTTAAGTTTTTTTACTCAAATATTCAGTAAATGACAAATTTATAACTTGTTCAGTTATTACGAACACGAACTTCAGCCAAAACAAACCATTTTTGATGGCAAGTTGTGATTCATTATAAGCGGACATAACTGTATTTATAATATTAGTTTTCTGTAGCTTTATAATGATGAAGGTACTGTTTTCACTGCAATAAGGATGAATAAAAATTAAAAGATCCTCATATAGGTTAAATGCCTGTAAGATAAGTTTTGTTGAACGCCATCGACAGTAAGAAAATTTCTTCGTTATCAAAAATTTGCACATAGTATACATATTATATATCGAGTACCAAAAGTGAAAAAAATAGTGTGAGTATGAAATTTGATTGGATCAACACCAGAGCGGCGCCAAATGTATCAATAATTTGAGATCTAGTATCTCTCTAAGTTTAATTAGCATACAAAAAATTGCTGAAAATTTACAAACCTCAAATTTAATTAAAGAATTTTCTCTAAAAAGGGAAGGAAAGTGAATTTTATGTTGTTTTTTTTTTTCTTGTAAATAAGAATTTTATTTGAAGAATTCAATTTCTATTCGGCGTTTAAATCTGTTATCTCTAGCTGTACTACATGATCTAATAAAGCCAACCTTTACTTTCAAAATTCGTATGCATACTAATTTATGTTTTGTGACACGTATGTCGACATATCAATATATTCTACGGTGCATGACGGGGCTTCATATGTTTGACTTTGTTATTATTTTACATTTTTATTTTGTTTCATATTATGTTTATTTATTTGTGTTTGAAAAATATTCATAGTAAATAATGTATACAGTGTGTTAATTAAAAAGCGGGCCATAGACATTTAACATACTGTTTTTGTTGCGCCAATGTTCTCCATTAATTTTAGACAAAAATAAAAGTTGTAGATAAACAAATTCTACGATGATACATCTTAATCATTAAACAAATTTTATATTACACGTTTAGTATCCTGTAAAACAAAACTTGAATTTAATAAAATCCGTTTAGTTACTTAGGTCGAATTTTTAAAATCACTACAAAAGTGCAGTATTTATATAATTTCAAATTTGATTTTGCAGGTCACTAAACGTACAGAATAAAATCTGTTTAGTGCCTTTAGATGTGAAATTTACGAGATTATCTATAACTTTTATTTGAAACATTTTTGTCAATAATTAATTGGAAAGTTTTGCACAAAGAAAAAGTTTATGGCCCACTTTTCATTACACACAACCTTCATATATATATATATATATATATATATGTCGTAAGCACAATGCAAATTCAGGCGTTTGATAAAATGCCTAGGCATTTTACAAAAAGCCGGCAAAATGTGTTCTTTAGGACTATATTGCGTTATGACTAGATAATTTTAGGCAATTTGTCAAAATGCCGGCATAACATAAGTGAAAGAAAACGTATCTCATTTTGCCTGCTTATTTTCAGGCATTTTACAATTTGTCGAATATGAGTTAGTCAAAACACACGAACGCGGTAATTTCACATTTGCACGTCAACAATAACATAACCTCAAAAAAGTACGATTGTTTTAAAGTTCGTTAGCTGTATTATTAGTGAACAATGGTTGATAATCGCGATGATATTATTTACTGTTTATGCACTTACGTATTTTTATGTAGCGCCTTTGAAAATTTTACTTAATTTTGAGAATTTAATTATATTTTCTTTTATTTGTTTGATGGGTACTTTAGATTATACTTAATGTTTGTTTAGGTATCTATGCACTTACGTATTCTTTTAATTTTAGAAATGCTTGTTCCTTTGTTTCGAAATAAAACTGTAGGTAATAAGTCTATTTGTTATTTCTTATTATGACTAGAAAGTAACAGGAAAATTGTAAAATGCCTGAAAATAAGCAGGCAAAATGAGATACGTTTTCTTTCACTCATGTTATGCCGGCATTTTGACAAATTGCCTAAAATTATCTAGTCATAACGCAATAAAGTCCTAAAAAACACATTTTGCCGGCTTTTTGTAAAATGCCTAGGCATTTTATCAAACGCCTGAATTTGCATTGTGCTTACGACATATATATATATATATATATATATATATATATATATATATATATATATATATATATATATATATATATAATATAATATAATATAATATAATATAATGTAGTAGTGTTAAAATTTATTGAACATGATTTTTTATTTTTTCTTATTTCTTCTTTTATTAATAATTGTCTAAGATTCACGCTTAACAAAAGTACATGTATTTTAAATAATTCATAAACCTTTACGAGTATAATTTCTTTATATTCTCCACTGTTAAATTATAATATTTTAATTTTCCAGTACATTTGATCAAGGTGAATAAATTGAGAGGTTTAACAAAATTGATTCCGAATACCTATTAAAGATTAAAATAATTTTAGCTATTTAATAATAAATTGCCAAGTCTTTTGGAAATTTATAGAAAATATGCCGTTTTACGTCCAGTAGACATTAATACCCGCCGTTTCTTCCTAGCTTACAGGAACGGAAAATGTACGAAGCAGGTCTTAGGAAAAAATTTTTTTGGTGAAATTTCGAAGAAAATAGCTGTCTATCTGAAACTGCCTAATTCCGAATTATATACTGGACACTCATTTCGTCGCTCATTGGCGACATTATTAGCAAATTCTGGAGAAGGAATGATTGATATAAAACAACTTGGGAGCTGGGAGTCAACGTCAGTTGTGGAACAGTACATAGAAGATTCAGTGTCAAACAAAATTAGACTTGCTAAGAAAGTGTTAACAGGAAACGACAGTTTACCGGCTGATAACAATAAAACTAATATATCCTTCAATATTGTGGGAAGTAGCAGCAGTTCTAATTGCAGAAAAGTGAATGAGCAAGTTGTACTTCCGAACATACATATGCAAAATTGTTACAATTGTATTGTAAATACAAATTTCCCAAAATAAATTTTCAGTAAAGGATATAAAATGTTTTTATTTCATTTTCCGTGTTTAAATTGCTTGCATTAAGAACATTATATTATTTTTGTCTAAATTTTCGTTCGAGAATTTATGGTTATTTCTAGTATAATGTAAATTACTCCGATTTTTGTACTTGATTTAAGAGGTTATATTAACGTCTGTGCAACTACCTATTTTGTTTTGTATTATTTATTTTCATCGATAAATTTTAACTTACAATGCCATTATATGTAATTGATAAAGGTTTTAAGTTTTAACATTTTCTTTTTTGTCATTCTAGGTTATACTTATACATTTTCGTTTGTCACGTGTCAACCTCTCATTTATCATACAGAATGTACGTAATTAATCGATGCTGCATAATTATTATATTATAAAAAACGGACGAAAACCGGGCAAAATATCTAGAACAGGAATATGAGAAAATAGTATATAGTAATTTATGCTTTATAGCTAATAGTTTTATTTGACGTTTCATTATAGCCCGGCGTTTATTTATTTATTTATTTATTTATTTATTTATTTATTATTTGGGAAACCAACAGAATAAATCCAATAATAGGTTTCCTCGGAATACATACAAATTAAATATTGTAAAATTACAAACACACTAAATTGAAAACAGATATAAAACAATAGAAAAGAAAAATGATATTTGAAATTTTACAAATACAAAAAGTACACATTAAATGTAATTAGACATTTAAGGCACGTTTAAATTGACCTAATGACAGATAAAAAAGATCTAAATGCTGAAAATTATCATTGTAGCATTGCATAAACCTTTGTATAGGAGAATTTTTGTAATTGTTAGAATTACATTTAATTGTATAAAATAATTGCTTGTTACGCACTACTACTGTTGGAGTGTGGAAATTTAAGTTGACAAGAATGTCGGGACAGTTAACAAAATTATTTACAATTTTAAATAGAAAAATCATGTCAGCATTAGATCTTCTTTTCTCAAGTGATGACATGTTTAAATTACATAATGAAAGTTCATAGTTGCTTTCATTTAAACCAAATTTAAACTTCAGCAATGAAATAAACTTTTTTTGAACAGATTCTATTCTATTAATATTTCTGGTATACGACGGGCTCCAAACTTGAGAAGCATATTCAACAATAGGACGTACAAAGGTATTAAATAATAAAGTAAATGAAGTGATGCTATTGAAACGATTAAGTGGCCTGTATATAAATCCTAAAGTTTTGTATGCTTTTCTAGCTATGGTATCAATATGTTCGTTAAATAGTAGTTTGGGGTCAAACAAAACACCCAAATCTTTTATTGTTGTTTTTCTTATAATGTTAGTGTTATTTAACTTATAGAAGAAATTGATGACATTTTTATTTCTTGAAAATGATACCACAGAACATTTGTCTATGTTTAAATGTAAGTCAGTCTCATTACAAAATTGTTCTAAATTAAGTAGTTCATTCTGTAATCGGATACAATCTTGTACGTTGTGAATTTCAATGAACATTTTCAGATCATCGGCGTATAATAGAAATTTGTAATATGTAAAGCATTTATGAATTTAATTAATATAAAAATTAAAGAGCAAGGGACCTAAGTCTGATCCTTGGGGAACACCTGATGGTACTGGAAATGACCGAGACTTATAACCGTTACATAAAACAAACTGAGAACGATTTCTTATGTAAGAATTAACCCAACGTAATAGTGAGCCATGAATACCATAAGACAACAGTATAGCAATAAGTTTATCATGATTAACTCTATCAAAAGCTTTACTGAAATCAGTATACACCACATCCACCTGAACTCTTTTATCCATACTTCTGCTTATAAATTCGGTGAAAGGTATTAAATTATTTAAAACCGATTTATTCGCGGAGAATCCAGTTTGTTGAGGAATAAGAATAGAGTTATAATCGGATTTAATTTTATCAACAAGAGATTCAAAAATTTTACCAAAGCTTGAAAGAATGGAAATAGGTCTGTAGTTGCATATATTACTTTTGTCACCAGATTTAAAGATAGGTGTAATGGAAGATACTTTCCATACATCAGGAAATAAATCGGTTTTCAGTGAGTTATTAAATAAAAGGAACAATGGATAAGCAAGGTATTGAGCACAATTTCTTATAAACAGCGGGTGTATTTTGTCTGGTCCACTCCCTTTATTTACATTTATGTTACACAGACACTTAAAAATTTCATCTTCACTGATAAACAAATTTGCCGAATTAATAGAGTTAGGAATTGATGTATGTAATCTGTTGCTATTGTTATTAGTATTAGTAGAAGTGGTGTATACTGATTCAAAGTAATTAGCGAAAAGATTACTTATATCATCACCATTATTTGATGTAGAATTATTGTAAAGCATCACGTTTGGTAGACTGTTATCTTTTTTTAAAGATTTTATATGTTGCCAAAAATAGTTAATACTTGAGTTTAGGTTATCTTCAATATATTTAATATAATTCTTATAGTCACTATTCATTTGCATTTTCACTCTATTGCGTAGGACTGAAAAACTATTATACGCGTTCCGATCTTTGAGCAATTTCCACTTTCTATGAAATTTATTTTTCTCCTTAATAGCTTTAATTAAACTTTTGGAAAACCATCTAGGATATTTTTGATTTTTATAAAGAATGATAGGGCAATAAGCATCAAGAAGACTGTACAATATATCGTAAAAAATGTTGACATTAATATTAACATCAGAACTTAAAAATTTTCTATCCCAATGAACAGCTGACAACTTCCAAATATTTTCATAATCACATTTTTTAAAATTGTATGATGTGGGACAAGTAAAAGTTAATGGTTTATGATTATGGAGAGAAAAATCAATTTCAATGACAGGGTGATAGTTGTCCAGTTTGCTTAGTGGAAAGTTACATACCGTTACATTTAAATTAAAATTACTTAGAACAAGATCAAGTATAGAATTCTTATGATTTACAATGTGATTAGTTTGAATTAGATTACACAGGGACATGGTTTTTTAATAAATGACGATGAATGTCATAATTAATATTATAAATTGGTAAAAGGGTAGATTCTTGCACTGCAGACCACTGGATGTCCGAAAGGTTATAATCACCCATAATTAAAATGTTATTGTTGGCATGATGCATACACACATTACTTAATTTTTCGAAGTGATTGACATAGATTGTTAGGTCACTTTTCGGGGGAATGTAAACACTGCACAATAAGAATTTCTGATGATTTAAACGAGATACTGACACCCAGATATCTTCAGCTGAAGAACACCATTCAAGATGCACCCTGGAGTGAAATTCTTTTGAGATCATGAACATTACGCCACCACCTTGTTTATGAATTGAATTATTTCGATCCCGTCTGTACACAGAGAATTTGGAGAGATCACATATTTCGCTGTCACTGATAGTGTCATTCAACCACGTTTCCGTGAGGCAAATTACGTCGTAATTACAGGCAGAAATTTCATTGTAAAAGTCAATTAGTTTAGATTTAAGTCCGCGAACGTTCTGATAATAGATAGAGATCATTGAAACGGTGTGCTTAATTAATTAATTTTTATTTTATTAATTTTTTTAGTTAATTTTCGCCAAATCGATTTCTGAATTGATAATAATAATCGGTGATGTGTCGTTTTTTCTAGCAAATATTTTGCAGTTTTTAACCCACGTATATTTATAATTCTTATCACGTGCATGCTCTTTCGTTTTCTTCAGTAACAGTTTGTTATACGGGCTAAGATGGTCATTTACATAAATATTAGTTTTTTCGACGAAACCAATAATGTCTGTCTTCAGATTTTTGGACTGTCTAGCATGCGCAATGAAACTGTCACGTTTCAGATGAGAAACAAATCTGACAATAATATTTTTTGGTCTCTTATTTTGCTAGTAATGAGACACCCGGTGTATAGCGTCAAGGTCTGATTCCACCACTGGACACTCTGTTTTTCGGGGACTCCAACGATTTCAAGATTGTTAGAACGAGACCTTTGCTCTAGATCATTGACTTTTGCACGTAAAGCATCACACTCAGATTTGAGAGGTTCAATGAGCTTAATTTTATCAGTCCAAATTTTCATTTTGTTCTCAAAATCGTCTAATTTACTGCAGCAATAATCGACAGACTTTTTAAGTTCCGCAACAGCCGACAGTATGCCGTTTAAATCCGACTGCGAGTTAGAGGATTTAATTGGTGATAGGAGCTGAGTAGGCGGAGTTGATTTGCACGTGTTGCACAGCCAAGACAGGTGTTTAGAAGATGTCAGCGCACTTTTGTCAGCAGTTTATGTAAAAAAATCGTGTATAAATGTCAAATAGAGGGTTATGATTTTGACGTCACACGCAAGAAAGAGTGCGACGATGTACAAGTTGAGATGGAAGATCGGATTACAAACAAACCACGCCATTTTTCTTTTTCTGTCTTCTGTCACTTGTGTTTTGACATATGAGATTTACATGTGATTCAATGTCTTCGGATGGCTGTGGAAACTTAAAGAATTTCACATTTGTCATGTATTCTTTATAATTATAGCGGGAGTCACTGGTACAAAGACAATACAATCGCTTGATACTTGGCACCATCTTGCAACTGTCACCATGACAGCGATTTGTTTGTAATCTAGCAACGGAGTGAAATGAGTCACAAGTATAGTACAAGGAAAATACCAGTAGATGGCAGCCCGAAAATATACCTCTGTATAACCCTCCATTACGATACGTCCGTGTATAAACATACATACGGTGTTCGGAATAATCAATTGAATAAAATGTTACAAATGAAAATGGTATAGTATTCCTCATTCTTGAAGGCTTACTTGTCGTAAAAACATTAAATTTAAGAGTTGCCCTAATCGTCTAACAAAGTCCTTTAATAAATTTGCGGTTACTGATCTTCCATAAAACTAACCAGTAACCCACACGAAAACTGGTGTGAAACATTAGAGTAAATTTGAAATAGTGTTTCATAAGGCAAGATTTCTCGTTTTGCTAGGTTACTTCTTGTCTTGTCTTGCAAAATAAGACAAGAAATTTTATTAACTTTTGTCTTGCGGTACTCTTACATACAAAATTATTGTCTTGCTTGTAAGCTTCTTACATATTACTTATTGTCTTGCATGTTTTCCCCGTATAGTTAGATTGCGTACACGTTAAGATCAAGCCGACTGCGTCATCACTCGGTTCTACTGACGCCCTCAAAGAAATATTTAGCAGCGGGAACATTATTCATTTTTCTCTATTCATATTTTTATGTTAATGTAAATCATTATTTTTAATTAAAATATGGATTTTATTGAATCTATTAAATAATTTGAAAAATTCCTACAAAATAATATTTTTAAATTACTGATGAGCTTATGTATTCCGACCGTAGCCAATCATAAACCTCTAAGACATTCACATTCCCCTGCCGCGCACGTCACGATTGATGACGTAGGACGCAGTCGGATTGATCTTATCATTATGTACGCACTGTACCTAATCATTTGGTACAAAATTAAATACATTGAAAAATATTTTGTATTATTCTCTCCTCGATTTTCTTAAACCCATTACCCATAAAAAAGTACAAAAATATGTTGATATATTTAAAACATAGTATAATATTGCAAGAATGCAAAAAAATATGAGAAAATCTTGCTATTCTTGTAATTCTCTTGCAAGCCAGATTCTTGTCTTGTCTTGCAACGAATTATATAACTCTTGTCTTGCATTTTCTGCAATAATAAAAAAAGAACAAGGAAATTGCAAGAATCTCGTGAAACACTAATTTTAAATGACACAGTACGATCTTTTTTTAATATACCTAATCTATATTATTCAAATTAATAATTTATGATAACTAGTGTTAAATATCTATGTAAATAATAATTTTTTTAAAAATTAATCATGAGGAATATGAATTTATACATTATTTTTTAAAAATATTTCTTATTTACGTACATATTTATCGCAGGTTTTAATGAAATATTAATTTGAATAATTTAACTGTATTTTCAAACAAATATTTTGTATAAGAGTAGGCAAGATATATGGTAATTGGATATTTACCCACCTCCTTTTGGAGTACCATAAACAAAGGGTTATCTCTAAATTAAAGGAAGTGTACAGTTACAAAAATGCAGAAAATGTTTTTTTTACATAATATACAATACAGGTACAGATTGCAACTGAACAAATACAAGTATATTTGTTTGTTGTTTTGGTAAATTTCAAATTATATAGATAGTACGAGTATAAGATATTAATGAGACATGGCTAATTTTCGTTACAATATTAATATTCCGTTCTGTTATAAAATTATAAAATGTTTCTTAATACCATCCTTACATATCTATAGCTTTCGTCCGTGGTGTCTGGTAAACCTGACCCATTACTATGTTTCGGGCAGGAGATTGACCAAAAATTTTGTTCATTACTCAGATAAAACTATCTAAAGAGAGATTGGAAATTGCTTTTGTATTATCATACAAGTTGGGTGCGATCTATTATCATATACAACTGAGTAAATCACTGTAACTAGATTTACAATATATAATCCATATGTTTTTTTTTATTATTTGCAAAAAAAACAGGTATTTCGGCACTATCGCCACTAATACCTAGGTATGTTGGCTATTACAATGACATTACATTACATTTTGTTTAATAGATTAATTTAGTTTAAGTAATTTATTACATTTTTTGTATCGTCTGTATTGTTTGACAGGGCTTGTTTAAGTGTTGGGGATATATATTATGTAATTGTATTTCTGCATTATATTTGCTACCTTGGATAATTATATATATATGTTCAACAGATATTTGTGTGTTACACGTGTCACATATATTTGGGGGCATTCTTTGGAGCAGGTGGCTATGGGTGAGACGAGTGTGTCCAATTCTCAGTCTGGTCAGGATGGTTTGAATTCTTTTTTCTTTGGGGTTTGCCCATTCCTGAATATCTTCCTGGATTTGTCTGAGTGTTATTGGTTTTATCATTCCATTCTTTTTCCCACAGCTTCTTTATTTTTGCTTTAATTATGTTTTTAAGGCCCTTGGTTGGAATAGGTATATTCTGCATTTCTTCAGTGACGGTTTCTTTTGAAGCTTTATCGGATTTTTCGTTTCCTGGAATTTGTATGTGTGATGGTATCCACATAATAGTTATTTCTTTCTCCTGGTTTTTCATTGCTTCATGAATATTTATTTGGATGTCCTGTATAATTTTATTTTTTCTGTACATTCTCAATGCTTTGGATGGCCGAGAGAGAATCTGTAAATATTGTGAATTTGTCTTCTCTCTGTTGTTTTATTATCTTTGTAGCTTCTTTAATACTGAAGCTTTCCGCCATGTATATGGAGCAGAATGGTGGTAGTTGAAATTTGTATGTGGCGTCTTCTGAAAATACACTGGCGCCGGTTTTGTCATTATTTCTGGATCCGTCTGTATAAATGAGTTGGTGGTGTTGCATGTCTTCTATAGTGTTGTAAAATTGTTGTCGGTAGAGCTCAGGAGGAGTTTGGTATTTGGGATATTGTGTTAGATTTAGAATGATATTTGGTTTTAGTAGAATCCAGGGAGGGTTATGTGTTTTTAAAATTAATTTTTTCATATTTGAAAGAAAAATATATATACTCATTGATATTTTTCTATTTTGTCTCATATAGTACATATTAAACAACCAAAATAGAAATTCCTAAAAATAAAATAACCTATATTTTTAAATATTTTTTGATAAAAGGACAAAAATAGAAATTTAAAATACAAGTTTCATAAGACATTTCAACGCATTTGTCCTCTTAGAAAACATGTGCGCTAAAATCATGTCTTATGAAACATGTATTTGAATGTACTATGTTGCAATCAAGCGGTGATACAGAAAGACACGATGGAATGGGTGACTGTTATTATTAAAATATTTTGTAAAACTGTGGTGTATCACCTAGATATTTTTAATCATTATCCACGGTAATTTTCTTTCGTTTTCTATTACATTTTCATTAATTACAAGTGCAACATAAAAAACAGATATTAAAATTTTAAAAGCAGCGATTTGAATGACGATAAAATGTAGAGTTTTAACACCTAATTTTAGCATTTGCGTTAAAATTTTAACAAGTTGATAGTTAACATCATATTTAAAATTAACAGAATTAATGATGTTAATAACAGAGTTTATTCAGTTACTTAGGTATTTAAATAGGGATATTATTTAATATACATTTTTCAAAATACTGCAAAAAGAAATTGTTCATTTGGAGTGTAGTATTTTGAGTTTAAGTACTGAAAATCGCGAAATGGTACACAATGAAATATTTCAATTATAAAAAAATTGCAAGGAAATAATGACCTTTATTTAAAATTATATATATATATATATATATATATATATATATATATATATATATATATATATATATATGTTAGGATATGACTGTTATAATTGCTAATAACTGTACATTAATTACTGTAGCCCAGGCAAATGCCAACGTAACTACATCGTTACGTCATTGATCACGGCTGGTCACCAATAAAGGAAGAATTAGTAGTCAGTTGAGTTGTAAACGTTCAGAGAAATGGTTCAATATAATAATTTAAAAGGGAACAGTTGTTTGATTTGTTATAATCCTCTCCTTTACTAACATTATTCCTAACATCAGAAGTGGGATCACTCGCGTTGCACTAACTTTGGTGATTTTTTTTTATATACGTTTTATTGTGAAGTGTTGCGCGAAGTGTATTGTCAACTAAGGTGGAAGAATCACCAAGTACATCGCAGACCACAATAGCCGGATTGATTAAAGTATTGGCAGGCACTGAAGAGGAGCTAGCAGTTTGAAAATCGCAGACTGGCGAAGCAACTAATTGGTTTGGTTATTTAGAAATCGTTGGTAATGAGTTTAAGGTAAATGTTCTTCAAATGCTGGTAAGAGATTGACAACTTTTATTGCACGATACAAGATGCAGTCAGCTTCTTTTTAAAGCAGCTTTGTTCAATTTTTTTTTCTCTTATTTTTCATGGTAGATCGAGGTTCTCATTTGTTTAGTATTTTGACAGCGAGAAAAGAACTAGTACAAATTTCTTAAAACAGAGTTACTCAAATAATCGTATTCATATTTTATGATGACCTTGCATGTTTTACAGGCGTATATGAGGAGGAGAACAGTTTGAACATTTTTGATTTTCATTATACGAAGTGCTTGTTTTATATATATATATATTGTTATTGTACTAATTATATTTATTTTAGCCCCTGCGACTGTGGTTATGATGCTACCTGAACAGTAAAATTCCTCATTGCATTCTAATGGTTCATTATGTAAAGATTGGCTGGATTTGTTGTAACAATATTTTTTTTATAAATTTGTTTTCTTAGCACTGATTTGTAGATTCCAGTAATTTTAGGTGAAACGGAAACACAGGACACAAAGACGGAATTTACACTTGGATATACAAACATAATAGTGCTAGTAATGATGATACATTTGTTGCCGTTGATACTACAATGTGTATGTAATAATTCAAGAATATTATGTGGGTGCATACATAAGCGGGGAATATGGATATCATTGTATGAGTTGAAAGTTCACATATTCGCCAATACTGTAAGGACTGAATTGTAAAAGAAAAGATTTTGGTTTTTTTTTTTGAAAAAGTTAATGTTTTTGTCAACTTTAATTTATTGGGGAGGTTTATTGTGTGTAATTAAGCCTATTTTTTCTGGGCTGTTTTTGGTTACATTTGGCTTGGTATTCAGGACATGGAACTAGTCTCTTGTGTTGTTGGCATGTTTGTCGGGAACTGGACTGGGGGAGCCTTTGTTTTTGTAAACATGGATGCAGGGTTCCAAAGTGGAATTGTCTATTACCGTTAAAATGTTCGGTTTTTTTGAGGGTTGTGCGGCATTGAAACTTACTCCAGCCAAACAGCAGACAATTCTTTTTTGACAGATAAAAAGCTTGCGGGGAGCCACAGAAGCATACAATAACAATTAACGTCCGTATTACACTTATGAGTTATATAATAGTATCTTTACCCGACGCAATTAGACTATTGTCATCTGCATATGGAATCAGAAGACAGTCGTTCGTTGAAGAAGTAGTTTAATCATTAACATAAATTATGAATAAAATGGATGCTAGGATAGTACCTTACGGTAGATCCACGGTAATGTAGTACTTGTGACTTTATAGTTTGATTCTTAGAGAATTGATCACTGTGCTTAGAAGCAACGTATTGGTCTATTATTTAAAAAGCTGACAATCTATGAGAGAGAAACCCCACGAATAACGAGTTCTTCCAGCTTAGATAATAAAAGAGAGTGATCAACACAGTCGAATGCTTTACTGAGATAAAAAAAAATACCATTTTGTGACAAAAAAAAATATTGATAAAAATTGTAATTCGTAAAGCGAGAAAATTTTAATAATGGAGGACCTGTAAAAATGAATTGGTACAAGCCAGTATGTGAAAAGTTGACGATTGGGAGGTTTGACCCAATGGTACATAAAATTTAAAGAGACTATGGCAGATTGAGTCCATTGCTTGGACAAGCACATTTTGCACTCCTAAGCAGATAACAATGATTAATAAATGACATTAGCTTACACTTAAAAATACTGTCTCGTGTTTCATTACACAACCGTTACCGTTAAGCGTGGAAATTGGCGAGTATAACGGCCTAAGAAAATTTACTTGAATCTAATTAAAACTGAAATTAAAGTCAGGATGAACGAGCGGTTTATATTTTTACAAATATAATATTTTTTTAGGATGTGACTGCGAAACATGTTTTATAATCATATGTAGTCTGAAGGCTAGCCTATTTGTTGGTGACAAGTAGCAGAATATTCGAGTGAGTCTCATCCCGTGGCCGCTGAGTGCCGTCGACTCCTTTTAGATTATGGTTTAATCCACTCACTTGCTTTACTGGATGCAAGCAAAAATTCGGTGAGGGAAACCGGTGGAAGTCCAACCACATAAGCCCCACAGGAATAGATTTTACTAGAGTTTGGCAAAATGGTGTTGATCATTTTATGGTTCCTTGTTGTGGGAAATATTAGCGATATGAATCTAAAAATTTGTAGGAAGCTAAACCTTTGGTGATAGTTTTGGTTTGAATATTAGAAGCCAATGGCGCTTTACGCGTAACTGCAGACTGGATGCCATATGTTTTAGAATTGAAGAATAAGGAGTCTGGTGAATTACATGAGCTCAGTAAAAAAAAAAAACAAATATTCCAAGTTTGGTTATTGTAATGCTGGATTCAGTTGGTTCAGAATATTAATTAAATTTATGTACGAATATAGTACTGGATTCAAGTAGGCCCTGGGTCTGAACAAGTAATTTAATGGAAATATTTATTCAAGTCTTCGCATCTTTGATTAAATAGGAGTATTTGTTTTAAGCCTTTGCACCATTGAGTTGAATTGAAGGTTTTGTTTCACGCCGAGTTTAAATGAAATGATTGAGTTGACTTGATTTGTTTGTTTTAAGCTCTGTAGCGCCGAGTTGATTTGATTTGTTTGTTTTGAGCTCTGTAGCGCCGAGTTGATTTGATTTGTTTGTTTTGAGCTCTGTAGCGCCGAGTTGATTTAATTTGTTTGTTTTGAGCTCTGTAGCGCCAAATTGATTTGATTTGTTTGTTTTGAGCTCTGTAGCGCCGAGTTGATTTGATTTGTTTGTTTTGAGCTCTGTAGCGCCGAGTTGATTTGATTTGTTTGTTTTGAGCTCTGTAGCGCCGAGTTGATCTGATTTGTTTGTTTTGAGCTCTGTAGCGCCGAGTTGATTTGATGTTTGTTTTGAGCTCTGTGGCGCCGAGTTGATTTGATTTGTTTGTTTTGAGCTCTGTAGCGCCGAGTTGATTTGATTTGTTTGTTTTGAGCTCTGTATCGCCGAGTTGATTTGATTTATTGTTTTGAGCTCTGTAGCGCCGAGTTGATTTGATGTTTGTTTTGAGCTCTGTAGCGCCGAGTTGATTTGATTTGTTTGTTTTGAGCTCTGTAGCGCCGAGTTGATTTGATTTGTTTGTTTTGAGCTCTGTGGCGCCGAGTTGATCTGATTTGTTTGTTTTGAGCTCTGTAGCGCCGAGTTGATTTGATTTGTTTGTTTTGAGCTCTGTAGCGCTGAGTTGATTTGATGTTTGTTTTGAGCTCTGTAGCGCCGAGTTGATTTAATTTGTTTGTTTTGAGCCCTGTAGCGCCGAGTTGATTTGATTTGTTTGTTTTGAGCTCTGTAGCGCCGAGTGGATTTGATTTGTTTGTTTTGAGCTCTGTAGCGCCGAGTTGATTTGATTTGTTTGTTTTGAGCTCTGTAGCGCCGAGTTGATTTGATTTGTTTGTTTTGAGCTCTGTAGCGCCGAGTTGATCTGATTTGTTTGTTTCGAGCTCTGCAGCGCCGAGTTGATTTGATGTTTGTTTTGAGCTCTATAGCGCCGAGTTGATTTGATTTGTTTGTTTTGAGCTCTGTAGCGTCGAGTTGATTTGATTTGTTTGTTTTGAGCTCTGTAGCGCCGAGTTGATTTGATTTATTGTTTTGAGCTCTGTAGCGCCGAGTTGATTTGATGTTTGTTTTGAGCTCTGTAGCGCCGAGTTGATTTGATTTGTTTGTTTTGAGCTCTGTAGCGCCGAGTTGATTTGATTTGTTTGTTTTGAGCTCTGTAGCGCCGAGTTGATTTGATTTGTTTGTTTTGAGCTCTGTAGCGCCGAGTTGATCTGATTTGTTTGTTTTGAGCTCTGTAGCGCCGAGTTGATTTGATTTGTTTGTTTTGAGCTCTGTAGCGCCGAGTTGATCTGATTTGTTTGTTTTGAGCTCTGTAGCGCCGAGTTGATTTGATTTGTTTGTTTTGAGCTCTGTAGCGCCGAGTTAATTTGATGTTTGTTTTGAGCTCTGTAGCGCCGAGTTGATTTGATTTGTTTGTTTTGAGCTCTGTAGCGCCGAGTTGATTTGATTTGTTTGTTTTGAGCTCTGTAGCGCCGAGTTGATTTGATTTGTTTGTTTTGAGCTCTGTAGCGCCGAGTTGATTTGATTTGTTTGTTTTGAGCTCTGTAGCGCCGAGTTGATCTGATTTGTTTTTGTTTTGAGCTCTGTAGCGCCGAGTTGATTTGATGTTTGTTTTGAGCTCTGTAGCGCCGAGTTGATTTGATTTGTTTGTTTTGAGCTCTGTAGCGCCGAGTTGATTTGATTTGTTTGTTTTGAGCTCTGTAGCGCCGAGTTGATTTGATTTATTGTTTTGAGCTCTGTAGCGCCGAGTTGATTTGATTTGTTTGTTTTGAGCTCTGTAGCGCCGAGTTGATTTGATTTGTTTGTTTTGAGCTCTGTAGCGCCGAGTTGATTTGATTTGTTTGTTTTGAGCTCTGTAGCGCCGAGTTGATTTGATTTGTTTGTTTTGAGCTCTGTAGCGCCGAGTTGATTTGATTTGTTTGTTTTGAGCTCTGTAGCGCCGAGTTGATTTGATGTTTGTTTTGAGCTCTGTAGCGCCGAGTTGATTTGATTTGTTTGTTTTGAGCTCTGTAGCGCCGAGTTGATTTGATTTATTTGTTTCGAGCTCTGTAGCGCCGAGTTGATTTGATATGTTTGTTTAGAGCCCTGTAGCGCCGAGTTGATTTGATTTGTTTGTTTTGAGCCCAAGTAGCTTCGAGTTAAATTGATTTATTTGTTTTGAGCCTTTAATGGCAAATTGCGACGCCGACCCTGCTGGTGGTGGATCGGGGGTCGGCATGTCCTTGCTCTATTTCCCTCGGCGGTATCTGAAACTCGGGCGCCACGGAATGGGTGGGAAAGGAGCTTACCGCGGATAGCTTGGCGGAGGTGTGGGCCAGGATTTTGTACAGAAAAATAGTGTTGTTCACAGACAGACTTTTATTTACATGTACACAATATACAGAACAATAAAAACAAACCCTTCCTTATGTAAACTGTGATCGTCGGTGCAGTGTCCGTGACATGGCAGCGAACACGTAGGTATAAAAAGAAACTCCTGACTTTACTATGAAATATAAACGATTCGTAACTCGCTAGCAAATTACAACGCAGTCCTCAAACGATGATGTAACTCACCAACTTCTCTTCGGCGGCGGATTCTCCAGGCTCTCAGCTGGAGGTTTAGTGTTCTACGTTCGGGGGAGGCGAAACTCTCGACCGAGTCGAACACGAACTGCTTCTACAACTCTGCGTCGCGTCTTTTATACCGTGAAATCTGGAGAAGGGGTTGAAATCCGGATTAAACCGGTTTTACCAAAAGTGGGAGAAAAAGATGTCGCTGTTAATTTTTGTAATTAAATTATTTCTCAAAAAAAACTCTATAAATTCCCTACGGTCACAGTTTTGATGTTCTAGATCATACAACATGATGTTACATTTTATAAATTGACTTTTACAAAAATATAAATCATATCACAACGGTTAGCGCTCCTAGTGACAAAAATTTCTACTACGCGCTTCTGTCAAGAACGTGAAAACTAGATCACATGTGCGTGACGATCAATACGATCAATACAAACAGTGTAAACTCTCTACAATGTATTGATTACAGGTAAGTGTCATTTACAATAATCTTTAACATAGACATATACAATTTATTCTATTTCAGTTCATTCACATGTGTGTAAAAAGTTTCGCCGGTGTCAGAGTGAGGTTACATGAACACAAGTACGTATATCATATAATACAGGTATTACAAGTATGAAAACATTCTCGTACGTTGTAGGTAATACTCTTGTTCAACACCATACCACTGCTGAAGTTGTGATGCGGCAGTAACAGCAGCACGGCATGATCGGATCCAGCTACACCAGCTTTTGCCGGACAGTTGAGTATACAATAGTTGTATGAGGTTTACCAAGCCTACAGGGGTACTATCATCACACCCCCTCCTTACTTCGATAAAAAAATGTATGGTAAGTCTCTAATTAACATATATTTTTTTTTACAAACTTGGGCTACACATGCCCACAACCCATAACAACTTTACTGCAAAAACCTCACCTTCATACACTCTACATCGCTGAGTGTTTCACTCTGACAGAGTACTCTAAATTTACATTTACTTTATAATGAAATTAGTTCAATTTCACTCGAACCTTTACACATGTTACTAATAACAACAAACATTTTTAACCTTTGAAATTTTTACAACAATATCATTAAATAAATTCTACTAACTCAACTCTGAGTTGCCAGTGTTCATAACAAAGAATTTAACAATGATAAACTAATTTTTACGTAACGGATTAATGCTTAAACTTTAAGTACTGGGAACTCGAACAGTTTTTAACTTTTAAGGGGTTCGGAAACAAACTGAACTGGACTATGTTGAACTCTACCACGCTTCAAGTTTGTCCAAACTTCCTAGACTTAAACAATGCTAGTTCAAGACATGAACTACAAATTTTTAATACTGTTACTAATTCAACCTTTCAACCAAAATGTTTTTGACAAACAAAACTACTTTTTTGAAAAACATTTTAACTTAACCCAGTTATAATACATTATAATACATGTAATATATTATAATATTGAACTTTGAATTGAATTCTAACTTGAGTTTAACCCAATTTTAAATTTTTTACCAAAAATTTATGAAAATGAAAATCCAAATAACAATTTACAAAAATGATTCCCTTTTTTTCAACCCTTTTTCCAGAAACAACAATAATAACAAAAAAAAAAAACTTATTTATAGGGGCGGGGTCGGCTGCTCTCCGCGGCTGCTTGGGCTGCCCGGCGTCTCTCCCGTCGGCTCAGGCGCTTCCTGCGTGGCATGTCCAGCTCCTCCTCGTACCTCCGCATGTCTCCACGTCCTGAGCGGTATCTCAGCGTTCGCCCCCAGCGGTCTCTGGGCAGCGACGTCGGTGGCAGGCATGGGGGTGGTGGCGTCGGCAGCGGGACGATGCCGTAGGTCACGCCTGTGGTGGCGGGGCCAGGAGCACCAGGTGTTGGGACACCCTGCGCTCGTCTCGGTGAGGCCGTCTTCGTCCGCAAGGCCCTACGACCTGGTGCCAGGAACGGAGTCGGCGGGTGCACCCCGGTCGCCGACGGGACCTTGGCGACGGGACTCGGCTTCCTCCTTGGGGAGGATGGCGACGGGCCGAACAAGGTGTCCAGCACCTCCTTGCGGGCCCACTTCGGCGTCCTCGGTGTGACGGGCCTCTCGGGGGTGGTTGGCAGCGGCGAGGTGTCGATGATCAGCCACTCTGCCAGCGTACGTGGTGTTAGCGGGGAGAGTGGTGGTGACCCAGGTGGCGTGGGGGTTGACAACCTGAAATGAGACGGGCTGGCCTCCGGCGGATCGGGGCCGTAGCGTTGCAGGAGAGCCTCCTGCAGCTCTGCGGCTTCGGCGGGACTCAGTGTCGTCAACCTCTCCGTGGGGTTCTGCCGACTCCTTGCCCTGGAGTCGACTGGAACTGATGGTGTTGTTATAGGGGACGCCTCCGGCTTCGACGGTGGAAGGAGGCACGTCTGTCGTTGCAGCTGCGTTGCGGGCGGCAGCTGCGGACGTACCTCTGGTCGGCGGGCTCTTGACAGAGGCGACCTCACTGCCCGGATACACGGGCGATGACGGCGGGACGGCGGCCTAGGTACCCTGGACATTGCTAGGCGGGGCGGCGGCCCTTGCAGGGTTTTCCATGGGCGGAAACGGTTCATCGTCATCTACAAATGCAGGTTTAAGATCTTTAATGTGTATTCGTCGTAGTTTCTTATTATCTGCATTCCGCAGATCGTACACCAGCGGCGATACACGTCGGGTCACAGTCCACGGGCCTGAGTAGCGCGGACAAAGTTTGGCCGCCACTCCCTTCATGGCCGAGGACAGGGGATGTTCTCGCCGCATCACTCTGTCTCCCGGGAAATACTGCTGTTCACGCCGGCGTAGATTATAATGCTGCCCTTGCTTGGTGGCGGCATGTGAAATGTTCACTCTGGCCAATTCTTGCGCGGACTTCAAGGCCTGCAGTCGCTCCAGGTGCTCAGCGGAGATGGGAGCGTCGATGGCGGCCTTGGAGGTGGCATCGGTGCTGGTAGGCAGCCGTGGTTCTCGCCCAAAATTGAGGTAGGCGGCTGAGTAGCCAGTCGAGCTGTGGCGGCTGCTGTTCATGGCCAACATGAATTCGGGCAGCAGCGCGTACCAGTTCCGCTGATTAGCCTGGCAAAACTGGGCCACCATGGGCTTCAGGGTGCGGTTTACTCGCTCCACGGGGTTCGCTTGTGGTGTGTATGGTGGTGTGAGCTGGTGGTGGACATGGTTGTCCCGTAGAAACTTCCTCACGGTTCGGTTGTCGAATTCCGTGCCGTTGTCGGTAATCAACGTTTTGGGACAACCAAATCTGCAGAGCACGAGTTCTCGAAATGGTGACACCACAGCCGAAGCCGTGGCCTGGCGGAGTGGGCGGCACTCCACCCATTTGGTCATTCTGTCCTGAAACACTATGATATATTCATACCCTTTTGCAGGATGTGGCAGTGGCCCCATGATGTCCGCTGCCACCGTGTCCCATGGCTGTCCCACTTTCGGCGGGCCCATATGTCCGGCTGGTCCATGCTGGTCGGCTTTGAACCGCTGGCAGCTGATACATCTCCGCACGTACAGTGCTGCTTCTCTGAACATCCCAGGCCAGTAGTAACGCAGTGCTAGGCGCGCAAGAGTTTTGGCGATACCTAGGTGTCCTGCGGTGGGGTGGTCGTGATTTGCAGCCAATATTTCTGTCCGCTGTTCCGGGGGGATGCACAGCTTCCATTCTCGCTGTGGTTCGGTCTCCGACAGGTCGGCGGGATCCCAGAAGCGACGATACAGTTTGCCATCACGCACCTGATACTCCGGGTGATTGGCGGGCTGTGCTGTCACTTCCCGCAACATTTTGTGGTACCAGGAGCAGGTCGGGGCCAGGGCGTTGACCTCAGGTAAGGGCCTACGACTCAGCATATCTGCCAAATAATTCAGGCTTCCTTTGCGGAACACCACGTCAAAGTCGTACTGTTGTAGTGTGACCACCCAACGTGCCAGTCGTCCGGTGGGCTCTTTGAGTGAGCCGAGATACTTGAGGGCTTGGTGGTCCGTGACCACGGTGAAGTGGTAGCCCTCCAAGTACTCACGGAGCTTCTTGATGGCCCAGACGACTGCCAAGCACTCCTTCTCCATGGTGGTATAATTCTTTTCGGCCGGCTGGAGTGTTCTGCTGACGTATGCTATTGCCCTTGGCTCCTATAGGCTACCCTGGATCAGCGCTGCTCCGATGCCCACGTCGGAGGCATCCGTCTGCAGCGTGAATGGCTGACTGAAATCTGGGCACGCTAGTGCCGGCGCTGACGTGAGCGCTTTCTTTAGTCGTGCGTGTGCCCTCTGCTGCTCTGGTCCCCACTTCCAAGGCTGTCGTTTACGCAGCAATGCTGTGAGTGGTGCCACCGCCGTGGAGAACTGTGGGATAAACCGTCGGTACCAGGAGGCCGTGCCCAGGAGCTGGCGGAGCTCACGCACGTTAGTCGGTGGTGGCATCTTTGTGATGGCAGCAACCTTCTCCGGGTCGGTTTGGATGCCGGCCTCGGTGACGACGTGCCCCAGGTACCTAATGGAGCGGAGCCCAAACTGGCACTTCTCTGGATTGATGCGGAGGTTGGCGGCTCTCAGTCGCCGGAACACCTCCTGGAGATGGCGGATATGGTCCTCGATGGTGACGCTGGCCACCACGATGTCATCCAGGTAGGCGAATGCATGTGGTTCCAGTTCTGGACCTATAACAGAATCTAGCAACCTCTGGAAGGTTGCGGGGGCGGCATGGAGGCCGAAGGGCATTACTTTAAATTGGAACAGCCCTTTCCCTGGCACTGTGAAGGCGGTTAGCGGCTTACTCTCGTCGGTGAGAGCCACCTGCCAGTACCCGTTCTTGAGGTCGATGGTGGAGAAGTACCTCGCAGGTCGTAGCTTTTCCAGGATGGCCGAGATGTAGGGCAGGGGATAGGCATCCTTCTCGGTGGCGTCGTTGAGTCTCCGAAAGTCTATGCAGAACCTCGGCTGTCCATCCTTCTTGCGCACGATGACCGCTGGCGAACTCCATGGACTCTGAGATTTCTCAATTATGCCGTCCTTTAACATCTTCTCCACCTCCTCATTGATGACCTGCTGCGTTCTTGGGTTCCGGGGTAAGTAGCGCTGCTTTATGGGCGTCGTATTTTTAAGCCTTATATGATGTTTGACCTTTGGTGTTACTCCCTTCAGATCCCGAAACTTTGGCAGCTCTGCTGCCAGAAACTGGGCCAGCTTATTCTCCTCTGTCTGGGGCTGCACCATGTTTACCTGAGCGTCTCGAGCAGACGGTGTGAGCAGCGTAATACTTCGCGTCGCAGTGCAGATCGTTGCCCCGAAAACTGTTAGTGCATCCAGGCCAAGGATTAGTGGGTTGGCCAAGTTTGGCAGACACTGGAACGTCACCTGCCTCCAGATGCCGCCTATGAGACACCCTAGCGTCAGTGCCCCTTGTGTATGGGCTGTGGTGCCGTTTGCCAGTTGTACCTGCTGGTGGTGTGCAGGTTGAATTTGGGTGTGCCGGCTTGTCAGCCCCTTGGCGGTTTGTGTATTAATGTAAGAATACGAAGCGCCGGTATCCACCAGCGCCAGGAAGTCCTGCCCCTTTATCCCTACCTGTAGAAATAAGCGGCTGTCATTAGTTCCCCTGTGTTGTAGACCAGGGAGGGGGGATGGTTTCCTCGCTGGTGGTGCATGCGTGTGGGGCTGTGTCATGGTGAGTTGTCTCTGCCCTCTGCCAAGACAACTCATTTGGCATTTCCCGCCGGCTGCGATTTTTGGCAACTGCAATCGCGTGTAGTTGTTCCCTGCCTGTTACAGCGCCAGCAAAACAGTTTCGGCTCGTTCTTGCAGGCACGGCGAACATGACCACGTTGGCCACATCTCCAACACAAAATTGTTGTGCTGGCTTTTGAGGGCAACGGCGGTGGTGTGCGTTTGGCAGCAGGGGATGGGACGGTCACTGTATGAAGTCGTGTGGATGATGGTGTGGACTTCATCTCCTTTTGGAGACGCTCGTACTCATCCATCTCTCGTACGAGCTCTCGGAGGTTGGTGACATCGCGGCGGCGGATGTATTGCCGGTATTCCGGCAGTAAGTTGCTGTACACTCTGAAGAGCTCTTGTTCAGCCGTTAACCGGCCATGCCTGCGGATGAGCGTCCGGATATCTGTGAGGTAATCCTTACCTTTTTCGTTTACTTTTTGTTTGCGCCGGCTGATCTCTTCCTCGATTTGTAGGGCGTAGTCTGCACCGATGTACTGGGACTGAAAGTCCCCCAGAAAATCGTCCCATGTCTGCCAGTCGCCACGGTTGTTGCGCAGCCATTGTAGTGGGCCGCCTCGCAGGAGCTCTGGCAGTGCGGTGAGGAGTTGTTGATCGACCAACCGGTAGCTGGCTTTTAACTCAGTGATTCTCTCTAGGAAGGAAACGGGATCCGTCTTACCATCGAAGAACGTATTCCACTTCCTGACGGTTTCGCAGATGGGTGCAGAAGCGGTAATTGTCGCCGGAGTGGAGGCTAGCGCTGGGCTCGGAGCTTGTGCGGAGGCTGTGTTCTCTCCCAGCCTTGGTTGCGGCTCCTCAGTGCTACCTCCTTCGTCCTCCGATGGTCCGGCGGATAGTTTCATAACAGATACCATCCTTTTCCGGAGCTCATCAACAGTGCCGTTACTGTCTTGTGCCATCCCCTGGAGCAGTTGCTGCAGCTCCACTTTCCGTAGTGTGTAAATCCATCCACATCTTGTCGTGGATGTTGAAGGGTTATCTTCTTTGTCTGCTTTTTCAGAAAGTCCCTGCTCGGGCGCCATTTGCGACGCCGACCCTGCTGGTGGTGGATCGGGGGTCGGCATGTCCTTGCTCTATTTCCCTCGGCGGTATCTGAAACTCGGGCGCCACGGAATGGGTGGGAAAGGAGCTTACCGCGGATAGCTTGGCGGTGGTGTGGGCCAGGATTTTGTACAGAAAAATAGTGTTGTTCACAGACAGACTTTTATTTACATGTACACAATATACAGAACAATAAAAACAAACCCTTCCTTATGTAAACTGTGATCGTCGGTGCAGTGTCCGTGACACGGCAGCGAACACGTAGGTATAAAAAGAAACTCCTGACTTTACTATGAAATATAAACGATTCGTAACTCGCTAGCAAATTACAACGCAGTCCTCAAACGATGATGTAACTCACCAACTTCTCTTCGGCGGCGGATTCTCCAGGCTCTCAGCTGGAGGTTTAGTGTTCTACGTTCGGGGGAGGCGAAACTCTCGACCGAGTCGAACACGAACTGCTTCTACAACTCTGCGTCGCGTCTTTTATACCGTGAAATCTGGAGAAGGGGTTGAAATCCGGATTAAACCGGTTTTACCAAAAGTGAGAGAAAAAGATGTCGCTGTTAATTTTTGTAATAAAAATTATTTCTCAAAAAAAACTCTATAAATTCCCTACGGTCACAGTTTTGATGTTCTAGATCATACAACATGATGTTACATTTTATAAATTGACTTTTACAAAAATATAAATCATATCACAACGGTTAGCGCTCCTAGTGACAAAAATTTCTACTACGCGCTTCTGTCAAGAACGTGAAAACTAGATCACATGTGTGTGACGATCAATACGATCAATACAAACAGTGTAAACTCTCTACAATGTATTGATTACAGGTAAGTGTCATTTACAATAATCTTTAACATAGACATATACAATTTATTCTATTTCAGTTCATTCACATGTGTGTAAAAAGTTTCGCCGGTGTCAGAGTGAAGTTACATGAACACAAGTACGTATATCATATAATACAGGTATTACAAGTATGAAAACATTCTCGTACGTTGTAGGTAATACTCTTGTTCAACACCATACCACTGCTGAAGTTGTGATGCGGCAGTAACAGCAGCACGGCATGATCGGATCCAGCTACACCAGCTTTTGCCGGACAGTTGAGTATACAATAGTTGTATGGGGTTTACCAAGCCTACAGGGGTACTATCATCACAAAATGTATTGAACTTTAAAAAGCCATTGTTTGAACCTTAAATGGTCGTGGAGATTAAATAACTATTGTTTGGATAAATGATGGTTGAAGCATCATAGCGCTTCATTTCTGCAGAGGGTGTGGACAATTAGATGGATGTACTTTAAATATTTTTTTTTTGCAATTTTGTTAACGGTAGCTGTGCGAGGGCGCACAGTTTGCAGGATGGCCGTGTTAGGATATGACTGTTATAATTGCTAATAACTGTACATTAGTTACTGTAGCCCAGACAAATGCCAACGTAACTACATCGTTACGTCATTGATCACGGCTGGACGAATTAGTAGTCAGTTGAGTTGTAAACGTTCAGAGAAATGGTTCAATATAATAATTTAAAAGGGAACAGTTGTTTGATTTGTTATAATCCTCTCCTTTACTAACATTATTCCTAACATATATATATATATATATATATATATATATATATATATATATATATATATATATATATATACATATACATACTCGGGTATTAATCTGTTGTTAAATTTTGCCATGGTAATTTTAATATCAACATTCTTTTCTATCTAATTCCGCAATTATGTTTTTTAAAATTATTTTGAGGCATAATGAAGTATATAGGTGTAAGAAGAGAATGGGGCAGGGCCTTTTATTCGTGTATATGAAAAGATACACAAAATAGTGATTAAGATATTTTGTAGGGCACAGGGGTACTCAAACCTACAGATCAATGTTATATATTTTTCTAAATGATATATTTATTAAGATAGAGATTTTTTCTGAATTCGTCGATATAACAATACCTTTCCCTTACATTGCGAAATATTTGGAAATAATTCAAAGTTACCATGTCATTTCTATTCCATTTTTTTAAGTGGGTTGAGCAAACATTCAGTTTTTAAAACAATAGAAAATAATCTGTTATTTTCGTATGGCTTTGCACACATCACCCCAATAAGGTACTCTACTATAATCAAATTTTAATTATCTTATATAATCATTAGAAAATATACGTAAATTAATGAGTATTAATGAAACCATTTTGTGTAAATTTTAATTAATTCACAAACTACACAAGTGATTTAAGTCGATTAATAATCAGGTTGATGTATGAAGTCTTTTCAATTTGATTAGTTCCTTGATTTTAAAAGCGAGACTCGCATGTCTATTGCACCAGCCTCCGTTAATTTATCAATGGACAAACAGTAACGCCACAATATTGTCAAACATTTGTCAAACTGTTTCAATCTTTTATCATTTATTAGGAAGAAAATACTTATTATTTATGTTATTTATGCTTAATAACAATTTCTTCAATAACGTATAAGTTTATATATAAAAATATTTTAGCTATGCGAATATGAAAAATTTATACCTTTTAGAACTAACAGTCGCCCACTAGTGAGGACCAACTACGTCATATGTCAAATGCTGTACTTTAAAAAATCATATTTTGCTTATCAGATACCTAAAATTTTAAGTCGCGTTTGCTTTAAAATTCTAAATTCAACAGAAAAAAAAATTTGTATAGGACCCATTTTGTAATAAAGTTGCTAACTCGGCAATATTTTCAACATTGAAATCGAAGTCGAAGTTAAAGATAACGAAAATCGAAATTGCACTCGGCTAAGTCAATAAAGTCGCCATAGTCACAAAATTTCAGAAGGGGCACTGCTCCACTGCAAGTAATAATAATAATAATTTTATTTAAATAAATACATGTATTGTTTTATTCTGACTAAAAAATATTTCTATATCAAATAGTTTGTGCAATAAAGGGTGTTATACAAACATGTGTTGATATGCTACAGATGTGTTTTGAATATAATCGAACCTGCCTGAAATTGTTTGAGCGACAACCTATACAGCTGTTTAAAACGATAATGGGCATGTTTAGAATATGTTCTGCAATCACGGGCGTCGACTACCTGGGTGCTCCGGAGCTCAAGCACCCACAGAAATTATTCATAAGTGAAAAGCACTGATTTCACCCGAATCAGAAACGTTATATCAGTCTTAAAAAATCACCATTTAATCAAAACATATTGAAAACAATTGAAAGACATGTGAGCAAATGGTGAAATGATTAATACAAGTCGACCAATACAGTAATTCACAGATACGAAACTCAACTTTCTCTGCCCTATTCATAGAACCTATAATCCTTCGTTAGTCGCGCGGACTGTTGTGACTAGTTTAGTTGCGTGGTCTACATACGTAGACCGTTTAAATATTGTTTAATAACATTTGTTTTATAAATATTCAATGACACATTAATAGTTATATTGTTTGAAGTGTTTTCTTTCATATGAAATAAAATGGTAATACATTTTAAATGGCTGTAAAATTTTATAAATATACAAAATAAATGTTACTCGGATAAAAATGGTAAAGTACCTATGTTATTTAAACATAACAGTTAATCATAAAAAATAAAAACTATAGAACGAAAAATTACTACTTAAAAAAATTAATGTCAAATTGGCCTCTGTGGTGGAATACGACATTTACAATTCTTCAAACCATTTATTCCGATCATTAATAGTCTCGATTTAAATTTTTTATGTAGATATGTAGAGACATGTCTACTTCTAAAATTAAGAACAATAATATACGCCTAAAGTAAATTTTAATAATTATAAATAGTAACAAAAATAAAAAATCTTGGAACGGAAATAAAATATAACACAGTCACTGGCGCGATTTTCAATCGTATTTACAAAATGTATTTAGCAAGCTAAAGAGAGCAAGAACCTCCCGCCCTTCCCCATCAATGAGCATCCACACAAATTTTAGAAAGTCAGCGCCCCTGTGTACAATAGTTGACTTATATATTATTTTGTTATAATCGATAATCATGCCGTGTCCGAACGCATTTGAATGAACTAATTCAAATCGAGTTTGCACAATGATTCGTGTAAGACATTGCCAAATATTTACAGGTTCGCGTAAATTGATTGATAGTGTATGGTATGGGGTTAAAGTTCTACATATTTGATAGTAAAATTTTTTTGGATAAACAATAAAAATCTTTCACTTTTTATTTGAAACATTGTACTCCTTTACTTTTACTTAACTGCTATATTTATGTATTACTAGGAATTTTTAGCAAAACAAAAATACATCTTATACACAGTAAGTATTCGGTTTTGCCAGAGAAGTAAAGTTTACTCATATATAATATCATAAGTGGTAAATTTTTGCCGGAAAAATTTTCAGATTGTTACGAGAGCCGGTTGCCTAGCAATTTATTGAGTGACATTGACAAAAAAATTACGAGTTGTCAAACGAGTAATTTTTGATCAATGTCACGAAATAAATTGGCAACAGGCTCGAGTAAAGCAATCGGAAAATTTTTCCAGGTTAAAATTTAACCACGAATGGTATTCGGATGACTATTTCCAAAATAAAAATCAGGTAATTATTTATATAATTTTTTTCTTGACAAAAATCTTGTAAATATTTATTGTGTTTAGAGGTATTAGGTTTCAGTTTGCTATTTCAACGTTTTAAATAGATTCATGTCCAAATCGACTCGTTTTTAATAAAAACTGATAACACTGAAAATATACAGACTTTGACAGGTATGTAAACAATATGACCTAAAACGTCAAAAAAATTTCGCTTATCAAAACTCACTTACTTGTAAAAATACGACATCTTATTGGCTTAAAGGGTGCGAAAAAACTTTTATGACGCTGTTTTGTCGAAATGAAATTTGGTAACTAGGTAGAATCCTGAATTTGGATTGGTTTATATATTTATGAGTGAAATAGTCTTCTTTAAATAATTATAGTGACAGACAAATTTATTTTATTCCGTCATCTCACTATTTTCACATGTACTCGTACATATGTATCACACTTAATTTTATTCATTATGGGATTTTATTATATACATAATGTGTAAACGCTATTTTGATTTATAAATTTCAATATATCTAGGTTGGAACCTCAAAGGCGCTTCAGATTGAAAAAAAAAATATGATCAACTCACCGGAAATTGTACAGATTGTTTTCGGGTCAAATACCTATATTTTTTGTTATTATAATATTTTTATTTTAGACTAGCGCCGTATCTACAGAAATTTATCGCACTTTGCACTTAACTAAAATTTTAAATGAAATATTTGGTTTCATAAATAATGATACATAATTTTTACTCCAATGATTAACCAAGCCTATACATACGTATGTCCGGAGTAAAAGTATGGAACAGTTGGTATATATAGTGAGAATTTGTGCTACTGAGTATCATTCGATCATTACCTATCCTCTTTCACTCACCATGAATTCTTTTGTAAGTAATAGAAAAAGTTGAAAAGACAATAAGGTATGTACGAGTATTTGGTATTTATTTACTTTTTTATTTTCAGAGTGTAGCTGTGCTATTAGCCGTAGCGACCTTAGGTCGTTGCGGAGTAATCAGCTCTGGTGATTACGGATTAGGGGGTGGTTACGGAGGCGGATACGGTGGTGGTTACGGAAGCGGCCATGGTGGCCTCGGCGGAGGTTTCGGCAGCGGTCTCGGAGGAGGTCTAGGTGAAGGTCTAGGAGGCGGTATTGGCGGCGATCTTGGTGGTGGTGGTGGTGGTGGCACTAGCGTGAACACCATTACTGAGACGGTGGCAGTACCAGTGCCCCAGCCGTACCAAGTGACTGTGACCCGACCTGTGCCTGTACCTGTCTCCGTGCCCGTGCCTGTATCCGTGCCACGCGCAGTGCCCGTATCCGTGCCGCAGCCCTACACCGTCACTGTCCCCAGGCCCTACCCTGTCACTGTGACTAGGCCCGTGCCTGTGCCAGTGCCCCAGGAAGTCCCAGTACCACAAGCACAACCCTACGCTGTTCCCGTGCCGCAGCCGTACCCCGTCACGATCACTCAGGCCGTGCCTGTTAGAGTGCCACAGACCGTTGTCGTGCCCGTCGCTCAACCTGTCTTCATAGGCGGTGGTGGCGCTGGAGCTGGTGCTGGAGGTATTGGAGGCGCCCTTGGAGGTGGTCTTGGAGGTGGATTCGGAGGTGGCTACGGAGGTGGTTATGGAGGCGGCTACGCCGTTGGACATGGACTCTCCGGTTATGGAGACGCCAGCAGTTACAGCAGCATCAGCTACAAACATTAAGTTTTCATTTTCTTTTTATGCTACATACTATTATCGTATGATGTACTGTTTTACTTTGTTGTTTTCTCAATAAATAAAGTACTCAAAATAAGGATTTAGTGTATTTTTATTTCTGGACCAACTTATATCAATAAATAATAATGATATTCAAATAGTTTTATAATGGGCCCGTATTTATTTTTTATTGCTTGTTACGAAACTTTGTTCAAAGATATGATGATTAATGACAACCCGATTTGAAAATTCCTTTTAATAAGAGATATGATTTTTTGAAGTTTGTCATGAGTTCTTGACATCAACGGGGTTTGAGCTGTGGCATTAAAAATGAAACACATGTTTAGTAAATTATTTTCAAATTATAATTACTAACATAACATATACAATTAAGTACCTTATATATTTAAATTTAAAAAAAATATTACGTTAAAATAGAGAAGCTAGTATTATCCAAGCCAACTATGATAATCAAAAGCACTGTTACCTGCAAAATAAAAAGTAATTATTAAACGTAATATTCAATATTAACTTCATTTATTTAAATTTAGAACATAGTTTTTACTTAATTTCAACATAAATTTTATAATTTTATTAAAGATTTCTAGTATTAAAAATAAATGTTATGAAGATAGTTTTCAATGAAATTATAAATTTCTATTTACATGTGGAAAGAAAAAAACATTGTAGAACAATAGTCATTCAAAATTTGTACGTTCACATGGAAAAGTAAAAATTGCATGTTTTGAAAAAAACAAGAGCATACGAGTATACAAGACAGTGAAATATATTTAGAAAATTAAAAATTGTTTAAAAGTGTGTTAAAGGTTAAGTGTTAACAAGTATTACTCGACATCTGTCATACAGCAATTACAGCATTTATTCTTACACAACCGACTTTTCAAACATTCAAAAATATTATTTTGTTTTATGCACTATATGTATAATAATATTATCTTTCATTCTGTCATTACTTGAATATTAACTATATTACATGTAATGTTATAGAGTGAAATAAATTTTACGCACTTATGAAAAATATTTATTATTATTAATAATAATTCTAATAATAATATAATAATTACTATTATTATTATTATTATTATTATTATTATTATTAATATTACTATTAATATTATTATTACTATTATTATTATTATTATTATTATTATTATTATTATTATTATTAATATTACTATTAATATTATTATTATTATTATTAATATTACTATCAACTAACTATTATTATTATTCATATTATTATTATTATTATTATTGTTGTTATTATTATTATTATTATTATCAATGTGGTGTTTAGGAGTTAGGATTTTTACTTATATAAATATTTGATATAATTTAACTATTTGGTTTATTCACACGTAGATTTTATGTTTTGCAGCAGACAGACCGAATACAACTGACTTGTACAAACAAACTTTTTAAATAAATAGATATTCCTGAATTTAAATATACACAATAGGCAACCAGATTAACGACAATATAAATGCATTAAAATCATCAGCACGTTTTAAACCACAATAAAAGCAGACAAAACTATTTCATTTGAAATTTTTCCAAAACCATGCAACATAACGTACGTACGTATCTCGCATAACTCAAAAACGATAAGCCGTAGAAAGTTGAACTTTGTATTTAGGACTGCTATAATATCTAGTTGTGCACCTCCCTTTTTGGTCATTACATAATTTTCAGAAATGGTACTTTATTTGAATGAAAAACTATTATAAAATATAATCCAAAACTTTTCAAATTTGGTATATAAGACTTCTATGTCAATTGGAATAGTAGATTTTGGTTAAAACAGGCTAACCGGAAGTGATATATTACCTGAAGTTGTTAACAGTTTTTCTTGAATAAAATGGTTTCATTTTGATTTTAGAAATAAATGCTTCAAATAAGAGTTTTAGAGAATTAAATTCTGCATCTAGCACATCAAGTATTATTAAATTAGCCCTTTATATAAACGAGATATGTAAATTTAAAACTTACTTACTATTAAGTTGTTACAATGAAGCTTGCTATGTATTAGAACAAAAAAAAAAAAAAAAAAAATAGATGTTAATGTCAAATTACGTCAAATACGTGCAATTTTATAATTGAGTCTGTAACGATTGGCTCATCTTAATACGAAGATAATCTAACCGTTACAATTTGTAAAATAAACGCTTGGAAATTAAATTCTAAAATGCAATGTATAAATTTATGTTTTATTTTGTTAACATAATTTTTGACGTTACATTTGCTTGAAATACAAAACTAATGATGTTTTTTTGTTGTCAGCTGTTCCGAAGTAACGTCGGAACAGCTGATCGACAATGGTGGGATCTAACGTGGCGGATAACTTGATAAAATATAATATTTAGAAGTTTACTTGATCCGCCACATTACCTCCCACCCAGATAAACGATATAACATTTATAATTAACATAACATAAAATTAATATTTATAATTAACAATTAGAATATAATTAACAATGAAAAAGAAGGTGTTGCTCCTCTTCCGTTCCACGGTTCTGGTGCGTGCGTGCGGGTTTGGAGGTGTTTTAAATTTGTTAGGGTAAGATGTATGCTGGTTTTAATCTGTTTATTGAAATTGTTTGTGGTTTATTTTTTATTTCCAAAGTGAAATAGTTGTTATGTCTGTTGATTATTTTGTATGGGCCGTCGTAGTTTTGTTGGAGTGGTGTTTTGATTGCGTCGTGTCGTATGAATGCATATTCTGTTTTTAATAGGTCTGGATTTACGTATGCGTTTTGTTTTTGTTGTAAATGGTTTGTTGTTGGTGCTGGAAGGTTTTTCATATTCAGTTTAAGTTTGGTTAGGTATGTTGGAATGTCTAACTTATTTTCTGACGTTTCGTACGATTTACTTTTAAATTCTCCTGGTATTGTTATATTTGTTCCATAAACCATTTCTGCTGCCGTGCCATTGAGTGGCTCTTTGTATGTTGTTCGTATTCCTAATAATATCATTGGAATGTTGTCGAACCAGTCATTGGCATTGTAGCAAGACTTTAATGCGGATTTCAGTTGTCTATGAAAACGTTCTATTATACCATTGGATTCCGGATGATAAGCTGTTGTGCTGATATGTTTTGAGCCTAAGAATGAGGTTAAATGTTTGAAAAATGATGTTTGGAACTGTGAACCTCGGTCTGTTGTGATAGTGGATGGTACTCCAAATCTTGATACCCAGCCGGCTATAAACGCGCGCACTACTGTTTCGATCTTTGTATCTTTTAGGGGAATTACCTCTGGCCATCTGGTGAAGCGGTCGATGCATTTTAGTAAATATGAGTGGTTATTTGAGGTTGGCAGAGGGCCTACCAAATCTATATGTATCATGTCAAATCTTTTTGACGGAATGTCGAATTTGCCTAAAGGTGCTTTAGTGTGTCTAGTAACTTTGCATTTTTGGCATGTTACACAAGTTCTTGTCCAGTCTCGTAAGTTAGTGTTCATGTTTGGCCATATAAATTTGGTAGAAATGAGTTTTTTTGTCGCATTTATGCCGGGATGTGCCAGGCAGTGAAATTTTGTGAATATGTTTTTGCGAAATTTAGAGGGAATGTAAGGTCGTGGTGTGCCGGTCGACACGTCGCAACAGATGAGTGTTTTGGAGTTGGGGAGTTCGAAATCTTTGAATGAGAGGTTGTTTGTATTTGAGTTCTTGAGTGTATCTAATTCTGTATCGTTTGTTTGTTCTTTGGCAATAGATTCGTAATCTATTGTGGTGGTGTGGTTTATATTGTTTATTGTGTTTCTTGATAGGGCGTCGGCCACTGGATTGTTTTTACCATTGATGTGACGTATGTCGTTTGTGAATTGTAGAATGTAGTCCATCTGACGTATTTCTCTTGGACAATACTTGTCAGAATTTTTATGTAATGCGTAAGTTAGGGGTTTATGGTCTGTTATTATATGAAATGGCCTTCCTTCCAAGAAATATTTAAATTTTTTAATAGTTAGATATACCGCTAATAGTTCTCTACCGAAAGTACTATATTTTCTTTCAGTTGGTGTGAAACTTGTTGAAAAGAAGGCGATGGGGTGCCATGTGTTGTCGTAGTATTGTTGTAGTACGGCGCCGACTCCGATGTCTGACGCATCAACCATTATGTTGGTCATTGCGTGTTGTTTTGGAATTGTTAAGGTTGTGTAATTGATTAAGGCAGTTTGTAATTTTTTGAATGCTTAACCAAAGTGCTGGAACTGGTTTTTTTGTTGTCTATTAGTTGATTTAAAGGTTGTGCGATAAGAGAGCAATTTGGAATGAATCTATGATAAAAGTTTATTAGACCTAAGAATTCTCTTAGTGACTTTTTTGTGTTTTTGGTTCCGGGAAATGTTTAATGGATTCAATCTTATTTGGTACTGGTGTGATGCTCTTTTCTGAAATATGATGTCCCAAAAATTCAATTTCTTTTTGACCGAACTGACATTTGTTTCAGTTGATGATGATACCGTATTGTTGGAGTCTATTGAAGAGAGTTTTTAAATGTTCTTCGTGTTATTTTGATGTTTCGCTTGCAATGAGTATGTCATCAATATATGCAAAACAGAAATTTAGACCACGTGTTACCTCATCGATAAATCGTTGGAATGTTTGCGCGGCATTGCGAAGACCGAAAGGCATGACTAAATATTCGTATAGGCCGCAAGGTGTTGCTATAGCTGTTTTTTCGATGGAGTCTTTATGCATTGGAATTTGATGGTAAGCTTTTGTTAAATCTATTTTTGAAAAGATCTTTTTATCCTGTAAGTTTATCACAAAGTCTTGTATGTGGGGTAAAGGATATTTGTCTGGTACTGTTATGTTGTTTAGTGCTCGAAAGTCTCCGCAAGGTCTAAATAAGTCCGGGGGTGGTTTTTGTACGAGGTGTAGTGGGGATGACCAGTTGCTCGTCGATGGCCTGATAACTCCCATGTCTATTAATTTATTAAATTCATGTTTTGCGAAATTTAGACGTTCAGGTGGTAATCGGCGAGGCTTTGAGAAAACAGGTGAGCCATTTGTGATTATTTGATGTGTCACTTTGTGTTTAATTTGACGTTTTACTTTGAAAGGATCTGTCAAACTTGGAAATTTAGAAAGCAAACTCTCATATATATCCGTGATTTGAGTATTTTTAGTTAAATTGCAAATAGGAGAATAAGATAATTTAGAATTGTCTGTTAAGCGTTTATTGCGTAAGTCAATACTGAGATTAAAGTGATGAATAAAATCTGCGCCTAAAATGGAATATTTGACATCAGCTATAATGAATTTCCAGGTAAATGTTTTTGGTAATCCCAAATCTAATGTTAGTGTAGTGCTTCCGAATGTAGCTATATTGGAGTGGTTGATGGCTTGTAGAGTTAAATTTTGTTTTAGATGACGATGTGTAACATTTGGGGTAATTATACTTACCTCCGCACCCGTATCCACTAAGAATCTATGTCCGGATATCGCATCAGAAACGTGGAACAGAGGGCAAGGTGAAGATTTGCTAAAACTGTAAATGATGTTAGTATTAGGTGTAGGAAGTAGTGGATTTTTGATTTTAATACCAACTTCTTCTGTTGGTTTATGGGTAGCCCATTTGCATGGGGTCGCGCACTTTTTGGCTTTACTGCCAAATGTCAGATGATACCAGCAGTATGGGCTAGGAGAATTTGTATTTTGACGTTCTGTTTCGCGCGGTGTCACTGGTAAACTTGTAATCAATCTCTTGAGTTCTTGTAATTCTTTTTTCATTCCTTGTAGTTCGTCTACCTGCGAAGTTACTGTTGCGATGGATTGTCTTGAAATTTCCACAATTTTGTCTGCCATATCCGCCTTTTCTTCAAGATTGACAGATGACGTTGTCAACATTATTTGTACTTGATGGGGTAATTTCCGTAGGAAGAGTTCTTCGAGGAGAGTTTCGTCGATAGATTTGTTTCCAATAAGTTGGCGCATTTGTCGTAGAATTTGAGAAGGTTTCTTGTTATCTGGTTCGGAAACAGAAAGTAATTTTTGAAATTTTTCCTTGTCGGATAACGTAGTTCTAGTAATGAGAGCATGTTTTAATGTGGAGTAAGGGTCTACTTGTGGTTGACAAATAATAAGATAACGAATCTCCAAAGCTTGGTCTGTTCGCAACGAAGTGACAATTTTTAAATATTTGATTGCTTCAGACGAAATTCTGTAGGCGATGAATTGAGCTTCTGCCTGGGCAAACCATAGCTCCGGGTCGTCGGGCCAGAATTCAGGTAGCTTGAATTGTTGTGTAGCCCCGAGTAATGGGGGGGCTGCCGCTGGAGGAGGATCTGAGGTTGGTTCAGGACTGGAGATTGGAGAGGTATCTTGCGAAGAAGCCTATTCAGTCATATTGGAGAGGTTAGTAAGGTAGAGTAGAACAAAGAATATGGAATAGAGGGGCGGATTCCTTTTCGGGGTCACCAATTTGTAACGATTGGCTCATCTTAATACGAAGATAATCTAACCGTTACAATTTGTAAAATAAACGCTTGGAAATTAAATTGTAAAATGCAATGTATAAATTTATGTTTTATTTTGTTAACATAATTTTTGACGTTACATTTGCTTGAAATACAAAACTAATGATGTTTTTTTGTTGTCAGCTGTTCCGAAGTAACCTCGGAACAGCTGATCAACAATGGTGGGAACTACCGTGGCGGATAACTTGATAAAATATAATATTTAGAAGTTTACTTGATCCGCCACAAGTCTATACTTCATATTAGTCTTGCGTACAAGGAAGTCGTGTGGTGTCCACATCAGATTTTTTATATTTACCGATAGTGTTTCCAAGATAGTAGGTCTTATTTACAAATTACTGAACGGTAAGTGATGTGACTCACGACGGTAAGTGACGTGCTTCACACACCGTTCAGAAGGCGAGACGGTAAATAAATAAAAATAAAAAACAAAGCTTACTTCAAAAATGACAAAAATAATAATATTTTAAAATAATTTTCAAATCTTATTTTTCTTTTAAATTTTGTGCGTCGATCGTGCAAAAAATAGTATAAGCATCACGAACGTTAAGGAATTACCCATCTCAGACAAAATTGGGACCATCGCTTCGCTATTGTCTTCGATCGGTAAACTGTCCTTACCGTTCTTAATACTTAATGTACTATTAGGGACAATATTTGATTGGCTGCTTACCTGGCAAACAATCCAAAGATTCCGCTAATAGAAACGATCCATTTCCCCCACTCCCATCCAACGACAGAAAACGCGTGAGGGATTGGTGCATCAGGATCCTAAAACAAAACAAAAAACATCTGAAAGTAATCCAATCAAAAAACATTTCCTATTTCACCAAAGATGGGTTGATGCATACGTTCCTAGCGTTTTTGGTTTCTGAGACTAGAGTGCCTTGGAAAACAATTTGTCAGATATTACGTAAACGTTGTTTTAATGCTGCATTTCATTGTATAATCTTTAAATTTGTGCAAAATTGTGTAAAATATTGTCGAAAGAAAATGGAGCGTCAAGTACAGTTTAACAAAGGATGCCGCTAGAACCATTTATCGGGAGAATGCCATTGGGGAAAATGGTTTTCTCGTTGTGCAATAATCGTTAATAATGGAGAAGAATATATTCTCTTTAATTTAATTAATAGTAAAAATCAAGCGTGTTTGAAAACTATATTTGCTAAGTAACAATTATCAGTAATAGTTTAGATACTATTTTAGAATCTTCTAATTTTAAAAAAGGATGTAATATGAACATTTTAGTTCAACTAAATTTTAAATGAAGCTAAATTTTCCATTAGGGTTTTTTTTGCTAAAAAATAACTTCATATGAACTCATTTGGAGTACCTAGCACTTACATATAGTACCTATAAAGAGTAAGTCAGAAACAGCCTATTCATGTTTTAAGTTGACTGTTTCCAATAACTATTTTTGGTATAGAATTTTGAAAGGTATAGCGAATCCGTTTACCCAGATTAGAACAACTTTGTCTTGCGTAAGAGCCTGCCACTTACACCATTTTACCAGTAATTAGGTAGGGAACCAGCATAGTTTCTCATGTATCTTTTGTCCTTTTATTGCCCTGTGTTTAACGCCTCCCTCCTCTCTTTTAACTTGGTGAAGTTCCGATGCCGCTGTTAGTTTACACGGTTTTGAATGAAGGAGTGTTCGTTTTTACGTCTTCATAAAGATTTTTGTTGATGAAATAATCGTCCATACCTGTAGTCTTTCACCATTTTACTGCACTCTGTATTTCAGTCAGGTGATAAAATGTATTTTCTGTAAAGCGAGATTTCGTTATGTACAATTGCGGCATCCATAAACTGAGAAGCATCTGCCAATTTTGGCAAAGAATCTGCTACACCAGTTAGAGTTAGATCGTTTGTTAGCATGTTACTCATTAAGATAACCACAAGTAAAAAAGGCTCTGAGTAATCTATTCATGTAAGGAAAATGTCTTGTTTGACCACTGTTTCCGGTATGCACACTTGGATTTCACCAATTAGTTTAGGTGGGTACAAGGCTTAATAAATGGCTACCAACGGGTACTTGTCAGTCATTTCTTATGTTATTTATATTTGGATTGAATAGATAAACATGAATTTAAAGAAACAAAATTGTTTTATTCTATTTGTGAATAACTGTCAAAAATACACTTACAACACATGTCATGGAGAGAGTGAACATAGGTGCATATCATATATTGTATTTTATACATGTATACATAGATGTCGCAACGAACATGAATCGAAATCAAATCGTAAATGTTTATTTCAAATTCCAACACCCCCACTTGAACAATATGAATGTCCTTTTAGTCCTATACCATTGCGACAAAAACCATTTTTCTCACTAAAAACCCCTTTTGTTAAAGAGTCTGCTATCATTTCCTTAGTATGTAAATAATGCATTGAAACTACTTTATCATTTAACTTTTCTCGAACAAAATGAACTCTAGTGTCAATATGCTTGGAGCGCGCACGATATGCACTATTTTTCGCACTGTTAATTGCACTCTGATTGTCTGAGTAAATCGGCGTTGGCTCTTTCGTGAAGTACTTATCGATTTCTTCAAGTAGATGACGGAGCCAGATAGCCTCTTGAGTAGCTGCTGAAATACTCATGTACTCGGACTCGTTCGTGGATAAAGCCACTGATGATTAGCTTTTGCTGCTCCAAGTAATTGCTGCGCTCTGTAGTAGGTAGATGTACCCTGTCATTGATCTTCTATTGTCTAAATCTCCGGCCCAATCAGCATCACTATAGCCGATGAGCTTCGAGTTACCATTGCGGGAATACTCAAGTTTGTAGTTAATGATTCCCTTGAGGTACCGATATACTCTCTTCAGTGCTGTCCAGTGTGCCATGCCCGGATTGTCGGAAAAACGGCTCAACATTGTAATGGCACATACTATGTCAGGTCGAGTACCTTGGCTAGCGAACATAACACTTCCTAGTGCCTGTCTGTAGGGAACTCGCTCCATTTCTGAATTCTCAGCTGACGTCTTTGGTGCCATATCTTTACTCAATTTTTGGTTCGGGTCCAGTGGCGTCTTCACAGGATGTGCATCAATCATATTGAAACGTGTGATGATTTCTTCGATGTACACAGATTGATAAACGGATATTTTTCCTTCATTTCGATTTCTAATGATTCTCATTCCTAGTAGACTACTTACGGGTCCCAAGTCCTTCATCTTGAATTTTTCATGTAACTGTTTCTTGATTGCAGTCTTGGTGGATTCGTTGTTGGTCAACAGAAGTAAATCATCGACATACACTGCTATGATTGTAAGTTCGTCTTTATTTCTGCGAATGTATATGCCTTGATCGACTTTTGATCAGACAAATCCAATTTCAGTAAGGACGGAATTCAGCTTACAATTCCAGGCGTAGCTTCCTTGTTTCAGCCCATAAATTGCTTTCTTCAAACGGCATACTAGTGACTCGTTTTCCTTGATGACAAAATTTTCAGGTTGTCTCATATATATCTCTTCAGTTAAGTCGCCTTGGAGGAACGCAGTCACGACGTCCAGATGATCTATATCGAGATCATGCTTCGCTGCAAGTGCAAGGAGAAGTCTGACCGATCCGTATCTTACGACTGGTGAATAAATCTCTTCATAATCTATTCCCTTGGTTTGAGCGCAACCTTTTACAGCTAGTCGCGCTTTGTGAAGTTCAATCTTTCCACTTGTATTTTTCTTTGTTTGAAAAACCCATTTATTTTCTAGAGCTTTTCTGCTAGGCGGCAATTTTGTTAATTCCCACGTACCATTTTCGATAAGTGATCTGTACTCTTCGGTCATTGCATTACGCCATTTAATGTGATCAAGACTTTTGTAAACTTCTTTGATCGTAACTGGATCAATCTCGTCTACTGCCTTGTATGTCACGTAGTCATTAATCTTCTTTGGTACAGGTACTCTTGATGACCGTCTCAGCTCTTCAGGATTCTGATTAACGACTGTCTCATCGTCAGTTTGATAGTCGCTTCCATCATCGTCTGTGGTTATGTTGTCTTCGGTAGATGTGCTTGATGAAGATTCTCCTTGTTCATCTTCTTCCTCCATCACTACCTCTTCTTCTTCTTCCAATGTCCCCACTTCTTCAGCACTCTCTTCAAAAAAATACTGCTTGCTAAGTTTGGGTAAGCTGGCCTATTTTACCACATTTCTTTCCTTCTTTTTGTGGATGTCTTCTAAGAAAACAACATCTCGACTTTTAATAATTTTCTGAGTCGATAACTGGAATAGACGATAACCTTTGCTTTCTTCGAGATAACCAAGAAAGATGCATTCTTCTGATTTCATGTCCCATTTCTTCCTGTTTTCTTTTAGTACATGACACATAGCTCGGCATCCAAATATGCGAAGATGACCTAAATTTGCTTTCTTTTCAGTCCAAAGCTCTTCTGGTGTTCTATGCTGAAGTGCTCTTGTCGGTGATCGATGAATTAAGTACACCGCAGTTGATACTGCTTCTGCCCAGAAGGTAGTATCCAGTTCAGCATCAGCTAGAAGACATTTAGCTCTTTCCACAATTGATCGATTCATTCGTTCAGTCAGTCCGTTTTGCTCTGGCGTTCTCGGAATTGTCGTTTGGTGACGAATCCCTGATTTTCTCACAAAAATTTTAAATTCATTATTCATGTACTCACCACCATTATCGGTGCGAAGAGTTTTGATCATTTGCTCATTTTGATTCTCCATCATGATTTTATAGTCTTGAAAACATTCCATGGCTTGCGCTTTAGATTCCAAAAAATATACCCAATATTTTCTTGAAAAATCATCGATCAGCGTCATAATGTATCTGGATCCTCCAATAGAAACACATTCCATCGGACCACACAGATCTGAGTGCACTAATTCCAATGGCCTTGATGCACGCTTGCCTGAGCGAGGAAAAGGTTACCGATGCTTCCTTCACTTCAGACACGTGATACATGGCTTGTCTGATGGATCCGCGAAGTCAAGACCTTCGCCATGCTTGTTCCTTAATAGCTTCATTCCTGATCCTCCAAGATGACCCAACCGACGATGCCACAATAAATTGGACTCTTCCTCTTGACAACTGTAGGCCATTGTAGATGGACAATCTAAACTATAAAGTCCATTAGCTAAAGATCCCGTAGCCATAAGCTGGTTGTTGTCATTGATTACTGTGCATTTGTTTTTGGTAAAAGTTACAGTATTACCTGTGGAAGTGATTTTACTAACTGAGAGAAGATTAGCAGTTAGTTCAGGTATATATTTTACGTTTTTAACCTATATTTGATCTGTTTCATCATTTATGCAAATGTCTAGATCATTATCACCTTTACCTTTCACTGATAATCTTGCATTGTTGGCGTCTTTTACCTTTGAGCTGCTCTCCAATTCGTGAAAACCTTCATAAACTTCATCATTTCCTGTCATGTGAGAAGTTGCACCTGAATCGAAGAACCAACTTTCTCCGTCTGTATTTCCTGTCAAGAAGGCTTTATACTCATTTGACTTTGAATTTTTCGGCTTCTCTGATGTTCTCTCTTTGCTTGCACGTAGTGGACACTTTGGCGAGATGTGGCCAAACGATGACAATAATTACATTTAACCTTTTTTTTTCCTGGTTTGATTCAAATGGCCTTGTTTACTAAATAATGCAGCATCCGATTGCCTGCTCTTTAATCCATTATTTTCACACCTGACTTCTAGCAGTAATTTAGTTTTAATGGAGTCTCCGGTAATTGGAGTACCAGAGTTTTCCAGCCCCATAATCATGGGCTTGTAATTATCTGGAAGTCCGGCAAGTAGCAACGTACCTACCCATTCGTCTTTTACTTCAAGCCCTACGCTAGTGAGTTGATGCGCTGTCGTGATGATTTGGTTAACATATTCTTCCACTGATTTTCAATTTTCGAGTTGCGTTGTCACTAATTTTCTTAATAAGCTAACCTTCCTTGTCAAACATGAATCCTCGAAAACAGCTTTTAACTTGTCCCAAGCTTCTTTTGGAGTTGTAGTGTTCTGAAGATGTACGTAGTTCACAGAATCCACTGAAAGGATTATTTTTGCCCTTGCACGAGTACACCTCTTCGTATCTTCATCTTCACAAGGAACACACGACCACAAATCTTCAAGTTCTAAACAGCTTTGCATGGCAAATTTCCATGTTGTATAATTTTCACGACCAACTAATTTCTCTATAGTAGATACCGTCGACAAATTAGGTTGTGCCTGTGCCATATTTTTGACTAGTTTCTTTTCGCGTAACTTTCAGATTGTTTGGAGATCTCAAAAAATATCTATATCACGTCTAAACTATTATATTGGCGAACATCTGGGCCCATAACCTGATGTTATTTATATTTGGATTGAATAGATAAACCTGAATTTAAAGAAACAAAACTGTTTTTTTCTATTTGTGAATATCTATCAAAAATACACTCACATGTCATGACAGTGAACATAGGTGCATATCATATATTGTATTTTATACATGTATACATAGATGTCGCAACGAACATGAATCGAGATCACATCGTAAATATTTATTTCAAATTCCAACAACTTTTTTCTTTAAATTTTTGTTAATTCTTACAACAAATTCATCTTGTATGTTTACGTTTTGGCCTTTGTTAATCAGTGGGATTTTTCCCCAAGAAGGCAGAAAATCTTTGCTTAAGATTTTAGATACAGAGGAAAAAACTTGTCTCCGGAACCATGTACCTGGCTAAATTTTCGTTACCGCACACCGGACGAGCATGTATAATCTTGTGTTGAAACTATATGAGTAAAATATAAAGTTCGTAAGTCACGTGACAAACTACCTGAATCAAGGAAGGTTTGATGTTTACTTAACAAATGTAACACTGAACGTATGTCACATTTTTACCCATAGAAATAAGCCAACACTAAACCTGGACTATGGAAGGGTACTATAAAGTACTTACCTTAACTACTAAAAATTGGATAAACACATGTTTATCAGGAACGCTCTTGACCATCTGGTTCAGATTAGTGTAATTATATGCAATAATGAACACATGTACATCAGATCTGAAGGGGTAAGTCCCCTGATTTTCAGATACAAATGTTACAGGGCAGAAAAAAGGATGAACACGCGTTCATCGAATCTATGAGGGTAAGTCACATGACTACCAGATCCTTGCCATAACATAGTATCTAGTACTTACTAGGACTTCAAAATCAGTTTTCTTTTCAATCTATTTAATTCCTCCTCCAACGCAGCACAGCAGCAGCCAGAAAGTGTAGAGTGCCTTCTTTTTCACAATATCATTATCACTACACTTTATTTAAAAAAAACACAACACACAACCATTTGTTGAACTTCCGTATCCGATAGGTACAAATAACGGAATGAGTAACTAAATGAGCTATAATGAGGTGTTACATCGGGTGTTTTTTGCTTATATACTTTCAAATAAACCGATAGGTATGACATAACGCGACACTACATTGTAATTATATCGGAGGACAAGCGAAGAAAAATAAATGGTATGAAGATAGTTTTTAATGAAATTACAAATTTCTGTTTACATATGGAAAGAAAAAAACATTGTAGAACAATAGTCATTCAAAATATGTACAAACTTTTTAAATAAATAGATATTCCTAAATTTAAATATACACAATAGGCAACCAGATTAACGACAATATAAATGCATTACAATCATCATCACGTTTGAAACCATAATAAAAGCAGACAAAACAATTTAATTTTAAAATTTTACAAAAACATGCAACATAACAGCTCGCACAAACGTAAACTAACACTAAAGCGAGCATTGATGAGCTGAAACCCTCCAACATGGCGACGTTCAATTGGTCACAAAACGCTTTATTTAACATGGCCGCTATACACTATCATTATGTATAGAGATCAGTGATCTCAGCTTGTTTGAGAAAGCATTTCTCTCCCCATAACTTTACATGGCCGTACTAAGCTGTTTACTTAGCTAATAGTAATGCCATCTGTACGCCATGTGGCAATACGCTCATTTTAGGAATTGATTTCCATAAACAATTTGGCCTCTCCTCAAATTTTGCTTTAAATTCGTGATCGGTCAATAGTAAAATTGCCACAATGTCCGGAATATCAGGAGACGAAAATTTATACCCTTCCCAGCTCTCCAGCCTTAAAACTGTTATGGTAAAATTTGATAAATTACGCTCCATTGGCCTTGGTATAACTCATATGGTCGAACATGTCATCGACACTGGTGACGTCTTGCCCATTAAGCAACAGCAATACCCCCTCTCCCCACCCATTCAGGAGCATCTTCATCAAGAACCGAATGAGATGGTTGAAATGGGAATTATACAAAAATCTTCCAGCCCACGGTATTTTGTCGTCGTTTTGTTTCTTGACGAAGAGAAAACCAAAAACAGTCCTCTATCGATTGGAACTCATCTGCGACAAAATCTTTTCACCAGCTCAAGGCTGACCTTTCTTCTGTCTCAAATTGGTCGGGATGACGCTTTTATCAGTCTTACTTTAAACAAAACTGAGCGTAACTATTCGGTTACTAAAAGAGAATATCTGGCTGTATAGTTTTTGCAATAGAAAAATTTCGACTTTATCTTAAGGGTCTTCCTTTTACAATGATAACTGATCACTATTCCCTTCTCTGGTTAATGAAAATGTCTGACCCTACCGGCAAATTAGTTCGCAGGGCTGTAAAATTGCAATAGGTCGATTTCGTGATTGAACATCGTCCTGGCTAGGCTGTCCAGACGTCCTCTTTTACCCGGACAAGTCCTCTTGTCTGGGAATAAAATTATGTCCGCTAAATATCCGCGTTTTCTATGTAGCAAGTCCTTTATTTGCCAAGTGCTTCCTAAATGCCTAAACTATATCCAATCTAAAACTCCTGCATTGAGAGTTACATAGATCTATCATAAATCGCATGAATGCTATAAGCGTGAAATAAATTTGAACTAACTTTCGGGCAGATCCAAATCATTTTATTGGTTCGACTCCAAAATTATCCAATTCCGACCGCAATAGAACGACTTTTTCTAATAGAGATTTGGTACAAAATTATCTAGCTGTCGTGAACCTTGCACGTTTGTTCTATCTGTGCAGATTATAACATCACAAAATCAGAATATGTTATAGTGTGTTGAGTGAATATATAGTTTGCAACTATGAAAATGAAAAATATGTTCAATGGTGATTACAACTTGGGTTAAAATGTTTTTTTTTTATTAAATTTTTATTTAATTACTTATCCACAAATATTTTCAAATATTGCCCACAATAGGTATTTAACATATATACTCTCGTTACAAAAAAAAGAAACCGGACACCAAAAATGTTTTTCGTCGGCTTGTAACAAGCGAATTATGTGTTTATTTGTTATTTTTGTTGAAATATGAGTAACTGATACATATCCAGCAAACACAGTTACGTCCTTATTACGTAATATAGACATAACTCGTATTATACGAGTATGTTACATACCGAATAACATCCCTGGAAAGTACATGTATAGACCTATATCCGCAACATGGTCTATGAGACTTCACATCCCATGCATGTAGATATTGTAACGTAAATGTTATATAACAAAAGCATATCACTTCTTTGTAATTATCTTAATATACTACTTACATTGTGAATTTTTATACCTGTGACTTCTTTTTAATCCTAAAGTTAAATATTATATATTATGAAGGATGGCAGGAAAATGTGTAGGTACTAACTACAAAAAATATATATTTAAATATGTACTTTATTACAATACTTATATTACATATTTATTACAATACAAATTAAATATAAAACAACTTAATGAATCCATTCTGTTCATATCTGTAAGTCTCAAGATCTGTTAATAAGAACAAAATCGCACCTAAAGCTGCCACTCTTATGTATAATTTTATATTAATCAACAAGAACAGATAGATTTCCAGATCTGTAAAACTTACAGATGTGAACAGAATCGACCCAAAAATTTCACTCAGACTAGTTTAATACAATTTATTAATACAATACATAAAATTTATAATATGTAACGCGTATAAATGTTTTTCATTTGAAATTCTAATTTTATAGTATTTTAGTTTGAAATTATTTCAGGTTATCTAAATTTTTATTTTTGTTCGAGAATGAAAATAAGCTACATAATGAATATATAGTTACATAAACTAACTTACCGTATGACAAGCCGATTTTGTCATTAAATCAAAGAATTAGAGCATATATTAAAGTATACACACCACATAAAATATAAAGAAATACTGCAATGGTTGCAAAAGTAAAATGTGTCGTTAAACCTCTGCACACCTAGCTTGGACAGACAGAGACCTTGGTCGCATAAATAGACCAATTAGAGTTGGAATAGATGACACGTGATCAATGCACTATGAATATATTGTAAGTACGGTAACATGTATGTAGTTATAGATATGTACCATGTCTAATACCAATGTAACATACCTATCAGTTTACAGTCTCTTGAGAGATGTCCGACGTGGTATATGTATATTACGTTATAAGTACATAAATTAATTATATACTACATAGGTTTCAGATCTCACATACCTGGTACATATATGTTAAAACTGTGTTTGCTGGGTAAAGTAAGATTAAAAAATGAAAAAAGGGTAGTAAACACCAAATAACGAATATAAGGCATACTTTGCATTACAAACCCGTTTAAACATCGATTATAGCAATATTTGTTCTCCAAAAATGGGGGGCTTCCCACCAGCTGTTGTCTGTTGCAGATGCTCGTGGAATTGAAATTTCTACACGAACCGTTCGCCGAAGGTTTTGCGAATATTGTCTAAGCCCTAGGATGCCTAGCTTTACTCGTAGCACATCGAAAATAGAGGCTACATTTTGCGCGAGAACATAGGGACTACGATATGGAGTACTGGAGCTCCTTAGATTAGATAAAAAAAGAATGCGCGTGCAGAAGGTTAAGAGAACCGTTTTCAGAATATTGCATATCCTGAAAAACACCATTTCACAGTGGTAGTAAAATGGTATAAGCAGGTATTTCGATAAATAGCATTATTGAGCTTGTTTTGGTTAAATATGGTGGTTTGGCGGCAGTTCCGTATATTAGAAAATACACAGCTGACTCTATAGTAGCTTTTGCTCCATTTTTTCCTGAGAATTTCATCTTGAAAGTTGACAATACGCGTCTTAACTTTGCACATATAACCAAGCAGCATTTAAAATAAGTCAATATTCGATTATTACGATGGTCAGATCGCAACCCTGACTTCAATTCCTGCGAAAAATATGGAATTACGTTAAGTCAAATAGTTCAGCGTCGATAATCCGTACCAAAAACCATTCAGTATTGAACAGTACCGCTTTCTAAAGAATGGAAAAATAATTAACACGGAGAGTTACCAACTGTATTGAAAATTTATCAAACCATATGGTAGAAGTCTTTACAGGTCGAGGAGTCAATACACACCATTACTTCCTGAAAATAAATCATACCTTACATATAAAATTTAATTAATAAGAAAAAAGAAATTTGCTACTTTTGTTTATTTATCTGTTTCAGGAAATTTTATAATAAATAGAGTGTTTGCTACACTTCTTTTATTTTGTAATCCTAGTTTACAAATCAGTTATTCATATTTTAACAAAAAATAACAAATAAATCCATATTTTTTTACAAATCGACAATTTTTTTTTGTTGTCCGGTTTTTTTGGCCACGAGTGTATTTTTATGTGCTTAAAAAGTTCAATTTATGTGACTCCAATTATTGTAATATTTTATTTTATTAATTCGTTTTTTTCCTAAATGTGTTTTGTATCTGCGCCTATCTAAATATTTATATTTTTATGCCAATATCAATAGTATTTGTGCTAACAAAATTGCATAAATTCGATCAAGCTCCTTTTTTCAAAAACAAATATTTGCCTCCGCCGGTGTTGGCCTTGCTACGGTCGGCGTTCTCGTTTTCATTATTTCCAATATAGTCCTGGCATTCTTAATGCCGTACCAGACGCTCTGTCTCGTGCTCCTGTATGTACTATATTCAGAAAATTCTGATTGAAAGATGTCAGTGTCAAGTATAATTGACATATATGTGGTTTATTTGTGTTATAATTTTACTGGAAATATGGGATCTTTTGCCAGAAACTTTCTGTATGGAATTTGTATAAAATACATACAACTTCCGAAAGACAGTGGCGACGCTAACGGGGGGTCCAGGGGGCACTTGCCCCCCTAAAATTTTCAGTAGCCCCCTGGTTGCCCCTCCCCCCACCCGACTTTTAGTGTCAGTCTAAAAAAAAATTGCTAGTAATATTGCTTTTAACATCTTAACATTTAAAAAAGACAGCAACACTGAAAGAAACACAAAAAAAACATTGTTATACAGCATAATTTTTGCATCAATGCACATGTATCTAAAGATCTCTATCTGCATTTAACCATGATTATTATTGATTGGTGTTATAATAAACGCGCTGCCGAACTTGTCCAAACTTGTCAAATTAATTGTGCGAGTCCGATAGCGACGCAATGAACTTGTAATTACTTGTTAAGATTGTTCTATACTTTACTTACTCGTCCACGTGCATAGTTTAGCAAGTTCAAACATGTTTTACAAATTTTGGTATTTATACGAGTGATGAAAATCTCAATGCTCATTCGTTATTTTCTGGTCAAAGAGTAAAGTAAAAATAAATATGAAGCGCACAAATAATATTAAAAATTATTTTTGGTCAGAATCAGATAAAAAAAATTAAAAACTACTTTCCTGCCTTCGACCAGTATCGGCAGTACAAGCAGTAATTTAGAAAATATATTAAAAACGAATGAAATGTTGACATCTTGTAACTTAAGTGCTACTGAAGAAGGTAATAGTTCTTGTGAAAATAAAACTAGTGAGGATGATATAAGTGATGATAATGAAACTGACGTACCCCAACAATGAGACCTGAACCAGAACAAACAATTCTTACTGTTTCTGGACCTAGCGACTTGTCACAGACTCCTGAAGAAGGACCACGTCAGCCGATACTATCGCAGTATTCAAAAGTTAAACAAGGTGAAAGAATGAGAAGCTTTAAATCAACGTGGTTTAAAAAATTTACATGATTGGAGTATAGTGTTTTAAAAGACAATGTTTTTTGTTTATACTGCCAGTTTTTCCATGGTGTAAATAAAGCAAACATTTTTGTGAATGAAGGGTTTCGCAACTGGAAGAATGCACTTAATTCAAGTGAAGGACTAGTAAAACATGATAAATCTGAACAACATAAAATGTGTGTTATAAAATATGTAAATTATATGAAATTAAAGAAACAGAAAACAAACATTGAACAAATGGTGAATGATCAATACCAAAATGAAATTAAAGAAAACAGGCACTACATCAAAACTTTATGTGAGTGTTTATTATTTTCATGTACGCAAGATATTGCTCAACGTGGTTATGATGAAAGTGTTTTAAGTTTATATAAAGGTAATTTAAGAGAATTAATGTTATTGAAAAGTATACATGACACCATTGTACAAAAAAAGTTACAGGATAGTTCAAAGAATGCTAAATACCTACATCATGATATCCAAAATTTATTAATTTCTATTATGGCGACCATTATACGTAAAAAAATTCAGACGATTTAAAGGAATCAAAATATTTTGCAATAATGTCTGACGAAACAAAGGACTTGAGTAAAGATGAACAAATAACTGTTATAGTCCGGTACTTGCATCAAAATGTAATTCAGGACAGGTTTTTAGGGTTTAAAACAGCAAACGGTATGCTAGATGCTGCTACTTTTGCAAATTATATAAAAACAATATTAGATGAAAATAATATTTCATTAAGCAATTGTATAGCACAAGGATACGATGGTGCTGCTGTAATGAGTGGTCAATTAGGTGGCGTGCAAAATCATATTAAAAGTATTGTTCCGTAAGCAGTATATATTCATTGTTTTAACAATAAATTAAATTTAGTTGTTGTTGATTGTTGCAAACATTTGAAAAAGTCGGCTATTTTTTTTCTAATCTTGAAAAATTATATACATTTATGTCAAACTCTACAATTCATCCTCTATTTTTAAATACGCAAAAACAAATTTATCCTACAAAACAGGCTAGAGAATTAAAAAGGATATGTGATACGCGATGGACTGTTCAGTTCGGAGCATGCGAGACTGTTTTAGAAACAATTGAATCTATTTTTGTAACATTAAACAATTTTATTTCTAAAACTGATGTAGAAAGGATAGAAGATGTGAAGCAAAAGGTTTACTTTTTCAAATTGATAAAGTTACTGCTTATTTTTATAAAAAATTTAAAATTAGTTACAACTGTATCTAATTAACTCCAATCCCCAGATATGAATTATGTAAAACGTTTAAATTTAATTCTATATGGAAATCTGCAAATAATATTTTGTTGTCAAACTTAAGTTATACATCCCTATACTAGATAAAATTATAATTGAATTAAAAGAAAGATTTACAAAAAATGATACTATTTTAAAATCATTACAAGCTTTTGACCGCACAGATGATTTATTCCTCAATAAAATTCATTTAACTAAATTAGCAGAACATTATAACATAAGTTGTGATTGTGTAGACTCCGAAATAACGCTAGTTAAGAAACTTTTGTGTAGGGCGGAAAATAAAAATATTAAATCACTCATGGAGTTTCTGCCATTCGTTGAACAATATAAGCAAGCATTTGAAGCATTTATAATTTGATAAAAATTTGTATTTTAATGCCTGTATCAACAGCTTCTTGTGAAAGATCATTTTCCTCTTTAAAAAGAATTAAAAGTTATTTAAGAATAAGAACGACAAATGAAAGATTAAACAACATTAATATATTAAGTGTAGAAAAAGACATATCAAAATTAATAGACCTTAATGAAGTTGTAGACAAATTTGCAAGTTTAAATAATAACCGAAGGATTAAATTAGTATAACTAAATCATTGCTGTGTTTTGTATTTATCATATTTTCTTTTAATTATATTTTATTTTTGAAGAATATGCTTGTTTTTGTTTATTATTTATACAGTAGAATCTCCTACAGCACGCGCTAACTCGTTTCGTGTTGTAAAAGATTCGTGCAGTAGGAGACGCTCGACTGTATTATAGCACGTTACGATTTTGTGTTATTTCACGTATTATATGTGAGATTTTTGACGTGTTGTAATAGACTGATGTGAGTCGTAAATTTAATTGGGGTGTTGTAGAAGAGCATGCTATAAGAGATTCTACTCTATATTATATTTATATTTGTTTAGTACCAAATAAATTTAATATTGACATTGTTATTTATTATTAAAATGATAAAAAAAATATGCCCTCCTAATTTTCTTCCTGGTCCCCTAGATTTCAGAGCCTAGCGCCGCCACTGCCGAAAGGTAATGTACAGAAAATCTGATATTTTTTGCAAGAAACTTCCGGTATGCAATTTGTAGAAAATAACTGACGCAAGGCAATGTGCTGGTCACATCAGATTTTTTATTGTAGTTTTGAACTTTTATTTGAAGACCACGTATGGCTAATGCCTCGTGGGTTTGTTAAGCCTGTTTCGAGTAGCTATCAATTATGTATGAGTTTTTTTTTTATTATTATTTTTGTCATATTTGTGGGATTCGTATTTATTAAAAATAGTAAATATGTATTATGTAAATTTATGCTTTACTCTGCTCTCCAAGAATACCAATGACCGATCTCTGTTGTTCAAAAAAATTTTCGTTGATTTTTCAGTATTTAATTTGTTAAAGTTTGTCCAAATTTATTGATTTAACACTGCTTATACGCTGTGTTCATAAAAAATTCTAACTCGGGATAGGCTATGTACAGGGAAACGTATGTCTGATCATTATTCAATTCAAAAGTCAAGAAGTTCAAATTCATCTTGAAATGTGATAATAATGAAGGATACAGTATATTGCCACTCGCTGTTTTCTAATTTATATCCATTTCTAAAATAAGATTCAAGAAGAAAAACTTTGATTTCTTTGGTAACATTTTTGACAATTTCTCGTGTCAAATTGAAATTTAATTAAATACTTTCAAATTAATGCCCGTATCCATAGTCAATACTTCGCCTCGACTCATACTTGAGTATGCCTTGAGTACCGGATTTCGTTTCATAGTCGTTACTTGTTTTGAAAGTATAACTTCAGTCGTACTTCGATCTAAGGTTTACTTGAGTCCAGCTTCAACCAACCTTGAGTAATGCTCAAGCAATGATTGATACATTTTTTAAAATTTTAGATAGATTTGATCCAGTGTTGCCGCAAGACCAAGACCAGTTTTGTCTCGTCTTGGTCTTGTCGAGACAAGACCATAATTTTAGTCTCGACTGAAAAGACGAGACGAGACGAGACCAGTATCGAGTCTTGTCGAGAAAGTCTTGAAGTCTCGACAAGACTCTCGACTTCAGTTCGTAGGTATTTTTTGGAATATATTTGCTAAAAGTGCTTCACAACTCAAGAGTAACGCTATAAATATTGTTTGAGAATTACTAAAAAGAAAAGAGATATGAATTTTTAAAAATTTATAATTATGTATTTTCGTTGTGTTCCTGAAACATTAATTTATGTGAATATAAAAATTTGGATACTTTATTAGAAATTCACAAACTGGGTTTGAAACTTGGCTTAAATAGTAAATATTGCAAAATAAGCCCAAAACTCCTATTTATGATCTATACGTAAAGAAATAAGTGAGCATTAATTGCATAGATTTTAGTATGTAATAGAATAAATAATTAAACAGTTAAATCGGAGAGATGAACTGACTTGTAGAGACCTAGAGAAAACACATTGTAGGATGTACGAATTCTTAGAAAACTTAAGAGAAAGCGGATTTTTTGGAGCCAGAGATTACCAAGGTCACTGCAAGGGTTGTTGTATAAAAAATATACGTGACTTTGACAATGAAAAGAAATATTGGGGAAGGGAAAATAAGGACAGCGACACGCATTTTATTTACAACTATCTATTTACACTAATAACAACAATAATAATATATACAATATATTACAGTGGGTTAGAGCACCCACACCGTTATTATTAAAGACGCTGGTCGACCAGTCGGGGAAAGTGCCCTGACAAATCTGGCTACGGCCTTGATTCCAATAAAAATAAATGTGACTTTCTTTTTAATTATCCGAAAACCCTAGTATTAAGATTACCTCTTAAAAAAATTTCTGATGATATACACATTTCGCTGTGCTGATTCTCAATCGAAAAGAATTTTTCCAAACTTTGGAAAATTATTTCTTATTATGTATTCAATTCTTGCAGTGTTCTTTTAGTGCGCCATGCCGACATGAAATTTGTGTTAAAAATAATGAATTATATAATAACGTACCTAACTGACGTTGAATAGAAAATAAATTCATAATTATTTTTAATACATATATTTCATGTTGACCAGTGACACTAAAAGTGTACACTTGCAGAATTAGGTATTTCACCTACTTAAAATACGTAAAGGTAAATAAATACTATAACTCACTATGTACACAAATTTTCATATTAATTGTTTGAAAAGATCAAGTATAGACAATGATCCTAGAAGACTTTAAAAATTAATATCTCAAATATTTATTAGAATTTTTTAAACATGATTGTACTGATTTTCTTAGATTTTCATGCACTATTATATAAAATTATAAACAATTTATTGATTGACGCAAAGTCGAGAGTCTTGTCGAGACTCGAGACAAGACGAGACCGACTGCAAGTCTCGTCTCGACAAGACCAAGACAAGAGCAAGGTAGTTGAGACTTAGTCAAGACCAAGACAATACCGACCTCAAGTCTCGTCTCGTTTCGTCTTGTGGTAACACTAATTTGATCCTTACAAAAACTGTCAACTTGCCATTTTCATTACATACGAGTATGTGACATAAGACGTTTACGTTAAATAATGGATCGCGAAGAAAATTTAGAATATGTTAATATTGTACAGAAAGTTTTAGATGATAACGATGAAAGAGTGGTTGCACCACGTAGATATATCCGTGATATGGAAAATCCGTATTTAAATTGGCCAGTTTGTTCTTTTTGTTAGTACTAGAACTAGTGTTACTATTAGCACTGGTATTATTACCAGCACTAATATTAACACTAGTAGTGGTATTATTATTTGAAATATTTCAGTGAAGTGTATCTACATTATATGTACTTGAAGGCTTATCTATTATTTCTGAAATATTATCACAAGAATGTCGAATTTGACTTTCCATGACAGCAGTACTGTCCCATGTACATTCTAATGTCACATCTGCGTGTGGTGCAGCTATATCCACCGCTTCGAATACTGGATCAATTCCTGTTTGTGGCTCAGGACCACCTCCCGTAGCTAATCTTTCATATTTTAATTCTGTCGCTGCTTTTCGTTTTCTATATAATTTTAAAGTTAATTTGTCTACCAAATTAGCCAAATGCAATTTTTCTTTGGTGGTATATGCAATTATTTTATTTTCCATTACACTCATATCTATGACCTGACATATATCTAGATGTCAAAATTATAATTTGACAGTAAAATATTAAAATATACAAATATACCAACGTAACTAAAACAAATTCTCTAATCCGTACCTTGAGATTAGTACTTAACCGAGAATTCACGAAGTACCGACTATGAAACATATAACGTGCTTGAGGTCGAGAACGACCGGAGTAATGCTTGGCGAAGTAATATTCAAGTACGAGATTGAGCATCGACTATGGATACGGGCATAAGACATATGTTTCGTTGTTCATAGCCTACCCCGAGTTGGGATTTTTTTGAACACACTCCAGTAGCAAAAAATTGTCGTATTATTCTTTTTATCCTTGCCCGAGCTCCAATCTTCCCGGTGTCATTTTATTTAATTCTGCTTAAAAATTATACTTTAACCTTCCTATCTTGTTTGTACGTGGTATGAATGGAACTAAATTATATTTGGGAATTTTTTTATTTTTGCGCTTTTAATAGTTTTTACCTTCCGTCACCTTTAGGTAAGGAAGGTATTGTCTTTGGTCAAAAAATTCGATGATGAGTTTTTAATCAATAAGCACGTTTTAGGGTCCCTAGAATACGAATTTACTATTTTTACGATGATGTCTGTATGTGTGTGTGTGTGTGTGTGTGGATGTGTGTGTGTGTGGATGTGTGTGTGTGTGTAACAAAATTTTCGTCTGCGATAACTCTAATACTACAGTTACAAAAATTATAATTTTTTCATATACTTCTTCGTTACATCCATATGAAGAGCTGATTAGATTTTGGTTACAATTGGTCAACCGGAAGTACCATTATTTGAAGATTTTAACAGTTTTTCTTGAAAAAACTATGTTAAATATAATTTTTTCACATTTGATGTTATTATAAATATTAAAGAATATTTTATTCTCTATACGATTTGACTGTATTTTATACTTAATATTAAATTGATATAGATTTGAAAACGTATAAAAAAATTAAATTTCGTAAAGTAGCCATAGCTATGAAAACAGCTACTATATTAAGAAAATTCTGATTTAAAGATGTCAGTGTCAAGTGAAATTGAGATAGTGTGTTGGTCTTATAATTTTACGGGAAATATAGGATCTTTTGCTTTCTGTATGGAATTTGTATAAAATACATACAACTGCTTTAAGGTAATGTACAAGAAATAATAATAATAATAATAATAATAACAAATCTCTTATTTCTGCAGATACATTACACTGTATATAGAAAACGTCACAAAATAATAATTACCTTCCGTCACCTTTAGGTAAGGAAGGTATTGTCTTTGGTCAAAAAATTCGATGATGAGTTTTTAATCAATAAGCACGTTTTAGGGTCCCTAGAATACGAATTTACTATTTTTACGATGATGTCTGTATGTGTGTGTGTGTGTGTGTGTGTGTGTGTGTGTGTGTGTGTGTGGATGTGTGTGTGGATGTGTGTGTGTGTGTAACAAAATTTTCGTCTGCGATAACTCTAATACTACAGTTACAAAAATTATAATTTTTCGTGTACTTCTTCGTTACATCCTTATGAAGAGCTGATTAGATTTTGGTTACAAATGGTCAACCGGAAGTACCATCATTTGAAGATTTTAACAGTTTTTCTTGAAAAAACTATGTTAAATATAATTTTTTCACATTTGATGTTATTATAAATATTAAAGAATATTTTATTCTTTATACGATTTGACTGCATTTTATACTTAATATTAAATGGATATAGAGTTAAAAAATTATAAAGAAATTAAATTTCATAAAGTAGCCATAGCTATAGAAACAGCTACTATATTAAGAAAATTCTGATTGAAAGATGTCAGTGTCAAGTGAAATTGACATAGTGTGTTTGTCTTATAATTTTTACTGGAAATATAGGATCTTTTACTTTCTGTATGGAATTTGTATAAAATACATACAACTGCTTTAAGGTAATGTACAAGAAATAATAATAATAAATCTTTTATTTCTGCAGATACATTACACTGTATATAGAAAACGTCGCAAAATAATAATTTTCTGTATGAAATTTGCATAAAATACATGCAACTGCCGGAAGGTAATGTACAAGAAATAGAATATTTAATTTAGCAAGGAACTTTCCGTATGAAATTTGTAAGAAATACATAGAACTGACGGAAGGTAATGTGCTGGCCACATCAGATTTTTTTTTACTGCAATCAACCCTTCCCTTTTGTTTTGTTGAAAATCATTCATGATTTTTCTTTAAATTTGATAAAGTTTTTGAACTTGTATAACTTTAGGTAGAGTATAGGGCGTTGATATTTTCAAATTTAAAGCTCTGTGTAATAATCACGTCCATCACATGAGAGTGTCGCCCAGTATATAATACCTATTACCATCGAGATTCTGATATTTCTCTGTACGAAGAAACCTATTTTTTTCAATTGAAATTACCTCCATTTTAATTTACGTTCATGCAAGTCCTAAATCATAGTCGCACTACGAAATTAATTCTAAGGGCCTGTTTTTTAATCACTGGTGAAAGTGTAGATTAGCACTAATCATGGTTAACTCATTGATTAAATCAAATATCGGGTTTTCAATCACCGGTTAGTTCTAATCATAATGAAAAATTAACCATGATTACTGTCTCGATTAATTTAATTACGGTTAATGTATTCAATGCTTTAATCAGTGATTGAAAAATCGTCCCTTAACATTTTAATACATTTACTGATTACCGGAAAAGACTGGTATATGTATATGTAAATTAAAAACTGTTCATCGTATGCAAATTTATATAATTACGGAATTATTATTGCCGTTAATTATTATGACGTAGAGAATTATAAGAATTGTACGCTTAAAATATGTAGTAAATATTTTCTGAAATTAAACAAAATTTCAAGTGTAGAAGACTCTTCAACATATGGAATATACATAGATTAAATTTTACATATTATAAACAACTGTGACAACATTAATTCAATACGTATTAAAGACTACACGCTTGAACAAAAAATTCATAAAAAATGGTATTACGTAATACGGATAGTCAAAGAATATAGTGGTTTCACTTGTTTCGTATCTACGTAACATACATATGTAAATAAATAGAAAATGTATGCAGGAGTGAATAAGACCGAGTATTATCTTCATTTTTAATATGGGTCACGGGCTATTTACAAACAACATTTGTAATGGACGAATAAATTTACTATGGGGTTCATTCATTCCTATTGTTTTATTTATTTTCTCAACGTTTCGACCCCACCTGGGTCATCTTCAGGAGCGTAAATACAATAAAATCAAAACATTCAAGTATACTAAAATACAAGTCATAATATAAATTTTAAAAAAAAAATAATTCGTTTATTTAAAAAAAAATACATTAACAACATTAATTACGTTAATTGAAAAAATAAAATATTCCAATATTACAATAAAGGAATAAAAAGTATATAGTTCCATTTAAAATATATATATATTTTCTCATATTTTGGGAACCGCCGATGTGCTGATGATACATTTTTTGCTGATACCACCAAATGACTCTTCAAATAAAAATGTTATCAATAGCATTGTAACATCCTGAAAATACTAATTACTACTGTCTAATGAGCAACTACGATATGTACGCAAGTTTGAAGACAAAAAGTAGGGTTTTAACCTCTAAAGCACTCTCCTTGCTACTAGTGACTACGACTGCCTGTATGTTTATACGTAATCTGAAATAAAACGAAAGAGTATTACAAAAAAAATTATTTCTGGCTATTAATATGGCTAAATTAGAAATGCTGAGCGTGAGAAGATAGAAAAAAAAATATCTAAACAATATTATTTATTTGTATTATATGGTAAAGGTACGGAGAGAACAAAATATAAAATACGAACAAATTTTCTATACAATAATGAATATATAATTTAATTTAGAGACGTATAAAAATACAATCATATCAACAAAACAATAAAAGTAAAATTAATATTTATACAGTGATCACAGAAGAGAAACATGAGAGGAAGATAATTCTATTCAGTGCCAATCGTGGCCGCTTAATCCAGCTCCGAATCCTCCGAGTCCACCGTCATGTCCTCCAAATCCACCATAATTGCCACCGAATCCACCAAGTCCAGAGTCATGACCACCGAATCCAGAGAGTCCAGAGTCATGGCCACCGAACCCAGAGAGTCCAGAGTCATGGCCACCGAAGCCAGAGAGTCCAGAGGAGAAGGAAGACAGGTCTTCACTGCCATGGTCGTGTCCTTTGATGAACACAGGCACGGGCTTCTTGACAATGACTGGCTCTGGAATGTGCACGGGTACCTTCTTGTAGACGGGAACGGGGTAGGGTTTGGGCACATGCACTGGGACTTTGACGGGGTACGGCACCTTCACAGGCACTTTCACCGGCACGGGCACGTTCTTCGTAACGGTGTACGGCACTGGCTTGTCCACGTGGACGGGGTAGGGCTTGGGCACTGGCACGGGGTACGGCTTATCGACTGGGACTTTCACCTCCACGGGGTACGGCACAGGAACCTTTTTCTCCACGTGTACCGGGTACGGCTTAGGGACAGGAACGCCGACTTTCTTGGTGATGGTGATGTGTTTGTGCACGGAGGATCCCAAGTCAATGGGGCCGTGATGAGATAGGCCAGAGCCAGAGCCGAAGCCACTGTCCAGGCTCAAACCGGAGTCGAAGCCGTGGCTGAAACCTTCATCGAAGATACCACGCTTCTGCCCTTTCTTGGCCTCCTCAGCCGCTAAAGTAGCGGACAGAGCTAGCAGAACGACAAACAGCTGCAAACAATTACAATTATTTTACTTATTTAATTAATACATATGATTAATTTCTAAGTTTCTACCGTGGTGTTCTTCATGATTTGAATGGAACCAGTGATCACTGTACACTGAAGACAGCTGTGATTTTTTTGTATATATAGCTGTCAGAAAATATTTACTGCGGAACTAATTATTATCTTTCGAAATTCCTTTCACATACGAATATACAAGTAAACATGTAAAATTATTAATGCATTTTTCTATACTATTTTAAAATTATTACATATTTAAACATTTAATAAATATTACATGTAAAAATATAAATAAATAATGAATTATAATTAACGAAATGAAAATTTTATAACAAGAGAATATGAAGTGGTGTTCACTTATAGCGAACCAGCTTAAATCGAATCTTGCTTATAGTTATAACGCACAACTTTTAAAGACATGAAAGAACCTTCCATAAGTTCAGTGTTTTTTCGCACATAACGAACCCGGATGTAACGAACTTTCGTATATACTGATCTACATATTCATTGATTTTTAACTTATAACTCGGATAAAACGAACTATATTTGTATCAATTTTTCGCTAATAAAGAACTTTTGGGTTGTACGCAAATTGCAACGTTTACCGTCTTGTAGGTATCTATTTCGTTTACGAATTGGATTATTGTTCATTGTTATAGACAGGCCATAACTTCAATTATAATGGTATTACATACTATATTATACATATTTAAGCTACTTGTTAAGTTTTTTTACTCAAATATTCAGTAAATGACAAATTTATAACTTGTTCAGTTATTACGAACACGAACTTCAGCCAAAACAAACCATTTTTGATGGCAAGTTGTGATTCATTATAAGCGGACATAACTGTATTTATAATATTAGTTTTCTGTAGCTTTATAATGATGAAGGTACTGTTTTCACTGCAATAAGGATGAATAAAAATTAAAAGATCCTCATATAGGTTAAATGCCTGTAAGATAAGTTTTGTTGAACGCCATCGACAGTAAGAAAATTTCTTCGTTATCAAAAATTTGCACATAGTATACATATTATATATCGAGTACCAAAAGTGAAAAAAATAGTGTGAGTATGAAATTTGATTGGATCAACACCAGAGCGGCGCCAAATGTATCAATAATTTGAGATCTAGTATCTCTCTAAGTTTAATTAGCATACAAAAAATTGCTGAAAATTTACAAACCTCAAATTTAATTAAAGAATTTTCTCTAAAAAGGGAAGGAAAGTGAATTTTATGTTGTTTTTTTTTTTCTTGTAAATAAGAATTTTATTTGAAGAATTCAATTTCTATTCGGCGTTTAAATCTGTTATCTCTAGCTGTACTACATGATCTAATAAAGCCAACCTTTACTTTCAAAATTCGTATGCATACTAATTTATGTTTTGTGACACGTATGTCGACATATCAATATATTCTACGGTGCATGACGGGGCTTCATATGTTTGACTTTGTTATTATTTTACATTTTTATTTTGTTTCATATTATGTTTATTTATTTGTGTTTGAAAAATATTCATAGTAAATAATGTATACAGTGTGTTAATTAAAAAGCGGGCCATAGACATTTAACATACTGTTTTTGTTGCGCCAATGTTCTCCATTAATTTTAGACAAAAATAAAAGTTGTAGATAAACAAATTCTACGATGATACATCTTAATCATTAAACAAATTTTATATTACACGTTTAGTAACCTGTAAAACAAAACTTGAATTTAATAAAATCCGTTTAGTTACTTAGGTCGAATTTTTAAAATCACTACAAAAGTGCAGTATTTATATAATTTCAAATTTGATTTTGCAGGTCACTAAACGTACAGAATAAAATCTGTGTAGTGCCTTTAGATGTGAAATTTACGAGATTATCTATAACTTTTATTTGAAACATTTTTGTAAATAATTAATTGGAAAGTTTTGCACAAAGAAAAAGTTTATGGCCTACTTTTCATTACACACAACCTTCATATATATATATATATATATATATATATATATATATATATATATATATATATATATATATATATATATATATATATATGTCGTAGGCACAATGCAAATTCAGGCGTTTGATAAAATGCCTAGGCATTTTACAAAAAGCCGGCAAAATGTGTTCTTTAGGACTATATTGCGTTATGACTAGATAATTTTAGGCAATTTGTCAAAATGCCGGCATAACATAAGTGAAAGAAAACGTATCTCATTTTGCCTGCTTATTTTCAGGCATTTTACAATTTGTCGAATATGAGTTAGTCAAAACACACGAACGCGGTAATTTCACATTTGCACGTCAACAATAACATAACCTCAAAAAAGTACGATTGTTTTAAAGTTCGTTAGCTGAATTATTAGTGAACAATGGTTGATAATCGCGATGATATTGTTTACTGTTTATGCACTTACGTATTTTTATGTAGCGCCTTTGAAAATTTTACTTAATTTTGAGAATTTAATTATATTTTCTTTTATTTGTTAGATGGGTACTTTAGATTATACTTAATGTTTGTTTAGGTATCTATGCACTTACGTATTCTTTTAATTTTAGAAATGCTTGTTCCTTTGTTTCGAAATAAAACTGTAGGTAATAAGTCTATTTGTTATTTCTTATTATGACTAGAAAGTAACAGGAAAATTGTAAAATGCCTGAAAATAAGCAATGAGATACGTTTTCTTTCACTCATGTTATGCCGGCATTTTGACAAATTGCCTAAAATTATCTAGTCATAACGCAATAAAGTCCTAAAAAACACATTTTGCCGGCTTTTTGTAAAATGCCTAGGCATTTTATCAAACGCCTGAATTTGCATTGTGCTTACGACATATATATATATATATATATATATATATATATATATATATATATATATATATATATATATATATATATATATAATATAATGTAGTAGTGTTAAAATTTATTGAACATGATTTTTTATTTTTTCTTATTTCTTCTTTTATTAATAATTGTCTAAGATTCACGCTTAACAAAAGTACATGTATTTTAAATAATTCATAAACCTTTACGAGTATAATTTCTTTATATTCTCCACTGTTAAATTATAATATTTTAATTTTCCAGTACATTTGATCAAGGTGAATAAACTGAGAGGTTTAACAAAATTGATTCCGAATACCTATTAAAGATTAAAATAATTTTAGCTATTTAATAATAAATTGCCAAGTCTTTTGGAAATTTATAGAAAATATGCCGTTTTACGTCCAGTAGACATAAATACCCGCCGTTTCTTCCTAGCTTACAGGAACGGAAAATGTACGAAGCAGGTCTTAGGAAAAAATTTTTTTGGTGAAATTTCGAAGAAAATAGCTGTCTATCTAAAACTGCCTAATTCCGAATTATATACTGGACACTCATTTCGTCGCTCATTGGCGACATTATTAGCAAATTCTGGAGAAGGAATGATTGATATAAAACAACTTGGGAGCTGGGAGTCAACGTCAGTTGTGGAACAGTACATAGAAGATTCAGTGTCAAACAAAATTAGACTTGCTAAGAAAGTGTTAACAGGAAACGACAGTTTACCGGCTGATAACAATAAAACTAATATATCCTCCAATATTGTGGGAAGTAGCAGCAGTTCTAATTGCAGAAAAGTGAATGAGCAAGTTGTACTTCCGAACATACATATGCAAAATTGTTACAATTGTATTGTAAACACAAATTTCCCAAAATAAATTTTCAGTAAAGGATATAAAATGTTTTTATTTCATTTTCCGTGTTTAAATTGCTTGCATTAAGAACATTATATTATTTTTGTCTAAATTTTCGTTCGAGAATTTATGGTTATTTCTAGTATAATGTAAATTACTCATTTTCATCAGTGTTTTGTCCGATTTTTGTACTTGATTTGAGAGGTTATATTAACGTCTGCGCAACTACCTATTTTGTTTTGTATTATTTATTTTCATCGATAAATTTTAACTTACAATGCCATTATATGTAATTGATAAAGTTTTTAAGTTTTAACATTTTCTTTTTTTATGTCATTCTAGGTTATACTTATACATTTTCGTTTGTCACGTGTCAACCTCTCATTTATAATACAGAATGTACGTAATTAATCGATGCTGCATAATTATTATATTATAAAAAACGGACGAAAACCAGGCAAAATATCTAGAACAGGAATATGAGAAAATAGTATACAGTAATTTATGCTTTATAGCTAATAGTTTTATTTGACGTTTCATTATAGCCCGGCGGGCTATAATGAGGTCCGCGGGCTATAAAATGTCGTTTATGTAAAAAAAATCGTGTATAAATGTCAAATTACGATACGTCTGTGTATAAACATACATACGGTGTTCGGAATAATCAATTGAATAAAATGTTACAAATGAAAATGGTATAGTATTCCTCATTCTTGAAGGCTTACTTGTCGTAAAAACATTAAATTTAAGAGTTGCTAGATTACTTCTTGTCTTGTCTTGCAAAATAAGACAAGAAATTTTATTAACTTTTGTCTTGCGGTACTCTTACATACAAAAACATTGTCTTGCTTGCAAGCTTCTTACATATTTCTTATTGTCTTGCATGTTTTCCCCGTATAGTTAGATTGCGTACACGTTAAGATCAAGCCGACTGCGTCATCACTCGGTTCTACTGACGCCCTCAAAGAAATATTCAGCAGCGTGAACATTATTCATTTTTCTCTATTCATATTTTTATGTTAATGTAAATCATTATTTTTAATTAAAATATGGATTTTTATTGAATCTACTAAATAATTTGAAAAATTCCTACAAAATAATATTTTTAAATTACTGATGAGCTTATGTATTCCGACCGTAGCCAATCATACACCTCTAAGTCATTCACATTCCCCTGCCGCGCACGTCACGATTGATGACGTAGGACGCAGTCGGATTGATCTTATCATTATGTACGCACTGTACCTAATCATTTGGTACAAAATTAAATACATTGAAAAATATTTTGTATTATTCTCTCCTCGATTTTCTTAAACCCATTACCCATAAAAAAGTACAAAAATATGTTGATATATTTAAAACATAGTATAATATTGCAAGAATGCAAAAAAATATGAGAAAATCTTGCTATTCTTGTAATTCTCTTGCAAGCCAGATTCTTGTCTTGTCTTGCAACGAATTATATAACTCTTGTCTTGCATTTTCTGCAATAATAAAAAAAGAACAAGGAAATTGCAAGAATCTCGTGAAACACTAATTTTAAATGACACAGTACGATCTTTTTTTAATATACCTAATCTATATTATTCAAATTAATAATTTATGATAACTAGTGTTAAATATCTATGTAAATAATAATTTTTTAAAAAAATTAATTTTGAGGAATATGAATTTATACATTATTTTTTAAAAATATTCCTTATTTACGTACATATTTATCGCAGGTTATAATAAAATATTAATTTGAATAATTTAACTGTATTTTCAAACAAATATTTTGTATAATAGTAGGCAAAATATATGGTAATTGGATATTTACCCACCTCCTTTTGGAGTACCATAAACAAAGGGTTATCTCTAAATTAAAGGAAGTGTACAGTTACAAAAATGCAGAAAATGATTTTTTTTTTACATAATATACAATACAGGTACAGATTGCAACTGAACAAATACAAGTATATTTGTGTTTGTACCGTTTTGGTAAATTTCAAATTATATAGATAGTACGAGTATAAGATATTAATGAGACATGGCTAATTTTCGTTACAATATTAATATTCCGTTCTGTTATAAAATTATAAAATGTTTCTTAATACCATCCTTACATATCTATAGCTTTCGTCCGTGGTGTCTGGTAAACCTGACCCATTACTATGTTTCGGGCAGGAGATTGACCAAAAATTTTGTTCATTACTCAGATACAACTATCTAAAGAGAGATTGGAAATTGCTTTTGTATTGTCATACAAGTTGGGTGCCATCTATTATTATATACAACTGAGTAAATCACTGTAACTAGATTTACAATATATAATCCATATGTTTTTTTTTATTATTTGCAAAAAAATAGGTATTTCGGCACTATCGCCACTAATACCTAGATATATTGGCTATTACAATGACATTACATTACATTTTGTTTAATAGATTAATTTATTACATTTTTTGTATCGTCTGTATTGTTTGACAGGGCTTGTTTAAGTGTTGGGGATATATATTATGTAATTGTATTTCTGCATTATATTTGCTACACTGGATAATTATATATATGTTCAACAGATATTTGTGTGTTACACGTTTCACATATATTTGGGGGCATTCTTTGGAGCAGGTGGCTATGGGTGAGACGAGTGTGTCCACTTCTCAGTCTGGTCAGGATGGTTTGAATTCTTTTTTCTTTGGGGTTTACCCATTCTTGAATATCTTCCTGGATTTGTCTGAGTGTTATTGGTTTTATCATTCCATTCTTTTTCCCACAGCTTCTTTATTTTTGCTTTAATTATGTTTTTAAGGCCCTTGGTTGGAATAGGTATATTCTGCATTTCTTCAGTGACGGTTTCTTTTGAAGCTTTATCGGATTTTTCGTTTCCTGGAATTTGTATGTGTGATGGTATCCACATAATAGTTATTTCTTTCTCCTGGTTTTTCATTGCTTCATGAATATTTATTTGGATGTCCTATATAATTTTATTTTTTGTGTACATTCTCAATGCTTTGGATGGCCGAGAGAGAATCTGTAAATATTGTGAATTTGTCTTCTGTCTATTGTTTTATTATCTTTGTAGCTTCTTTAATACTCAAGCTTTCCGCCATGTATATGGAGCAGAATGGTGGTAGTTGAAATTTGTATGTGGCATCTTCTGAAATCACACTGGCGCCGGTTTTGTCATTATTTCTGGATCCGTCTGTATAAATGAATTGGTGGTGTTGCATGTCTTCTATAGTGTTGTAAAATTGTTGTCGGTAGAGCTCAGGAGGAGTTTGGTATTTGGGATATTGTGTTAGATTTAGAATGATATTCGGTTTTAGTAGAATCCAGGGAGGGTTATGTGTTTTTAAAATTAATTTTTTCATATTTGAAAGAAAAAGATATATACTCATTGATATTTTTCTATTTTGTCTCATATAGTACATATTAAACAACCAAAATAGAAATTCCTAAAAATAAAATAACCTATATTTTTAAATATTTTTTGATAAAAGGACGAAAATAGAAATTTAAAATACAAGTTTCATAAGACATTTCAACGCATTTGTCCCCTTAGAAAACATGTGCGCTAAAATCATGTCTTATGAAACATGTATTTTAATGTACTATACTGCAATCAAGCGGTGATACAGAAAGACACGATGGAATGGGTGACTGTTATTATTAAAATATTTTGTAAAACTGTGGTATATCACCTAGATATTTTTAATCATTATCCACGGTAATTTTCTTTCGTTTTCTATTACATTTTCATTAATTACAAGTGCAACATAAAAACAGATATTCAAATTTTAAAAGCATCGATTTGAATGACGATAAAATGTAGAGTTTTAACACCCAATTTTAACAAGTTGATAGTTAACATCATATTTAAAATTAATGATGTTATTAACAGGGTTTATTTAGTTACTTAAGTATTTAAATAGGGATATTATTTAATATACATTTTTCAAAATACTGCAAAAAGAAATTGTACATTTGGAGTGTAGTATTTTGAGTTTTAAGTACTGAAAATCGCGAAATGGTACACAATGAAATATTTCAATTATAAAAAAATTGCAAGGAAATAATGACCTTTATTTAAAATTATATATATATATATATATACATACATACTCGGGTCTTCATCTGTTGTTAAATTTTGCCATGGTAATTTTAATATCAACATTCTTTTCTATTTAATTCCGCAATTATGTTTTTTAAAATTATTTTGAGGCATAATGAAGTATATAGGTGTATCAAGAGAATGGGACAGGGCCTTTTATTCGTGTATATGAAAAGATACACAAAATAGTGATTAAGATATTTTGTAGGGCACAGGGGTACTCAAACCTACAGATCAATGTTATATATTTTTCTAAATGATATATTTATTAAGATAGAGATTTTTTCTGAATTCGTCGATATAAAAATATACCTTTCCCTTACATTGCGAAATATTTGGAAATAATTCAATGTTACCATGTAATTTCTATTCCATTTTTTTAAGTGGGTTGAGCAAACATTCAGTTTTTAAAACAATAGAAAATAATCTGTTATTTTCGTATGTCTTTGCACACATCACCCCAATAAGGTACTCTACTATAATCAAATTTTAATTATCTTATATAATCATTAGAAAATATACGTAAATTAATGAGTATTAATGAAACCATTTTGTGTAAATTTTAATTAATTCACAAACTACACAAGTGATTTAAGTCGATTAATAATCAGGTTGATGTATCAAGTCTTTTCAATTTGATTGGTTCCTTGATTTTAAAAGCGAGACTCGCATGTCTATTGCACCAGCCTCCGTTAATTTATCAATGGACAAACAGTAACGCCACAATATTGTCAAACATTTGTCAAACTGTTTCAATCTTTTATCATTTATTAGGAAGAAAATACATATTATTTATGTTATTTATGCTTAATAACAATTTCTTCAATAACGTATAAGTTTATATATAAAAATATTTTAGCTATGCGAACATGAAAAATGTATACCTTTTAGAACAGTCGCCCACTAGTGAGGACCAACTACGTCATATGTCAAATGCTGTACTTTAAAAAATCATATTTTGCTTATTAGATACCTAAAATTTTAAGTCGCGTTTGCATTAAAATTTTTAATTCAACAGAAAAAAATTGGTATAGAACCCATTTTGTAATAAAGTTGCTAACTCGGCAATATTTTCAACATTGAAATCGAAGTCGAAGTTAAAGATAACGAAAATCGAAGTCAATAAAGTCGCCATAGTCACAAAATTTCAGAAGGGGCACTGCTCCACTGCAAGTAATAATAATAATTTTATTTAAATAAATACATGTATTGTTTTATTCTGACTAAAAATATTTCTATATCAAACAGTTTGTGCAATAAAGGGTGTTGTACAAACATGTGTTGATATGCTATAGATGTGTTTTGAATAAAATCGAACCTGCCTGAAATTATTTGAGCGACAACCTACACAGCCGTGTAAAACGATAATGGGCATGTTTAGAATACGTTCTTCAATCACGGGCGTCGACTACGTGGGTGCTCCGGAGCTCAAGCACCCACAGAAATTTTTCTGTGGGTGCTCGGCATCCACAGAAATTATTCAGAAGTTAAAAGCACTGATTTCACCCGAATCAGAAACGTTATATCAGTCTTAAAAATCACCATTTAATCAAAACATATTGAAAACAATCGAAAGACATGTGAGCAAATGGTGAAATGATTAATACAAGTCGACCAATACAGTAATTCACAGATACGAAACTCAACTTTCTCTGCCCTATTCATAGAACCTATAATCCTTCGTTAGTCGCGCGGACTGTTGTGACAAGTTTAGTTGCGTGGTCTACATATGTAGACCGTTTAAATATTGTTTAATAACATTTGTGTTAATAAAAAAAATATTCAATGAGACATTAATAGTTATATTGTTTGAAGTTTTTTCTTTCATATGAAATAAAATGGTACTACATTTTAAATGGCTGTAAAATTTTATAAATATACAAAATAAATGTTATTCGGATAAAAATGGTAAAGTACCTATGTTATTTAAACATAACAGTTAATCATAAAAAATAAAATTATAGAACGAAAAAATAAATACTTAGAAAAAATTAATGACAAATTGGCCTCTGTGGTGGAGTACGACATCCACAATTCTTCAAACCATTTCTTCCGATCATTAATAGTCTCGATTTAAATTTTTTATGTAGATATGTAGAGACATGTCTACTTCTAAAATTAAGAACAATATTATACGCCCAAAGTAAATTTAAATAATTATAAATAGTAACAAAAATAAAAAATCTTGGAACGGAAATAAAATATAACACAGTCACTGGCGCGATTTACAATCGTATTTACAAAATGTATTTAGTAAGCTAAAGACAGCAAGAACCTCCCGCCCTTCCCCATTAATGAGCATCCACACAAATTTTAGAAAGTCAGCGCCCCTGTGTGCAATATTTCACTTATATATTATTTTGTTATAATCGATAATCATGCCGTGTCCGAACGCATTTGAATGAACTAATTCAAATCGAGTTTGCACAATGATTCGTGTAAGACACTGCCAAATATTTACAGGTTCGCGCAAATTGATTGATCGTGTATGGTATGGGGTTAAAGTTCTACATATTTGATAGTAAAATTGTTTTTGGATAAACAATAAAAATCTTTCACTTTGTATTTGAAACATTTTACTCCTTTACTTTTACTTAACTGCTATATTTATGTATTACTAGGAATTTTTAGCAAAACAAAAATACATCTTATACACAGAAAGTATTCGGTTTTGCCAAAAAGTAAAGTTTACTCTTCTTTAAATAATTATAGTGACAGACAAATTTATTTTATTCCGTCATCTCACTATTTTCACATGTACTCGTACATATGTATTACACTTAATTTTATTCATTGTGGGATTTTATAATATACATAATGTGTAAACGCTATTTTGATTTATAAATATCAATATATCTAGGTTGGCCTCTCAAAGGCACATCAGATTGCAGAAAAAAAAATATGATCAACTCACCGGAAATTGTACAGATTGTTTTCGGGTCAAATAGCTATATTTTTTGTTATTATAATATTTTTATTTTAAACTAGCGCCGTATCTACAGAAATTTATCGCACTTTGCACCTAACTAAAATTTGAAATGAAATATTTGGTTTCATAAATAATGATACATAATTTTTACTCCAATGATTAACCAAGCATATACATATGTATGTCCGGAATAAAAGTGTGGAACAGTTGGTATATATAGTGAGAATTTGTGCTACTGAGTATCATTCGATCATTACCTATCCTCTTTTACTCACCATGAATTCTTTTGTAAGTAATAGAAAAAGTTGAAAAGACAATAAGGTATGTACGAGTATTTGGTATTTATTTAATATTTTATTTTCAGAGTGTAGCTGTGCTATTAGCCGTAGCGACCGTAGGTCGTTGCGGAGTAATCAGCTCTGGTGGTTACGGATTAGGGGGTGGTTACGGAGGCGGATACGGTGGTGGTTACGGAAGCGGCCATGGTGGCCTCGGCGGAGGTTTCGGCAGCGGTCTCGGAGGAGGCCTAGGTGAAGGTCTAGGAGGCGGTATTGGCGGTGATCTTGGTGGTGGTGGTGGTGGCACTAGCGTGAACACCATTACTGAGACGGTGGCAGTACCAGTGCCCCAGCCGTACCAAGTGACTGTGACCCGACCTGTGCCTGTACCTGTCTCCGTGCCCGTGCCTGTATCCGTGCCACGCGCAGTGCCCGTATCCGTGCCGCAGCCCTACACCGTCACTGTCCCCAGGCCCTACCCTGTCACTGTGACTAGGCCCGTGCCTGTGCCAGTGCCCCAGGAAGTCCCAGTACCACAAGCACAACCCTACGCTGTTCCCGTGCCGCAGCCGTACCCCGTCACGATCACTCAGGCCGTGCCTGTTAGAGTGCCACAGACCGTTGTCGTGCCCGTCGCTCAACCTGTCTTCATAGGCGGTGGTGGCGCTGGAGCTGGTGCTGGAGGTATTGGAGGCGCCCTTGGAGGTGGTCTTGGAGGTGGATTCGGAGGTGGCTACGGAGGTGGTTATGGAGGCGGCTACGCCGTTGGACATGGACTCTCCGGTTATGGAGACGCCAGCAGTTACAGCAGCATCAGCTACAAACATTAAGTTTTCATTTTCTTTTTATGCTACATACTATTATCGTATGATGTACTGTTTTACTTTGTTGTTTTCTCAATAAATAAAGTACTCAAAATAAGGATTTAGTGTATTTTTATTTCTGGACCAACTTATATCAATAAATAATAATGATATTCAAATAGTTTTATAATGGGCCCGTATTTATTTTTTGTTGCTTGTTACGAAACTTTGTTCAAAGATATGATGATTAATGACAACCCGATTTGAAAATTGCTTTTAATAAGCGATATGATTTTTTGAAGTTTTTCATGAGTTCTTGACATCAACGGAATTTGAGCTGTGGCATTAAATATGAAACACATGTTTAGTAAATTATTTTCAAATTACAATTACTAACATAACATATGCAATTAAGTACCTAATATATTTAAATTTAAAAAAAATATTACGTTAAAATAGAGAAGCTAGTATTATCGATGCCAACTATAATCATCAAAAGCACTGTTACCTGCAAAATAAAAAGTAATTATTAAACGTAATATTCAATATTAACTTTATTTATTTAAATTTAGAACATAGTTTTTACTTAATTTCAACATAATTTTTATAATTTTATTAAAGATTTCTAGTATTAAAAATAAATGTTATAAAGATAGTTTTCAATGAAATTATAAATTTCTGTTTACATGTGGAAAGAAAAAAACATTGTAGAACAATAGTCATTCAAAATTTGTACGTTCACATGGAAAAGTAAAAATTGCATGTTTTGAAAAAAACAAGAGCATATACAAGACAGTGAAATATATTTAGAAAATTAAAAATTGTTTAAAAGTGTGATATAGGTTAAGTGTTAACAAGTATTACTCGAAATCTGTCATACAGCAATTACAGCATTTATTCTTACACAACCGACTTTTCAAACATTCAAAAATATTATTTTGTTTTATGCACTATATGTATAATAATATTATTTTTCATTCTGTCATTACTTGAATATTAACTATATTACATGTAATGTTATAGAGTGAAATAAATTTTACGCACTTGTGAAAAATATTTATTATTAATTATTATTATAATAATAATAATAATAATAATAATAATAATAATAACATTTATTTGCTTTAGAAAAATCTATACAACGAGATTGGTAAGATTACATAAACTCCATTATTTTGTGCATAGTAAGTACAATAAATAATGCCATAAAGGTATAATATACAGAATTTGATAAAAGTTTTTTTTTTTTTTTTTACTCATTTAATATGAAAGATCGTATTTTTAGAGAAGTATTGACAAATTTATATATGTTAAATGCTTTTTCTATAGTTATGTCTGATAGGAGGGTCCGATGGAAATTCTCAGGACTTATATTTAGTTGGAACTTCTTTAAAAATTCATTCCTTGGAGCGCTGAATATCGGGCAGTGGAACAGCATATGTTGAATATTGTCTTGCTCATAAGTGTTGCACAGGGTACATATAACTTCATGGTTAAATCTGAAAAGACAACCATTGTGATACAAAATTGTATTACTTAAGTTTGCCGTGCGGATCTGGCCTATTAGACGTAGGATTTTATACGGAATGTCGAGAGTAAGGAAAGAATTATTATACAGGAAGGTATTAAATTCAGGATTGTATGAGGATGTAGCAATTCTTTGGGTATCGATATTATAAAGGTAATTACTGTAGGATAGTAGAATGTTAGGAAGTTCTTGTTTTAATGATATAAAATTTTGATCGTTCCAGATCCACTGGTAGTTCGCCTTTTCTAGCACATCCTGAACTTTTCTGGTCCAGTTGTATTTCATTTTTGTTTCGTCTAATGCTGTTGGTTTTTGGTTCATATATAGCAATTTATCATAACAGGTTTTTGCGTATCTACTATCTGGCATTATAAGAATTTTGTACCACCAATTTAGTACTCTTTGGACAATTTTTAGTTCCAGTTTGTCTTGTCCAGTTTCTCTCCTTATGATGTAATTCGGAGTTGTTTTTTGCCACCCGAGCACACTTTTAAAATAATTTGTTTGGCCTCTTTCTAAAGTATCGAATTGGTTAACAGCCCAAATTTCTGACGCATAGAGAAGGACTGGAGCTACTGTGGAGTCGTAGAGTGTTTTGACTGTCTCCCAATGGAAGGTTTTGGTTTTGATTAACGTATTTTTTATACCACCAGTTATCTTCGTGGTTTTTTCAACTTGTTGTTGGGCATTTAGGTTAAACAAACCTGATGTTGTAAAAGTCACACCTAAATATGTGTATGTTTTATTATTTTTTATTTCATTACCTAGGCAGTAATATTTTCTGTTATTTTTCACTGGGCGTCCTCTATGGAAGTGCAAGATTTCCGATTTGCTACAATTTATTTTTAGATCTAAGCTATTACAATAGGCTTCCAGTGCGGTGAGTTTATTTTGAATATCACGAGGTGAGGTGGAAAAGATAACAAGATCGTCGGCATACTGTAGGGATAAAATATCTGTTCTGTGATTAATATATATTCCTTCAAGATTTTGGTTTCTCAGTTCGTTTTCTAAATCTGCTTTATATAGTGCAAATAGGAGGGGACTTGCACATTCTCCCTGTAATACGCCCTTTGATATTTCTATTTCTTCAGACAACGTATGGTTTACTGAGATTTGCATTGTTGCTTGGTTGTACATGTTTTTCAACAGTCTTGTTATTTTTCCGCTTACTCCCATACTGTAAATTTTTGACCATAATTTGTCGTGATTTACAGAGTCAAACGCCTTCTGGAAATCTATGAATATGGCGTATGTACCCTCTTTATGTGTTAACATTCGTGATTGGATTATTGTAGCAAAAGTAAACAGATTATCGATACACGATCTATTTTTTCGGAACCCTGACTGGGATTCAGGGAGGATATCATAACTCTCAATCCATGTCTGTAGTCGCTGAGTAATTATGAAAGTAAATAATTTAGTAATACTATTCACAAGCGCTATCCCTCGATAGTTACTAGGATCTGTCTGGTTTCCTTTCTTATGCAACATTGTTAATTTAATTTTTGTTAGAGATTTGGGTAAATTTTCTTCAGTAAAAAAGATATTTAGCATATTTCTTAAGTGAGATTTTGCACAATCAGGTAAGAAACGCAACTGTTCATTCAGGATATTGTCCACCCCTGGCGATTTATTTGCTTTTAATCTGCTTAAAGCAAAATTGATTTCTGAAACTGAAATTTCGCCGTCCAAATAGGGGTGCCTTACATCAATAAAGGTGGTCTCGCAGTACATTTTTTGTCCGTACCATTTACTAAAGTAACAATACCATTAGGTTAGCGGAATTTTGTTAATAATAGTGTTATTTTTCGAAAGAGATTTTATTGTTTTCCAAAAGTCACATTGGTTTTTAACATTTATTAGTTTTTCTTTGGTTTCTTGAATATATTTGTTTTTTTCAAGAGCTATTTGTTTTTTATATTCTGCTTTTGAGTCTAAGAACTTATTTAGATAATAAGCGTCAAAATTGTGTTTTTTGCATTTGTTGAGATCCTTTTTCATCAATCTTTTAAGGTTTTTGCATTCTTTTGTGAACCATAATTTATCTTTTCGTGTATTTTTGGGGATGGTAATAATTATATTTTCTTTCATTTCAAGATTTTCCGAAACTTGTTTAATTGCTGAAGTTATGATATTATATGAGTACTCTGGGTCGCTATTATCAGTTAGGTTCACTAAACAAGTCTGTATACCTTCCATGTAGTCTACAATTTTATTGTTATCCCATCTTGTTTTTGTAGTTTGGATTTTCTGTTGCTTGAATACTTCCTCATTTCGAGTCTGAATAATGTTGGAGATAGTGACTTCCGTTATTAAATGATCGGAAATATTTATTTCATCAAAGATTTTAAAGTCTTGTACAAGACTAATTGCATTTATGTCGATCCAAACAAGATCAATGACGGATTTTCCTCTTGCATCTACATACGTGTATTTTGCAGGTGTGTCGCTGGAGCATCTTCCATTTAGGACATAAAACGTTTCATTTTCCATAGTTTCTACAAGGTTTCGACCTTTTTTGTTTATAATTTGCTCTAGACTGGATCTACACGATGTGAGATTTCAGTGTGTGAATAGCTGATCTTCCCCTTGGTTTAAATTCCCGATTCTGGAGTTCAAATCCCCTCCAATAATTACTGCATGTTCAGGGTATGATTCTTTAATACATCTCAAGCTTATTGCAAACATTTCGAGAAGCGTTAAGTATTCATATGTTGGTGAGAAATAAACACAACCTATAATAATTTTTGCTTTGCATGTTACTATTTCCATAAAAATCCAGTGCATTTCTTGCTCTATGACCTTGATACTAGATGAGCCCATTTTATAAAATATTATCAGACCTCCACTTGCTCTTCCTGTATTTGCAGTTCTCACTGCATTTTTTTGTACAATATTATAGGTTTTAAGGAATGTTGGCACGTTAGTTACATCATAATTTGCCCATGTTTCCGAGAGACATATGATATCGTATTTTAATAGTTTCTTCTCATCCTCTAATGTTAAATTAAATAAATTTTTTAAGCCTTGTACGTTCCAAAAGACGCACTGTGTAGAAATTTTTAGCTGGGTACTTAGTTTTTTGAATTTGAGGGTTGTGATTTTGCTCTTGTCACTATATGTTTGTCTAGTGGACCTTTGATTTGAACAGTAGTCTTGTCTCTTTGTCGCAATTTTCTCTCGCTATTTTTAGGGGTATTTTCTAGGATAGGAGCTGTATTTTCTTTTGTAGATTGATTAGAAGTAAGATTTACGTATTCATTAACTGGATTGACCATAAGTGACAAATCTGTAGAAAGCCTTCTGGGTTCAGTGGGTTGTTCGAGTATCTCCTCATCAAGATGAAGATTATTTTCAAGATCGCTTAGAGAGTAAGCAGTATCTTTTATGATCAATTTATCATAGCGAAGAAAAGCTTTGTGTCCTTCCTTTCTCATATTATTATTAATTATTATTATTAATAATAATTCTAATAATAATATAATAATTACTATTATTATTATTATTATTATTATTATTATTATTATTATTAATAATATTACTATTAATATTATTATTATTATTATTATTATTATTATTATTATTATTACTATCAACTAACTATTATTAATATTATTATTATTATTATTATTATTATTATTATTATTATTATTATTATTATTATTATTATTATTATTATTATAAATAAATAAATATATCATCACGGCATACTACCCATTGCTGGGTGTGCCAATCTGCTTTGTACGCAAATTTCGGTAATGATGATGACATATTTGTACCGTGCGGGCGTTTACCAGGCGTCACCTCACGGGCACTCATTGCTGGCGTGGAGAGTGCACAACAGGAGTCAATTTTGTGCCATTTAAAATTTGAAATATTTGGCGTCGGTCGGGATCGAACCCGGTTCCCCAGATTCGCGACCTGACACTCAGGCACGCGGCCACGAGACATTATTATTATTATTATTATTATTATTATTATTGTTGTTATTATTATCAATGTGGTGTTTAGGAGTTAGGATTTTTATTTATATAAAGATTTGATATAATTTAAATATTTGGTTTATTCACACGTAGATTTTATGTTTTGCAGCAGACAGACCGAATACAACTGACTTGTACAAACAAACTTTTTAAGTAAATAGATATTCCTAAAGTTAAATATACACAATAGCCAACCAGATTAACGACAATATAAATGCATTACAATCATCATCACGTTTTAAACCACAATAAAAGCAGACAAAACTATTTCATTTTAAAATTTTACAAAACCATGCAACATAACGTACGTACGTATCTCGCATAACTCAAAAACGATAAGCCGTAGAAAGTTGAACTTTGTATTTAGGACTGCTATAATATCTAGTTGTGCACCTCCCTTTTTGGTCATTACATAATTTTCAGAAATGGTACTTTATTTGAATGAAAAACTATTATAAAATATAATCCAAAACTTTTGAAATTTGTTATATAAGACTTCTATGTCAATTGGAATAGTAGATTTTGGTTAAAACAGGCTAACCGGAAGTGATATATTGTCTGAAGTTGTTAACAGTTTTTCTTGAATAAAATGGTTTCATTTTGATTTTAGAAATAAATGCTTCAAATAAGAGTTTTAAAGAATTAAATTCTGCGTCTAGCACATCAAGTATTATTAAATTAGCCCTTTATATAAACGAGATATGCAAATTTAAAACTTACATACTATTAAGTTGTTATAATGAAGCTTGCTATGTATTAGGACAAAAAATAACAAAAAAAATAAAAAAAATAGATGTTAATGTCAAATAACGTCAAATACGTGCAATTTTATAATTGAGTCTATACTTCATATTAGTCTTGCGTACAAGGAAGTCGTGTGGTGTCCACATCAGATTTTTTATATTTACCGATAGTGTTTCCAAGATAGTAGGTCTTATTTACAAATTACTGAACGGTAAGTGATGTGACTCACGTCAGTAAGTGACGTGCTTCACTCACCGTTCAGGAGGCGAGACGGTAAATAAATAAAAATAAAAAACAAAGCTTACTTGAAAAATGACATAAAAATTATAATATTTTAAAATAATTTTCAAATCTTATTTTTCTTTTAAATTTTGTGCGTCGATCGTGCAAAAAATAGTATAAGCATCACGAACGTTAAGGAATTACCGATCTCAGACAAAATTGGGACCATTGCTTCGCTATTGTCTTCGATCGGTAAACTGTCCTTACCGTTCTTAATACTTAATATACTATTAGATACAATATTTGATTGGCTGCTTACCTGGCAAACAATCCAAAGATTCCGCCAATAGAAACGATCCATTTCCCCCACTCCAAGCCAACGACAGAAAACGCGTGAGGGATTGGTGCATCAGGATCCTAAAACAAAACAAAAAACATCTGAAAGTAATCCAATCAAAAAACATTTGCTATTTCATCAAAGATGGGTTGATGCATACGTTCCTAGCGTTTTTGGTTTCTGAGACTATAGTGCCTTGGAAAACAATTTGTTAGATATTACGTAAACGTTGTTTTAATGCTGTATTTCATTGTATAATCTTTAAATTTGTGCAAAATTGTGTAAAATATTGTCGAAAGCAAATGGAGCGTCAAGTACAGTTTAACAAAGGATGCCGCTAGAACCATTTATCGGGAGAATGCCATTGGGGAAAATGGTTTTCTCGTTGTGTAATAATCGTTAATAATGGAGAAGAATATATTCTCTTTAATTTAATTAATAGTAAAAAAACAAGCGTGTTTCAAAACTATACTTGCTAGGTAACAATTATCAGTCATAGTTTAGATACTATTTTAGAATCTTCTAATTTTAAAAAAGGATGTAATATGAACATTTTAGTTCAACTAAATTTTAAATGAAGCTAAATTTTCTATTAGGGTTTTTTTGCTAAAAAATAAATTCATATGAACTCATTTGGAGTACCTAGCACTTACATATAGTACCTATAAAGAGTTAAGTCAGAAAAAGCCTATTCATGTTTTAAGTTGACTGTTTCCAATAACTATTTTTGGTATAGAATTTTGAAAGGTATAGCAAATCCGTTTACCCAGATTAGAACAACTTTGTCTTGCGTAAGAGCCTGCTACTTACACCATTATACCAGTAATTAGATAGGGAACCAGCATAGTTTCTCATGTATCTCTTGTCCTTTTATTGCCCTGTGTTTAACGCCTCCCTCCTCTCTTTTAACCTGGTGAAGTTCCGATGCCGCTGTTAGTTTACACGGTTTTGAATGAAGGAGTGTTCGTTTTTACGTCTTTATAAAGATTTTTGTTGATGAAATAATCGTCCATACCTGTAGTCTTTCACCATTTTACTGCACTCTGTATTTCAGTCAGGTGATAAAATGTATTTTCTGTAAAGCGAGATTTCGTTATGTACAATTGCGGCATCCATAAACTGAGAAGCATCTGCCAATTTTGGCAAAGAATCTGCTACACCAGTTAGAGTTAGATCGTTTGTTAGCATGTTACTCATTAAGATAACCACTGGTAAAAAGGCTCTGAGTAATCTATTCGTGTAAGGAAAATATCTTGTTTGACCACTGTTTCCGGTATGCACGCTTGGATTTCACCAATTAGTTTAGGTGGGTACAAGGCTTAATAAATGGCTACCAACGGGTACTTGTCAGTGATTTCTGATGTTATTTATATTTGGATTGAATAGATAAACATGAATTTAAAGAAACAAAACTGTATTATTCTATTTGTGAATAACTGTCAAAAATACACTTACAACACATGTCATGGAGAGAGTGAACATAGGTGCATATCATATATTGTATTTTATACATGTATACATAGATGTCGCAACGAACATGAATCGAAATCAAATCGTAAATGTTTATTTCAAATTCCAACACCCCCACTTGAACAATATTAATGTCCTTTCAGTCCCATACCATTGCGACAAAAACCATTTTTCTCACAAAAAAAACCCTTTTGTTAAAGAGTCTGCTATCATTTCCTTAGTATGTAAATAATGCATTGAAACTACTTTATCATTTAACTTTTCTCGAACAAAATGAACTCTAGTGTCAATATGCTTGGAGCGCGCACGATATGCACTATTTTTCGCACTGTTAATTGCACTCTGATTGTCTGAGTAAATCGGCGTTGGCTCTTTCGTGAAGTACTTATCGATTTCTTCAAGTAGATGACGGAGCCAGATAGCCTCTTGAGTAGCTGCTGAAATACTCTTGTACTCGGACTCGTTCGTGGATAAAGCCACTGATGATTAGCTTTTGCTGCTCCAAGTAATTGCTGCGCTCTGTAGTAGGTAGATGTACCCTGTCATTGATCTTCTATTGTCTAAATCTCCGGCCCAATCAGCATCACTATAGCCGATGAGCTTCGAGTTACCATTGCGGGAATACTCAAGTTTGTAGTTAATGGTTCCCTTGAGGTACCGATATACTCTCTTCAGTGCTGTCCAGTGTGCCTTGCCCGGATTGTCGGAAAAACGGCTCAACATTGTAATGGCACATACTATGTCAGGTCGAGTACCTTGGCTAGCGAACATAACACTTCCTAGTGCCTGTCTGTAAGGAACTCGCTCCGTTTCTGAATTCTCAGCTGACGTCTTTGGTGCCATATCTTTACTCAATTTTTTGTTCGGGTCCAGTGGCGTCTTCACAGGATGTGCATCAATCATATTGAAACGTTTGATGATTTCTTCGATGTACAAAGATTGATCAACGGATATTTTTCCTTCATTTCGATTTCTAACGATTCTCATTCCTAGTAAACAACTTACGGGTCCCAAGTCCTTCATCTTGAATTTTTCATGTAACTGTTTCTTGATTGCAGTCTTGGTGGATTCGTTGTTGGTCAACAGAAGTAAATCATCGACATACACTGCTATGATTGCAAGTTCGTCTTTATTTCTGCGAATGTATATGCCTTGATCGACTTTTGATCAGACAAATCCAATTTCAGTAAGGACGGAATTCAACTTACAATTCCAGGCGTTGCTTCCTTGTTTCAGCCCATAAATTGCTTTCTTCAAACGGCATACTAGTGACTCGTTTTCCTTGATGACAAAACTTTCAGGTTGTCTCATATATATCTCTTCAGTTAAGTCGCCTTGGAGGAACGCAGTCACGACGTCCAGATGATCTATATCGAGATCATGCTTCGCTGCAAGTGCAAGGAGAAGTCTGACCGATCCGTATCTTACGACTGCTGAATAAATCTCTTCATAATCTATTCCCTTGGTTTAAGCGTAACCTTTTACAACTAGTCGCGCTTTGTGAAGTTCAATCTTTCCATTTGTATTTTTCTTTGTTTGAAAAACCCATTTATTTTCTAGAGCTTTTCTGCCAGGCGGCAATTTTGTTAATTCCCACGTACCATTTTTGATAAGTGATCTGTACTCTTCGGTCATTGCATTACGCCATTTAATGTGATCAAGACTTTTGTAAACTTCTTTGATCGTAACTGGATCAATCTCGTCTACTACCTCGTATATCACGAAGTCATTAATCTTCTTTGGTACAGGTACTCTTGATGACCGTCTCAGCTCTTCAGGATTCTGATTAACGACTGTCCCATCGTCAGTTTGATAGTCGCTTCCATCATCGTCTGCGGTTATGTTGTCTTCGGTAGATGTGCTTGATGAAGATTCTCCTTGTTCATCTTCTTCCTCCATCACTACCTCTTCTTCTTCTTCCGATGCCCCCACTTCTTCAGCACTCTCTTCAAAAAAATACTGCTTGCTAAGTTTGGGTAAGCTGGCCTATTTTACCACATTTCTCTCCTTCTCTTTGTGGATTTCTTCTAAGAAAACAACATCTCGACTTTTAATAATTTTCTGAGTCGATAACTGGAACAGACGATAGCCTTTGCTTTCTTCGAGATAACCAAGAAAGATGCATTGTTCTGATTTCATGTCCCATTTCTTCCTGTTTTCTTTTGGTACATGACACATAGCTCGGCATCCAAATATGCAAAGATGACCTAAATTTGGTTTCTTTTCAGTCCAAAGCTCTTCTGGTGTTCTATGCTGAAGTGCTCTTGTCGGTGATCGATGAATTAAGTACACCGCAGTTGATACTGCTTCTGCCCAGAAGGTAGTATCCAGTTCAGCATCAGCTAGAAGACATTTAGCTCTTTCCACAATTGATCGATTCATTCGTTTAGTCAGTCCGTTTTGCTCTGGCGTTCTCGGAATTGTCGTTTGGTGGCGAATCTCTGATTTTCTCACAAAAATTTTAAATTCATTATTCATGTACTCACCACCATTATCGGTGCGAAGAGTTTTGATCATTTGCTCATTTTGATTCTCCATTATGATTTTATGGTCTTGAAAACATTCCATGGCTTGCGCTTTAGATTCCAAAAAATATACCCAATATTTTCTTGAAAAATCATCGATCAGCGTCATAATGTATCTGGATCCTCCAATAGAAACACATTCCATCGGACCACACAGATCTGAGTGCACTAATTCCAATGGCCTTGATGCACGCTTGCCTGAGCGAGGAAAAGGTTGCCGATGCTGCCTTCACTTCAGACACGTGATACATGGCTTGTGTGATGGATCCGCGAAGTCAAGACCTTCGCCATGCTTGTTCCTCAATAGCTTCATTCCTGATCTTCCAAGATGACCCAACCGACGATGCCACAAACTGGACTCTTCCTCTTGACAACTGTAGGCCATTGTAGATGAACAATCTAAACTATAAAGTCCATTAGCTAAAGATTCCGTAGCCATAAGCTGGTTGTTGTCATTGATTAATGTGCATTTGTTTTTGGTAAAAGTTACAGTATTACCTGTGGAAGTGATTTTACTAACTGAGAGAAGATTAGCAGTTAGTTCAGGTACATATTTTACGTTTTTGACCTTTATTTGATCTGTTTCATCATTTATGCAAATGTCTAGATCAATATCACCTTTACCTTTCACTGATAATCTTGCATTGTTGGCGACTTTTACCTTTGAGCTGCTCTCCAATTCGTGAAAATCTTTATAAACTTCATCATTTCCTGTCATGTGAGAAGTTGCATCTGAATCGAAGAACCAACTGTCTCCGTCTGTATTTCCTGTCAAGAAGGCTTTATACTCATTTGACTTTGAATTTTTCGGCTTCTCTGATGTTCTCTCTTTGCTTGCACGTAGTGGACACTTTGGCGAGATGTGGCCAAACTGATGACAATAATTACATTTAACCTTTTTTTTCCTGGTTTGATTCAAATGGCCTTGTTTACTAAATAATGCAGCATCCGATTGACTGCTCTTTAATCCATTATTTTCACACCTGACTTCCAGCAGTAATTTAGTTTTAATGGAGTCTCCGGTAATTGGAGTACTAGAGTTTTCCAGCCCCATAATCATGGGCTTGTAATTATCTGGAAGTCCGGCAAGTAGCAACGTACCTACCCATTCGTCTTTTACTTCAAGCCCTACGCTAGTGAGTTGATGCGCTGTCGTGATGATTTGGTTAACATATTCTTCCACTGATTTTCAATTTTCGAGTTGCGTTGTCACTAATTTTCTTAATAAGCTAACCTTCCTTGTCAAACCTGAATCCTCGAAAACAGCTTTTAACTTGTCCCAAGTTTCTTTTGGTGTTGTCGTGTTATGAAGATGTACGTAGTTTACAGAATCCACTGAAAAGATTATTTTTGCCCTTGCAGGAGTACACCTCTTCGTATCTTCATCTTCACAAAGAACACACGACCACAAATCTTCAAGTTCTAAACAGCTTTGCATGGCAAATTTCCATGTTGTATAATTTTCACGACCAACTAATTTCTCTATAGTAGATACCGTCGACAAATTAGGTTGTGCCTGTGCCATATTTTTGACTAGTTTCTTTTCGCGTAACTTTGAGATTGTTTGGAGATCTCAAAAAATATCTATATCACGTCTAAACTATTATATTGGCGATCATCTGGGCCCATAACCTGCTGTTATTTATATTTGGATTGAATAGATAAACCTGAATTTAAAGAAACAAAACTGTTTCATTCTACTTGTGAATATCTGTTAAAAATTCACTTACAACACACGTCATGACAGTGAACATAGGTGCATATCATATATTGTATTTTATACAGGTATACATAGATGTCGCAACGAACATGAATCGAGATCACATCGTAAATATTTATTTCAAATTCCAACAACTTCTTTCTTTAAATTTTTGTTAATTCTTACAACAAATTCATCTTGTATGTTTACGTTTTGGCCTTTGTTAATCAGTAGGATTTTTCCCCAAGAAGGAACAGAATCTTTGCTTAAGACTTTAGATACAGAGGGAAAAACTTGTCTCCGGAACCATGTACCTGGGTAAATTTTTATTATCGCACACCGAACGAGCATGTATAATCTTGTGTTGAAACTATATGAGTAAAATATAAAGTTCGTAAGTCACGTGACAAACTACCTGAATGAAGGAAGGTTTGATGTTTACTTAACAAATGTAACACTGAATGTATATCACATTTTTACCCATACAAATAAGCCAACACTAAACCTGGACTATGGAAGGGTACTATAAAGTACTTACCTGAACTACTAAAAATTGGATAAACACATGTTTATCAGGAACGCACTTGACCATCTGGTTCAGATTAGTGTATTATACGCAATAATGAACACATGTCCATCAGATCTGAAGGGGTAAGTCCCCTGATTTTCAGATCCAAATGTTACAGGGCAGAAAAAAGGATGAACACGCGTTCATCGGATCTATGAGGGTAAGTCACATGAGTACCATATCCTTGCCAAAACATAGTATCTAGTACTTACTAGGACTTCAATCTCAGTTTTCTTTTCAATCTATTTAATTCCTCCTCCAACGCAGCACAGCAGCAGCCTGAAGGTGTAGAGTGCCTTCTTTTTCACAATATCATTATCACTACACTTTATTTAAAAAAAAACACAACACACAACCATTTGTTGAACGTCCGTATCCGATAGGTACAAATAACGGAATGAGTAACTAAATGAGCTATAATGAGGTGTTACATCGGGTGTTTTTTTGCTTATATACTTTCAAATGTACCGATAGGTATGACATAACGCGACACTACATTGTAATTATATTGGAGGACAAGTGAAGAAAAATAAATGTTCTGAAGATAGTTTTTAATGAAATTACAAATTTCTGTTTACATGTGGAAAGAAAAAACATTGTAGAACAATAGTCATTCAAAATTTGTACGTTCACATAGAAAAGTAAAAATTGCATGTTTTGAAAAAACAAGAGCATATACATGACAGTGAAATATAATTATAAAATTAAAAATTGTTTAAAAGTGTGTTATAGGTTAAGTGTTAACAACTATTACTCGAAATCTGTCATACAACAATTACAGAATTTATTCTTACACAATCGACTTTTCAAATATTCAAAAGTATTATTTTGTTTTATGCACTATATAGTAATATTATTTTTCATTCTGTCATTACTTGAATATTAACTATATTACATGTAATGTTATAGAGTGAAATAAATTTTACGCACTTGTGAAAAATATTTATTAATATTATTAATATTACTATCAATATTATTATTAATATTATTATTATTAATATTACTATCAATATTATTAATATTATTATTATTATTATTATTATTATTATTATTGTTATTATTATCATTGTGGTGTTTAGGAGTTAGGATTTTTATTTATATAAAGATTTGATATAATTTAACTATTTGGTTTATTCACACGTTGATTTTATGTTTTGCAGCAGACAGACCGAATACAACTGACTTGTACCAACTAACTTTTTAAATAAATAGATATTCCTAATTTAAATATACACAATAGGCAACCAGATTAACGACAATATAAATGCATTACAATCATCATCACGTTTTAAACCATAATAAAAGCAGACAAAACAATTTAATTTTAAAATTTGACGAAAACATGCAACATAACAGCTCGCATAAACGTAAACTAACACTAAAGCGAGCGTTAATGAAACCCTCCAACATGGCGACGTTCAATTGGTCACAAAACGCTGTATTTAACATGGCCGCTATACACTATCATTATGTATAGATATCAGTGATCTCAGCTTGTTTGAGAAAGCATTTCTCTCCCCATAACTTTACATGGCCGTACTAAGCTGTTTACTTAGCTAATAGTAATGCCATCTGTACGCCATGTGGCAATACGCTCATTTTAGGAATTAATTTCCGTAAATAATTTGGCCTCTCCTCAAATTTTGCTTTAAATTCGTGATCGGTCAATAGTAAAATTGCCACAATGTCCGGAATATCAGGAGACGAAAATTTAAACCCTTCCCAGCTCTCCAGCCTTAAAACTGTTATGGTAAAATTTGATAAATTACGCTTCATTGGCCTTGGTATAACTTATATGGTCGAACATGTCATCGACAATTGGTGACGCCTTGCCCATTAAGCAAGAGCAATACCCCCTCACCCCACCCATTCAGGAGCATCTTCATCAAGAAACGAATGAGATGGTTGAAATGGGAATTATACAAAAATCTTCCAGCCCATGGTGTTTTGTCGTCGTTTTGTTTCTTGACGAAGAGAAAACCAAAAACAGTCCTCTATCGATTGGAACTCATCTGCGACAAAATCTTTTCACCAGCTCAAGGCTGACCTTTCTTCTGTCTCAAATTGGTCGGGATGATGCTTTTATCAGTCTTACTTTAAACAAAACTGAGCGTAACTATTCGGTTACTGAAAGAGAATATCTGGCTGTATAGTTTTTGCAATAGAAAAATTTCGACTTTATCTTAAGGGTCTTCCTTTTACAATGATAACTGATCACTATTCCCTTCTCTGGTTAATGAAAATGTCTGACCCTACCGGCAAATTAGTTCGTTGGGCTGTAAAATTGCAATAGGTCGATTTCGTGATTGAACATCGTCCTGGTTAGGCTAGCTGTCCAGACGTCCTCTTTTCCGACCGCAAAAAACGACTTTTTTCTGATAGAGATTTGGTACAAAATTATCTAGCTGTCGTGAACCTTGCAAGTTTGTTCTATCTGTGCAGGTGATAACATCACAGAATCAGAATATGTAATAGTGTGTTGAGTGAATATATAGTTTGCAACTATGAAAATGAAAAATATGTTCAATGGTAATTACAACTTGGGTTCAAATGTTTTTTTTTTATAAATTTTTTATTAAATTGCTTATCCACACATATTTTCAAATATTGCCCACAATAGGTATTTAACATATATACTCTTGTTACAAAAAAAGAAACCGGACACCAAAAATGTTTTTCGTCGGTTTGTAACAAGCGAATTATGTGTTTATTTGTTATTTTTATGTTGAAATGTGAGTAACTGATACATATCCAGCAAACACAGTTACGTCCTTATTACGTAATATAGACATAACTCGTATTATACGAGTGTTACATACCGAATAACATTCCTGGAAAGTACATGTATAGACCTATGTCCGCAACATGGTCTATGAGACATCACATCCCATGCATGTAGATATTGTAACGTAAATGTTATATAACAAAAGTATATCACTTCTTTGTAATAATCTGAATATACTACTTACATTGTGAATTTTTATACCTGTGACTTCTTTTTAATCCTAAAGTTAAATATTATATATTATGAAGGATGGTAGGAAAATGTGTAGGTACTAATCGCCCCATAAATTTCACTCAGACTAGTTTAATACAATTTATTAATACAATACGTAAAATATATAATATGTAACGTGTATAAACGTTTTTCATTTGAAATTCTAATTTTATAGTATTTTAGTTTGAAATTATTTCAGGTTATCTAAATTTTCATTTTTGTTCAAGAATGAAAATATGCTACATAATGAATATATAGTTACATAAACTAACTTACCGTATGACAAGCCGATTTTGCCATGAAATCAAAGAATTAGAGCATATATTAAAGTATACACACCACATAAAATATAAACAAATACTGCAATGGCTGCAAAAGTAAAATGTGTCGTTGTTAAACCTTTGCACACCTAGCTTGGACAGACAGAGACCTTAATCGCATAAATAGACCAATTAGATTTGGAATAGATGACACGTGATAAATGCACTATGAATATATTGTAAGTACGGTAACATGTATATAGTTATAGGTATGTACCATGTCTAATACCAATGTAACATACGTAACATTTTACAGTCTCTTGAGAGATGTCCGACATGGTATATGTATATTACGTTATAAGTAAGTAAATTAATTATATACTACATATGTTTCAGATACCACATACCTGGTACATATATGTTAAAACTGTGTTTGCTGGGTAAAGTAAGATTAAAAAATGAAAAAAGGGTAGTAAACACCAAATAACGAATATAAGGCATACTTTGCATTACAAACCCGTTTAAACATCGATTTACAGCAATATTTGTTCTCCAAAAATGGGGGGCTTCCCACCAACTGTTGTCTGTTGCAGATGCTCGTGGAATTGAAATTTCCACACGAACCGTTCGCCGAAGGTTTTGCGAATATTGTCTATGCCCTAGGATGCCTAGCTTTACTCGTAGCACATCGAAAATAGAGGCTACATTTTGCGCGAGAACATAGGGACTACGATATGGAGTACTGGAGCTCCTTAGATTAGATAAAGAAGAATGCGCGTGTAGAAGGTTAAGAGAACCGTTTTCAGTATATTGCATATCCTGAAAAACACCATTTCACAGTGGTAGTAAAATGGTATAAGCAGGTATTTCGATAAATAGCATTATTGAGCTTGTTTTGGTTAAATATGGTGGTTTGGCGGCAGTTCCGTATATTAGAAAATACACAGCTGACTCTATAATAGCTTTTACTCCATTTTTTCCTGAGAATTTCATCTTAAAAGTTGACAATACGCGTCTTAACTTTGCACATATAACAAAGCAGCATTTAAAATAAGTCAATATTCGATTATTACGATGGTCAGATCGCAACCTTGACTTCAATTCCTGCGAAAAATATGGAATTGCGTTAAGTCAAATAGTTCAGCGTCAATAATCCGTACCAAAAACCATTCAGTATCGCTTTCTAAAGAATGGAAAAATAATTAACACGGAGAGTTACCAACTGCATTGAAAATTTATCAAACCATATGGTAGAAGTCTATACAGGTCGGGGAGTCAATACACACCATTACTTCCTGAAAATAAATCATACCTTAGCTATAAAATTTAATTAATTAGAAAAAAGAAATTTGCTACTTTTGTTTATTTATCTGTTTCAGGAAATTTTATAATAAATAGAGTGTTTGCTACACTTCTTTTATTTTGTAATCTTAGTTTACAAATCAGTTATTCATATTTTAACAAAAAATAACAAATAAACCCATATTTTTTTTCAAATCGACAAATTTTTTTTGTTGTCCGGTTTTTTTGGCACCGAGTGTATTTTTATGTGCTTAAAAAGTTCAATTTATTGTAATATTTTATTTTATTAATTCGTTTTTTTCCCAAATGTGTTTTGTATCTGCGCCTATCTAAATATTTATATTTTTATGCCAATATCAATAGTATTTGTGCTAACAAAATTACATAAATTCGATCAAGCTCCTTTTTTCAAAAACAAATATTTGCCTCCGCCGGTTTTGGCCTCGCTACGGTCGGCGTTCTCGTTTTCATTATTTCCAATAGAGTCCTGGCATTCTTAATGCCGTACCAGACGCTCTGTCTCGTGCTCCTGTATGTACTATATTCAGAAAATTCTGATTTAAAGATGTCAGTGTCAAGTACAATTGACATATATGTGGTTTATTTGTGTTATAATTTTACTGGAAATATGGGATCTTTTGCCAGAAACTTTCTGTATGGAATTTGTATAAAATACATACAACTTCCGAAAGACAGTGGCGACGCTAGCGGGGGGTCCAGGGGGCACTTGCCCCCCTAAAATTTTCAGTAGCCCCCTGGTTGCCCCTCCCCCCGACTTTTAGTGTCAATCTAAAAAAAATTGCTAGTAATATTGCTTTTAACATCTTAACATTTAAAAAAGACAGCAACACTGAAAGAAACACAAAAAAAACATTGTTATACAGCATAATTTTTGCATCAATGCATATGTATCTAAAGATCTCTATCTGCATTTAACCATGATTATTATTGATTGGTGTTATAATAAACGCGCTGCCGAACTTGTCCAAACTTGTCAAATTAATTGAGCGAGTCCGATAGCGACGCAATGAACTTGTAATTACTTGTTAAGATTGTTCTATACTTTACTTACTCGTCCACGTGCATAGTTTAGCAAGTTCAAACATGTTTTACAAATTTTGGTATTTATACGAGTGATGAAAATCTCAATGCTCATTCGTTATTTTATGGCCAAAGAGTAAAGTAAAAATAAATATGAAGCGCACAAATAATATTAAAAATTATTTTTTGTCAGAATGAGATAAAAAAATTAAAAACTACTTTCCTGCCTTCGACCAGTATCGGCAGTACAAGCAGTAATTTAGAAAATATATTAAAAACGAATGAAATGGTGACATCTTGTAACTTAAGTGCAACTGAAGAAAGTAATAGTGAGTCTAGTTATTGCGAAAATAAAACTAGTGAGGATGATATAAGTGATGATAATGAAACTGGCGTACCCCAACAATGAGACCTGAACCAGAACAAACAATTCTTACTGTTTCTGGACCTAGTGACTTGTCAGACACCTGAAGAAGGACCACGTCAGCCGATACTATCGCAGTATCCAAAAGTTAAACAAGGTGAAAGAATGAGAAGCTTTAAATCAACGTGGTTTAAAAAATTTACATGATTGGAGTATAGTGTTTTAAAAGTGTTTTTTGTTTATACTGCCAATTTTTCCATGGTGTAAATCAAGCAAACAACGTGGTTATGATAAAAGTGTTTTAAGTTTATATAAAGGTAATTTAAGAGAATTAATGTTATTGAAAAGTAGACATGACACCATTGTATAAAAAAAGTTACAGGATAGTTCAAAGAATGCTAAATACCTACATCATGATATCGAAATTTATTAATTTGTATTATGGCGACCATTATACGTAAAAAAAATTCAGACGTTGTAAAGGAATCAAATTTTTTTGCAATAATGTCTGACGAAACAAAGGACTTGAGTAAAGATGAACAAATAACTGTTATAGTCCGGTACTTGCATCAAAATGTAATTCAGGACAGGTTTTTAGGGTTTAAAACTGCAAACGGTATGCTAGATGCTGCTACTTTTGCAAATTATATAAAAACAATATTAGATGAAAATAATATTTCATTAAGCAAGTGTATAGCACAAGTATACGATGGTGCTGCTGTAATGAGTGGTCAATTAGGTGGCGTGCAAAATCATATTAAAAGTATTGTTCCGTAAGCAGTATATATTCATTGTTTTAACCATAAATTAAATTTAGTTGTTGATCGTTGCAAACATTTAAAAAAGTTGGCTATTTTTTTCTAATCTTGAAAAATTATATACATTTATGTCAAACTCTACAATTCATCCTCTATTTTTAAATACGCAAAAACAAATTTATACTACAAAACAGACTCGAGAATTAAAAAGGATATGTGATACGCGATGGACTGTTCAGTTCAGAGCATGCGAGACTGTTTAGAAACAATTGAATCTATTTTTGTAACATTAAACAATCTTATTTCTAAAACTGATGTAAAAATCTGATGTGGCCAACACATAACCTCTCGCCAGATATTTTACCTGGTTGTACGCATAAAACGAAAAATATATTTAAATACAAATACATATATTCATGTCTCACTACAAAATAATTCTCACATATATTTGCAAAATCTATGGGATATTTTAAAATAAATTATGTACAATACATACATTTTCTTTATATTCAATATCCTGAAATTTTCTTTTTCTACTTTCCTTTTCTTTTTCTTTATATTCGTCAATTTTTCGCAAATTCCGTTTATATTCTTTTTTACGTATATCTTTTGCGTTGTTGACTTTTTTTTATTTTCATAATCTTCATAATAATATACAAATATTTTTGACAGAGGCATATAAATACTTTTGACACTGACACTTATGTGACAATTACAAACATTTGAATTTCTTGCCTTGTAGTAGTTTGATCTGAGATTTTTTACATCAAACTATTTTATATGCCTTTCTTTATCTCTAAATCTATAAAAGATATAATAATGAATTTATATTTATCGAATAAAGAATTTAACGTTCTTTAAGATAAGTATTTACATAAATTTTCGATAAATAATATTTAGATGATTTTTTTCTTGTAACTACTACTTCCGGTTGTCCAATTGTTACCAAAATTGACTGGACTCTTCCCATTATTGCTAGATTGAGGAATTCGTAGTTAAAAATGTCTTAAGTCTTATAGTATTTGAGATATAGTGAATCCAACATCCACACACACACACACACACACACAGATCCACACACGCACATACGGACATCATCGTAAAAATGTTATAATCGGATTCTAGGGACCTTAAAACGTGCTTATTCATTAAAATCTGGATATGCGATTTTTAGCACGAATACAATACCTCTCTTAGCGAGAGGTAAAAAGGATAGAAGATGTAAAGCAAAAGGTTTACTTTTACAAATTGATAAAGAATTTATTGTTTTACTGCTTATTTTTATAAAAAATTTAAAATTAGTTACAACTGTATCTAATTATCTCCAATCCCCAGATATGAATTATGTAAAACGTTTAAATTTAGTTCAAGAAACAATTAATGATTTTCAAAACTTCCGAAACAATGATAATGAATGGAATTCTATATGGAAATCTGCAAATAATATTTTTTTGTCACTTGGTTTAAATAAAACAGACTTTTTTGACAAACCAAAAAGAATGAAATCTATTCCAAAAAGGTTACAAGAGTAGATTGTGAAATAGATGATTCTGTAGACAAAAAAATGAGAAACATGATGTACGTCACGTCAGATGGTCCCAAACCCATTATCAATCCAAAACTTCATGAGAAGTTAGTGCTAGGCTTGTGCTGGTTTGTGCTAGAATCTTTTAGTTTGTGCTGTTTATTTGCGCCAATTATTAACAATTGAAATAGGGAATCTGTCGTGACACTAAGAGTAAACGCATTTTGTTTATAACAATATTTAGATAATAAGACAAAACGCAGTTAGTGCTAGGTTTGTGCTCCTCGGATTCAAGTTATAAAAGTTTGTGCTGTTTATTTACACCCACTATTAAAAATTGAAATGGGGAATCTGGCATGACACCAGGATTAAATTACTTTTGTATAAAACAATATTCGGGTAATAATAACGTCCATAGTTAGTGCTAGGTTTGTGCTGCTCCGATACAAATTATAAAAGTTTGTGCTATTTATTTACATCTATGATTAACAATTGAAATGGAGAATCTGGAGTGACACCAAGACTAAACTCCTTTTGTTTAAAACCATAATCGGGTAAAAATAACGTCCATAGTTAGTGCTAGATTTGTGCTGCTCAGATACAAATTATAAAAGTTTGTACTGTTTATTTGCGTCTATTATTAACAATTGAAGTGGGGAATCTGGCGTGACACTAAGAGTAAACCTATTTTGTTTATAATAATATTTGTATAATAACATAATCAACAGTTTGTGTTAGGTTTGTGCTGCTCAGATTCAAATTATGAAATTTTGTGTTGTTTATTTAAGATTGTATTATAAATTAAAATGGAAAATATGGCGTAACACCAAGGGATAACTCATTTTATTTATAATAATATGTGAGTAACAATAATATCCACTGTCAACGCTAGGCATGTGTTGCTTAAATACACATTCTAAAAGTTTGTACTTTATGCATATATTAACAATGAGCCGGTTTCACATTTTTTAAAAAGTATTTTTATTAAAAGAAAATTTATGCAGTAATTCACATTGTAATAAAATAATAATAATTTGTTGTTAATTTCTTAAATAATAAAATAAAAAGATTGGAGCAGAAATAGTTATGAAAAACAATCACCTACTCGTTTGCCGTCAAATTACATATAGCACGTCATTCATAGCCAATAGGAAAACAGTTTGTCCATCACCGACGTTATTAATTAAAATTAAAGTAGGCGATACTTGGTCATATGTTGCGGGCTTATTCTGTAACTCAGTCATTAATTTTGAACGACTGGTTAATAATTTTATACAATAGATATTGACTTGATAACAAATAGTTCAATTTTTTGTTATATATCAACATACTTGATTGGTTAAATATGAACCACAGAATAGAGTCGTAAAGCTGTATGTACTTTGACATCATATTCCGATCAAGTAAATTTTTAAAAATATTAAACCAATTTTAATAATTAATTGTAAAAAATGTAATCTACTGGACATTTGGTGATTTTCTCAAATTTGAGGCTATTTATAGAAAAATATTTTTGTAAAATTTGATACTTAAGAGGCATATAAATTTTTATATCAACTATTCTATTGATATGGGAAACCTGGCGGGACACTAACATCAAACTTATATTGTTTATATAAAAATCTGGGTAACAATACCACCTACAGTTAGTGCTAGATTTTACTGCTCTGATATAAATGATGAATGAATGTTTGCGTTGTTTAAATCAATATTCGGGTAATAGTAACGTCCATAGTTAGTGCTAGGTTTGTGTTGTATATATTTTTAAACAAAATGTGTCTACTTTTAATATCACTCCAGTTTCCCCATTTCAATCATTGTTAATAATAGATGTAAATAACCAGCACAAACTTTTATAATTATTATTTGAGCTTAGTCTTGGTGTCACGCCAAACCTAGCACTAACTATGGACGTTTATTACCCGAATATTGTTTTATACAAAAGTAGTTTAATCCTGGTGTTATGCCAGATTCCCCATTTCAATTGTTAATAGTATGTGTACATAAACAGCACATACATTCATAATATGAATCCGAACAGCACAAACCTAGCACTAACTGCGTGTTGTCTTATTATCCAAATATTGTTATACACAAAATGGGTTTACTCCATATTGTTTTAAACAAAAGGAGTTTACTCTTGTTGTCACGACGGATTCCCCAATTCAATTGTTAATAAACGATATAAATAAAAAGCATAAACTTTTATAATTTGTATCTGAACAGCACAAACCTAACACTAACTATTGACGTTTATTACCCGAGTATTGTTTTCAAAATTTCCTATTTCAATTATTCTTAATAATAGATGCAAATAAACAACACAAACTTTCATAATTCAGAACAAATTGAGTTTACTTTTAGTGTCACGCCAGATTCCCCAATTCATTTATTAATATTAGAAGTAAATACAAAGTATAAACTTTTATAATTTATATCTAAGCAGCACAAACCTCGTACTAACTATGGACGTTATTATTACCGGAATATTGTTTTAAACAAAAGAAGTTTACTCATGGTGTCATGCCAGATTCCCCACTTCAATTGTTAATAATAGATGTATATAAACAGTACACACTTTTATAATTTGTATCTGAGCAGCACAAACGTAGCAATAACTATGGACGTTATAATTACCCGAATATTGTTTAAAGCAAAAGGAGTTTACTCTTGGTGTCACGCCAGATTCCCCATTCAAATTATTTTAATAAATGTAAATAAATTGCACAAACTTTATAATTTGTATCTAAGCAGCACAAACCTAGAAATATCTATAAACGTTATTTTTACTCGAATATTGTTTTAAATAAAAGGATTTGACTCTAAGTGTCACACAAGATCCCCACTTCAATTGTTAATAATGGATGTTAATAAACAGTACAAACTTGTATAATTTGTATCTATATAGCACAAATCTAGCACTAAATATAGACATTATTATTATTTGAATATTGTTTTAAACAAAAGGAGTTTACTCTTGGTGTTACGCCAGATTCCCCATTTTAATATTTCATATTAGGCCTAAATAAACAGCACAAACCTAGCTTTAACTACATGTTGTGTTATTATCCAAATATTGTTATAAACAAAAAGGGTTTACGCTAAATGTTACGCCAGATTCCTCATTTCAGTTGTAAATAATTGGCGCAATCCTCCACTTATATTTCATTCTAAAATATGTTTAGCCTCACTTTTCTTGATTTCTTTTATAGAAATGGCACTGTACAACTTAACTTTTAACAAGATTAAAAATAAAAAATCATGAGACTCGATGAAATCCCCAGTTATATTATCAAATTAGTTCTCCAGTTCATAATTCTAATTCCCGTGTTAACTTATTTCATAAACCAACCTTTCATTACAGGTAATTTCCCGGAAAAATAAAAAATTTACAAAATTATTCCAATTTATAAAAATAATGAAAAAAATAAGTATGAACAATTACCAATAGCTATAGCATCCATTTTTTTCAAGATATGCTTCTATATCAAGATTACAACCCCTTTTTAAAAAAACATAATATTCTGAGTAACTGTCAATTTGGATTTGAAGAGAATTGCTCTGCTATAGATGCCATAGACTACACCTATGAAAAACTGTCAACTTAGATAGGGGTTTTAATCTAGTAGCTATATTATGCAATATGTGGAAGGCCTTCGACTGCATGAAACAAAATTTTACTTAAAAAACTTGAAATTTCTGGAATAAGAGGCTGAGCTTTAGAGTGGATATTAAACTTTCTGAGAGACAGAAAACAATATGTCTCCTTAAAGTGGAATAATAATCATAGCATATCCAATGTCTTCTGAACACTAATTAAAACTAATATAGGAGTACTACAAGACAGTGTCCTTGCACCTACCCTGTTCAATTTACATGTGAATGATTTATAAGATATTTTTACTGAAGAGTGTCAGGTCACAATTTACGCCGCTGATACATCCATAACCATATCTAACTGCTCTAACACGAATATATGGGCAATTTGTATTGGAAATCTAAAAAACCTTAGACAATGGTATAGTAAAAATTCCCTGGCTGGTAGCACGAGCGTGGTTCTAACACGCGTTTTAACTAAAACCATGCCAACGACTTAGTACATACTTCAGGGTTATTAACAAAATCAGTGTTGCCAATATAATGATTAACTCAAAAATGTATTGACAACCATATTGAATGAATTTGGCTTCATTATTTTAAATTGTTTATACTACAAAGAAGACAAGACAAAAATCAGATTAAACAGTTTTAAATAATGCCGTCAAATTTATTGAATATATCTGTCAGTATATTTTCGGCTTATTCAGTACATTGGCAACACTAATTTTGTTAATAACCCTGAAGTATATGCCAAGTCGTTGGTATGGTTTTAGTTAAAACCGGTGTTAGAACAACGCTCGTGCTACCAGCCCCTGTATCTAAATATATCAAAAACAGAGTTCATAAGATTTCGAACGCATCAAAATAAAATTAATCTAGACATAAATATCAGCGATGATAATTATCATGTAAGTGGAGTGGCTCGCAGTAAGTTCTTAGGTATATTATTAAAAAAAAATTAAATCGCAACTCACACCTAGAATCTATCATAATCAAACTAAATAAAAGCTATCAAATAAAACAACTAAAATCTTTCTTTGATATCAATCAACTTATTTGATTTTATAAAGCACACGGAATCTGTTTCTGGGCAACAAGTATTGCTTTTTTAAAAAAACAATATTTAAGATTTTTGTATAAACCATGTATTTTATAATCTTGACGAGTTCTTTGAACACTCATGGTTACATACTTTGTAACATGCTATGTATGATTTTAACGACTTTTATACCGTAATATTTATTATTATTATTTAAATATATACCATAAACTTTAAGATTCTAGCACAAACTTTTATAGTTTGTATCTGAGCAGCACAAATCTAGCACTAACTATGGACGTTATAATTACCCGAAAATTGTTTTAAATAAAAGAAGTATTTTAATTGTTAATAATAGATGTAAATAAACAGTACAAACTTTTATAATTTGTATCTGAGCAGCACAAATGCAGCACTAACTAATGACGTTACTATTACCCGAATATTGCTTTAAACAAAAGGAGTATACTCTTGGTGTCACCCCAGATTCCCCACTTCATTTGTTAATAATAGATGTAAATAAACAATACAAAATTTTATAATTTGAACCTGCGGAGCACAAACCTAGCACTAACTATGGATGTTTTTTTTACCCGAATATTGTTTTAAACAAAAGGAGTTTAGTCTTGGCGTCACGCCAAATTCCCCACTTCATTGGTTAATAATAGATATAAAAAACAGCGCAAACACTTATAATTTGTATATGAGCAGCACAAACCTAACACTAACTACGTTAGTATTACCCGAATAGTGTTTTAAACAAAAGGAGTTTACTCTTGGCGTCACGCCAGATTTCCCATTCCAATTGTTAATAGTAGATGTGAATAAATAGCACAAACCTTCATAATTTGAATCTGAGCAGCACACACCTAGCACAAACAGCGTGTTGTCTTATTATTAAAATATTGTTATAAACAAAGTGGGGTTACTCTTAGTGTCACGCCAGATTCCCCATTTCAATTGTTAATAATTGGCGCAAATAAACAGCACAAACTTTAAGATTCTAGCACAAACCAGCACAAACCTAGCACTAACTTCTCATGAAGTTTTAGATTGATATTGGGTATGGGACCATCTGACATGACATACATAGAAAGATGTTGTCAAACTTAAGTTATACATCCCTATACTAGATAAAATTATAATTGAATTAAAAGAAAGATTTACAAAAAATGATACTATTTTAAAATCATTACAAGCTTTTGACCGCACAGATGATTTATTCCTCAATAAAATTCATTTAACTAAATTAGCAGAACATTATAACATAAGTTGTGATTGTTTGGACTCCGAAATAACGCTAGTTAAGAAACTTTTGTGTAGGGAGGAAAATAAAAATATTAAATTACTCATGGAGTTTCTGCCATTCGTTGAACAATATAAGCAAGCATTTGAAGCATTTATAATTTGGTAAAAAATTGTATTTTAATGCCTGTATCAACAGCTTCTTGTGAAAGATCATTTTCCTCTTTAAAAAGAATTAAAAGTTATTTAAGAACAAGAATGACAAATGAAAGATTAAACAACATTAGTATATTAGTGTAGAAAAAGACATATCAAAATTAATAGACCTTAATGAAGTTGTAGACAAATTTGCAAGTTTAAATAAAAACCGAAGGATTAAATTAGTATAACTAAATCACTGCTGTGTTTTGTATTTATCATATTTTCTTTTAATTATATTTTATTTCTGAAGAATATGCTTGTTTTTGTTTATTATTTATACAGTAGAATCTCCTACAGCACGCGCTAACTCGTTTCGTGTTGTAAAAGATTCGTGCAGTAGGAGACGCTCGACTGTATTATAGCACGTTACAGTAAGAAGCGCCGATTTTGTGTTATTTTACGTATTATATGTGAGATTTTTGACGTGTTGTAATAGACTGATGTGAGTCGTAAATTTAATTGGGGTGTTGTAGGAGATCATGCAAGAGATTCTACTCTATATTATATTTATATTTGTTTAGTACCAAATAAATTTAATATTGACATTGTTATTTATTATTAAAATGATAAAAAATATATGCCCCCCTAATTTTCTTCCTGGTCCCCTAGATTTCAGAGCCTAGCGCCGCCACTGCCGAAAGGTAATGTACAGAAAATCTGATATCTTTTGCAAGAAACTTCCGGTATGCAATTTGTAGAAAATAACTGACGGAAGGCAATGTGCTGATCACATCTTTTTTTTATTGTAGTTTTGAACTTTTATTTGAAGACCACGTGTGGCTAATGCCTCGTGGGTTTGTTAAGCCTGTTTCGAGTAGCTATCAATTCTGTTTGAGTTTTTTTAATATTATTTTTGTCATATTCGTGGGATTCGTATTTATTAAAAATAGTAAATATGTACTATGTAAATTTATGCTTTACTCTGCTCTCCATGACTACCACTGACCGATCTCTGTTGCTCAAAAAAAAATTCTTTGATTTTTCAGTATTTAATTTGTTAAAGTTTGTCCAAATTTATTGATTTAACACTGCTTATACACTGTGTTCAGAAAAAATTCTAACTCGGGGTAGGCTATGTACAGGGAAACGTATGTCTGATCATTATGCAATTCAAAAGTCAAGAAGTTAAAATTGATCTTGAAATGTGATAATAATGAAGGATACAGTATATTGCCACTCGCTGTTTTCTAATTTATATCCATTTCTAAAATAAGATTCAAGAAGAAAAACTTTGATTTCGTTAGGATATTTAAGTAAATACTTTCAAATTAAGACATATGTTTCGTTGTTCATAGCCTACCCCGAGTTAGGATTTTTTTGAACACACTCCAGTAGCAAAAAATTGTCGTATTATTCTTTTTATCCTTGCCCGAGCTCCAATATTCCCGGTGTCATTTTATTTAATTCTGCTTAAAAATTATACTTTAACCTTCCTATCTTGTTTGTACGTGGTATGAATGGAACTAAATTATATTTGGGAATTTTTTATTTTTGCGCTTTTAATAATTTTTTTTTATTGCAATTCAACTCTTCCCTTTTGTTGTGTTGAAAATCATTCATGATTTTTCTTTAGATTTGATAAAGTTTTTGAACTTGTATAACTTTAGGTAGAGTATAGGGCGTTGATATTTTCAAATTTAAAGCTCTGTGTAATAATTATATCCATCACATGAGAGTGTCGCCCAGTATATAGTACCTATTATCTTCGAGATTCTGATATTTCTCTATACGTAGAAACCTAATTTTTTCAATTGAAATTACCTCCATTTTAATTTACGTTCATGCAAGTCCTAAATCATACTCGCACTACGAAATTAATTCTAAGGGCCGGTTTTTTAATCACTGGTGAAAGTGTAGATTAGCACTAACCTTGGTTAACTCATTGATTAAATCAAATTTGGGGTTTTCAATCACCGGTTAGTTCAATGCTTTAATCAGTGATTGAAAAATCGTCCCTTCACTTTTTAATACATTTACTGATTACCGGAAAAGACTGGTATATGTATATGTAAATTAAAAACTGTTCATCGTATGCAAATTTAAATAATTACGGAATTATTATTGCCGATAATTCTTATGACAAACACTTTAATGATTAAATGCAAATCACGTAGAGAATTATAAGAATTGTACGCTTCAAATATGTACTAAATATTTTCTGAAATTAAACAAAATTTCAAGTGTAAATTCTTCAACATATGGAATATACATGGATTAAAATTTACATATTATAAACAACTGTGACAAAATTAATTCAATACGTATTAAAGACTACACGCTTGAACAAAAAATTCATAAAAAATGGTATTACGTAATACGGATAGTCAAAGAATATAGTGGTTTCACTTCTTTCGTATCTACGTAACATACATATGTAAATAAATAGAAAATGTATGCTGGAGTGAATAAGACCGAGTATTACCTTCATTTTTTATATGTGGTAAGAGCTCGTTGTGCAGATTAATAAAATTCCTCGTGTGTAACAAACAGGTCACGGGCTATTTACAAACAACATTTGTAATGGACGAATAAATTTAGTATGGGGTTCATTCATTCCTATTGTTTTATTTATTTTCTCAACGTTTCGACCCCACCTGGGTCATCTTCAGGAGCGTAAATACAATAAAATCAAAACATTCAAGTATACTAAAATACAAGTCATAATATATATTTTAAAAAAATTCATTCGTTTATTTAAAAAAAATACATTAACAACATAAAAAATAAAATATTTTAATATTACAATAAAGGAATAAAAAATATATGGTTCCATTTAAAATATATATATATATATATATATATATATATATATATATATATATATATATATATATATATATATATATATATATACCGTGTGTCTATGTTAAAGGTGTACATAGGAGATTAACATGGGAAACCAGTTTTTTGCAATTTCCTGCTCGCCTAATTATTTTAAGCAAAAACGCGTCAAATAAAAGTTTTAGGCCATAAAATTCTGCATCTAAATCAATAAACAGAATTACCTTTACATGCTTGGTAACGACAGAAATTAATTATGAAAATATCGAAAATTACGTTGAAAATATCGACAGCCATGGAATTGAACAAAAAATAAATAAATGCTTGACGTTTTATGTGTCACAACGTAAGTTAACTTATTTGACGTTTCTGACAATTTGATAAAACGTCAAGCATTTATTTATTTTTTGTTCAATTCCATGGCTGCCGATATTTTCAACGTAATTTTCGATATTTTCATAATTAATTTCTGTCGTTACCAAGCATGTAAAGGTAATTCTGTTTATTGATTTAGATGCAGAATTTTATGCCCTAAAACTTTTATTTGACGCGTTTTTGCTTAAAATAATTAGGCGAGCAGGAAATTGCAAAAAACTGATTTCCCATGTTAATCTCCTATGTACACCTTTACGACAGACACACGGTATATATTTTCTCATATTTTGGGAACCGCTGATGTGCTGATGATACATTTTTTGCTGATACCACCAAATGACTCTTCAAATAAAAATGTTATCAATAGCATTGTAACATCCTGAAAATACTAATTACTACTGTCTAATGAGCAACTACGATATGTACGCAAGTATGAAGACAAAAAGTAGGGTTTTAACCTCTAAAGCACTCTCCTTGCTACTAGTGACTACGACTGCCTGTATGTTTATACGTAATCTGAAATAAAATGAAAGAGTGTTACAAAAAAATATTTCTGGCTATTAATATGGCTAAATTAGAAATGCTGAGCGTGAGAAGATAGAAAAAAAATATCTAAACAATATTATTTATTTGTATTATATGGTAAAGTTACGGAGAGAACAAAATATGAAATACGAACAAATTTTCTATACAATAATGAATATATAATTTAATTTAGAGACGTATAAAAATACAATCATATCAACAAAACAATAAAAGTAAAATTAATATTTATACAGTGATCACAGAAGAGAAACATGACAGGAAGATAATTCCATTCAGTGCCAATCGTGGCCGCTTAATCCAGCTCCGAATCCTCCGAGTCCACCGTCATGTCCTCCAAATCCACCATCATTGCCACCGAATCCACCAAGTCCAGAGTCATGACCACCGAATCCAGAGAGTCCAGAGTCATGGCCACCGAACCCAGAGAGTCCAGAGTCATGGCCACCGAAGCCAGAGATTCCAGAGGAGAAGGAAGACAGGTCTTCACTGCCATGGTCGTGTCCTTTGATGAACACAGGCACGGGCTTCTTGACAATGACTGGCTCTGGAATGTGCACGGGTACCTTCTTGTAGACGGGCACGGGGTAGGGTTTGGGCACATGCACTGGGACTTTGACGGGGTACGGCACCTTCACAGGCACTTTCACCGGCACGGGCACGTTCTTCGTAACGGTGTACGGCACTGGCTTGTCCACGTGGACGGGGTAGGGCTTGGGCACTGGCACGGGGTACGGCTTATCGACTGGGACCTTCACCTCCACGGGGTACGGCACAGGGACCTTTTTCTCCACGTGTACCGGGTACGGCTTAGGGACAGGAACGCCGACTTTCTTGGTGATGGTGATGTGTTTGTGCACGGAGGATCCCAAGTCAATGGGGCCGTGATGAGATAGGTCAGAGCCAGAGCCGAAGCCACTGTCCAGGCTCAAACCGGAGTCGAAGCCGTGGCTGAAACCTTCATCGAAGATACCACGCTTCTGCCCTTTCTTGGCCTCCTCAGCCGCTAAAGCAGCGGACAGAGCTAGCAGAACGACAAACAGCTGCAAACAATTACAATTATTTTACTTAGTTAATTAATACATATGATTAATTTCTAAGTTCCTACCGTGGTGTTCTTCATGATGTGAATGGAACCAGTGATCACTGTACACTGAAGACAGCTGTGATTTTTTTGTATATATAGCTGTCAGAAAATATTTACTGCGGAACTAATTATTATCTTTCAAAATTCCTTTCACATACGAATATACAAGTAAACATGTAAAATTATTAATGCATTTTTCTATACTATTTTAAAATTACTACATATTTAAACATTTAATAAATATTACATGTAAAAATATAAATAAATAATGAATTATAATTAACGAAATGAAAATTTTATAACAAGAGAATATGAAGTGGTGTTCACTTATAGCGAACCAGCTTAAATCGAATCTTGCTTATAGTTATAACGCACAACTTTTAAAGACATGAAAGAACCGTCCATAAGTTCAGTGTTTTTTTCGCACATAACGAACCCGGATGTAACGAACTTTCGCATATAATGGTCTACATATTCATTGATTTTTAACTTATAACTCGGATAAAACGAACTATATTTTTATCAATTTTTCGCTAATAAAGAACTTTTGGGTTGTACGCAAATTGCAACGTTTACTGTCTTGTATGTATATATTTCGTTTACGGATTGGATTATTATAGTTCATTGCTATAGACAGGCCATAACTTCATTTATACTTGTATTACATACTATATTATACATATTTAAGCTTCTTGTTAAGTTTTTTTACTCAAATATTCAGTAAACGAAAAATTTATAACTTGTTCTGTTATTACGAACACGAACTTCAGCCAAAACAAACCATTTTTGATGGCAGGTTGTGATACGTTATTAGCGGACATAACTGTATTTATATTAGTTTTGTGTAGCTTTATAATGATAAAGGTACTGTTTTCACTGCAATAAGGATGAAGGAAAATTAAAATATCCTCATATAGGTTTAATGCCTGTAAGATGAGTTTTGTTGAACGCCATCGACAGTAAGAAAATTGCATCGTTATCAAAAATTTGCGCATAGTATACATATTACATATCGAGTATCGAAAGTGAGAAAAGAGTGTGAGTATGAAATTTGATTGGATCAACACCAGGGCGGCGTCAAGCGTATCAATAATTTGAGATCTAGTATCTCTCTAAGTTTAATTAGCATACAAAAAATTGCTGAAAATTTACAAACCACAAATTTAATTAAAGAATTTTCTATAAAAAGGGAAGGAAAGTGAATTTTATGTTGTTCTTTTTTCTTGTAAATAAGAATTTTATTTGAAAAATTCAATTGCTATTCGGCATTTAAATCTGTTACCTCTAGCTGTACTACATGATCTAATATAGCCAACCTTTACTTTCAAAATTCGTATGCACCATATTTTTTTATGTTTTTTGACACGTATGTCGACATATCAACATATTCTACGGTGCGTGCACGACGGGGCTTCATATGTTTGACTTGTTATTATTTTACATTTTTATTTTGTTTAATATTATATTTATTTATTTGTTTTTGAAAAATATTCATAGTAAATAATGTATACAGTGTGTTAATTAAAAAGCGGGCCATAGACATTTAACATACTGTTTTTGTTGCGCTAATCTTCTCCATTAATTTTAGACAAAAATAAAAGTTGTAAATAAACAAATTCTACGATGATACATCTTAATCAATAAACAAATTTTATATTACACTTTTAGTAACGTGTAAAACAAAACTTGAACTTAATAAAATCCGTTTAGTTATTTAGGTCGAATTTTTAAAATCACTACAAAAATGCAATATTTATATAATTTCAAATTTTATTTTGCAGGTCACTAAACGTACATAATAAAATCTGTTTAGTGCCTTTAGGTGGGAAATTTACGAGATTATTTCCATTTGAAACATTTTTGTCAATAATTAATTGGAAAGTTATGCACAAAGAAAAAATATTAAAAGCATATGGCCCGCACACGACCTACATATATATATATATATATATATATATATATATATATATATATATATATATATATATATATATATATATATATATATATGTAGCGGCTCTATCAAGTAGCCGCTACGTTGCCGACCGACACGTTGTTATATTTATTTATTATATTATTCAGTTGCTATTTTTAAATTTTACAAATATACTCTTGTCATCTTGCTCTCTTAATTTATATATTTATTTATTATTTCATACTTAATTAGTAACGACGATATCATCATTCGTTACAATTGTGACGAAGAGGTTCTTCGTTACTTTCATATGAACGTATGTATAAATAAATATATAAATAAATAAATAATGACGGTAGAATGACATGTATATTTGTGTAAAAATATATAAAACAACTGAATAATATAATAAATAAATAAAACAACGTGTCGGTGGGCAACGTAGCGGCTACTTGATAGAGCAGCTACATATATATATATATATATATATATATATATATATATATATATATATATATATATATATATATATATATATATATATATATTTAATTTAGTAATGGTAAAATTTATTGAACATGATTTTTTATTTTTTCTTAGTTCTTCTTTTATTAATAATTGTCTAAGATTCACGCTTAACAAAAGTACATGTATTTTATATAATTCATAAACCTTTACGAGTATAATTTCTTTATATTCTCCACTTTTAAATTATAATATTTTAATTTTCCAGTACATTTGATCAAGGTGAATAAACTGAGAGGTTTAACAAAAATTGATACCAAATATTACCTATTAAAGATTAAAATAATTTTAACTATTTAAGGGTGGCAATTGTTTTTGGCACTCCGGCGCCAACGCACCTTAGCGCAACCCTGGTCAACACACGAGTAAGAAGATATTGATATTACTTTCGAAGGAGTTATGAACGATATTTTTAAACGACCACAAAGAATAACACATAGGTCTTTTCAAGAATTTTATTTCAAATGACAATACCTATGGTTTTTCTCGAACAATTAACCATGCCAACAAACAAAACATCATACTAGTACGATATTCATATCATGCGAGTGATCTAATGTGCAATATTTTCAACTTTTTTAAGTAGGCTACTGTCGCGATATCTATTATTTTCTGAAGTGGGCGTATAAAAATCAGTTTAACTCACCATGGGTAGATAACTCCTAAAATATATTATTATTAATATATTTATTTAGATATCTATATGACTGATTTTTTAGCTGATGTGTGTTTGTGGACATGGGTACTTTTAGAAAACATCATATAACCAAAAGTACTTATTACTTTGTTGTAATTTTAATCAAAACGATATAATAATAATAATAATAATAATAATAATAATAATAATAATATATTTATTGCCCAACGGTAATACCATTTACAGGACAAAATTACATGAAACATATAAATAACATATTAAATTGAAATAACAATAATCAGAAACAAAAATTAGTTAAAAATATGGAAAGACAAATGATTAGCAATGTTACAACAAATAAACATTGGTGCATGTTTTAAAATATCAGTGCGTGGTATAGGTAGATGGAACATCTTTGAATGCCTGGACTCTAGTCGCGGAACGTGAAATGGCACACGGGTGAGGAGGAATGGGGCATCCACTTTGTTGTGCAGCAATCCACAGAGAAATCTTGCGCACGATAGTTCTCTTCTTTCGGTTAAAGACGGTATGGAGTGACGTTGTAGCAGAGATGCCTGGTCTGAACCTCTTTCTGGATATACCCTATCTATTTTGAATGAAAGATATTTCAAAAACCTACGATGTACTTGATCCAGCGCTTGCTCAAGGTATGCATTGGAAGGATACCATATTAAGGAAGCATATTCTAGTTTGCTCATAACAAAGGCCATATACAGGGATTTTAAAACGCTTATATCACTGAACATTTTCGATACTCTCATTAAAAAACCTAGGGTTCTGTTAGCTGAATTACAGACATTGTGCGTATGTTCACTAAATTGAAAATTATGTGTAAATGTGATGCCCAGATCTTTAATAGATGTGTTTCTCTTTAATGGAACATTACGCATGGTATATACAAAATGAATTTGATTCTTTTTGCGTGTGAAAGTTACAACACAGCATTTATCAATGTTTAAATTAAGTTTGTTATTAGCACACCATTTAACCATGTAATTAATGTTATTTTGTAATTTTAGAGTATCAGCAGGTGTATTTATGCTCATATATAATTTAATATCATCAGCATATGCTAGAACATTACAATTAAGAGATAACAGAAGATCATTTATAAATAAGGCAAATAGAAGTGGTCCAAGATTAGAACCCTGTGGTACACCTGATTCTGCAATGAACTTGAATGAATTATAACCATTATAGGTTATCCAACATATGCGATTATCTAAATAAGATTTTAGAAGTCTGATAACGGAGGGGACTGCACCCATATTGCTGATTTTATGTAGAAGCAAACTGTGATCGATGGAATCAAATGCACGTGATAAGTCAGTGTAGATAGTATCTACTTGACCACGTTCATCTAACACTTCAGATATATATTGCGAAAATGAGGCAAGATTTGTGGTAGTTGATCTACCTACCATGAAACCATGTTGATCCGAGGAAATAAGACCACGGGTATTGGCAAAAATGAATTTGTACATTACCATTTCAAGAAGTTTGGCAAAATTATTAAGAATCGAGATGGGACGATAATTTTTAATGGAAGACTTATCGCCCTTTTTGAAAACAGGCGTGATTCTTGTGTTTTTCCATCGCTCTGGAAATATGCATGTATATTTATAGATAGGTTTATAATAATTGAAAGTGGTTTATTAAGAATTAACCTACAATCTCTAATTATGAAGCTTGGAATTTGATCGTCTCCAGCAGTAAATTTATTCGAAAAAGACGCCATGAAAGTAATAAGTTCATCTTCATTGACAGTATTAAGTTTAAAAGGTTGGTAATATTTACATTCTTCATTGAAATTATATGATGAACTTTGAGAAAAGAAACCTGAAAAAAACGAGGCAAATGCGTTCACTATATCTTGGGGGGAACTGTACTCGCGATCATCATCATGAAGTATACCAGGTATCCGGGTAGCGCCTTGTTTAGAATGAATAAATTTCCACAAATCTGAAGGATTTGACTTTATATTTAGTTCGGCGTTATGAACATAGTTCTTGTATGCTGCGGTAATTTGTGATTTTACTAAGCTCCTCAATCTTTTAAATTCATTGAGATAGTGTAGATTATTTGTTTTTAACCATTTATTTCTGAAATAGTTTTTTGTTTTTAGATTGTACCTGATTTCAGAGTTAAACCATACAGGAGATTTGGAATTTCTATATTTATATTTAGGGACTGATTTGTCAAAAATAGAGTATAATATTGTGAAAATTTATCTAAAGCTTGATTAACGTGCTGAAATTCATTTAAACAAGACCAATCTGTAGAATAGATATCTTCATATAATTTGTTGAAATTAGCTTTTCTGAAGTTGTAATGATCTGAATTAGCATATGAAAAGTTTGAAATTTTTGTACGTGCTGGTAGATTAAAATGAAATGATAATGAAGGATGGTGTATGTCTTCTTTAACTAAAGGAAAGTCAGACTTTTCTATAAAAAAATTGCTACAAAAATTGGATAATATTAAATCTAACTTCCTATTATTAAGATTAGTGACAGTATTATGTTGTGTGAGATCTAGAACATTACAAAAATGTTGAAAAGAAGTTGATTTAGTACAATTTACTGAAGAGTCATATAGATACGGTAAATTAAAATCACCTATAAGGAAAAATTTTTCATTAATAAGTAGCATTGTTAAAGCATCTAGAAACATAACAATTTCATTGTTGCTGAGATCAGGTGGAATATACACTATACATATTATGAATATGAAATTATTAAAATGACACCTACAGGCAGAAAAATCAATTTGTGGTACTATATTTGATATGTTTGATGTGTCAAGTATGTTAAATGAGATATGGTCTTTGAGGGCAATTAGAGCACCACCACCTTTCGAACGTCCAGTAAGTGAAAATTTTCGATCACAACGAATGACATTGTATGTAGAAGGAAATAATTCAGAATTATGAACGGAATCTGTAAGCCATGTTTCCGTAAACAACATTATATCATAGTTAGTACAACATACATTAAGATAAAATTCCTGACATTTAGAATTAAGACCATTAGTATTTTGATAGAAACAATTAAGTGAAATGGGACAAACGTTGGGCAAATCTAGTTTTCCGACTTTATAATTGTTGGTATACCATTAATATATTTGATCTTTATATTTTCTTCACCTTGGGATATACGATTATTTAACTCAGATCTAACTGATTTGTAAAATTCAATCTGCCTGCGTGTTCTGTCCCCAGATACGGATATATTGGACCATGTGTCTATAGTTTTTAATTTATTGATACCTTTAAATACTTTAATTACATCTGCAGCTGCAGAAAGTTTTACCTTAATAGGACGTGGGCGTGGTGTTGTAGAATCAAACCGACCAAGACGTGTGGGTTTTTCAGATGGAGAGTCAACACCTAGTTCAAGCAATAGATTTTTAACTTGTTCAGAATCAAAAATAGAACGCTGTTGTGATTCAGCAGTACTATTCTCAGGTAAACCATAAATCATAATATTGTTTTTCCTTTTGTCACGTTCGTGGATTTCATTAATAATTTCTTCAGTGTCTAAATAATTATGTTTCGGTGGAACAATATTTCTATTGATATTTTTTAATTCAATTATATCGTTTTGAAGTGTAATAATCAAAGATCTTAGGTTATCAATATCATTAGAAATTGAGGCACAATTAACACAACTCCATTTTAAGCCATTACCAGAACGTATTTTTCTAGCCTCAGCGGAAGTTAAGTCTATACAAGCGATGCAATAGGTTTTTTTACAAACTGAACAATTTACAGTTCGATGCTCTTCAGTTTTTTTTCTTACATTTGCTACATGAATCATCAGGCATTATAAATGAAAATAAAAAAAAAATCAAGAGACTAAATAGAGAAAACAAAAATTGCAACACCCCGTATGAGAATTTTATTCAAAACACCCAGTATATGAAGAAATAACAAACGATTGTCACTTGTTTAATTAAATAAGCAAGTACAAACCTTAAAATTGTGAACGACAGACTTAAGTCAGTGAGAGAGAAAGATATATAAGAAAAATGTAAAATGAGGAATAACTCACCCCTGAGTAACCAGATTCAAAAATTGGAACCACCACCAAAAAGACAAAATTTTGAAGAACTCACAGATACCAAAAAGTAATTTTATTTATTATGAAAAACCAAGTGAAATAGCAACTATTTGATAAGCAAAAAAAACACGTGCTATACACTTCAACTCAATATGCTTTATATGAATGTTGATAATAAAATATCATTTGTAAACATACATACGGTGTTCGGAATTTGACTGACACATTGTGAAAAATCGTACTAGTCGAAATTTTAATTTCCAATAACTCCGAACTATAAGCAATTGAATAAAATGTTACAAATGAAAATGGTATAGTATTCCTCATTCTTGAAGGCTTACTTGTCGTAAAAACATTAAATTTAAGAGTTGCCCTAATCGTCTAACAAAGTCCTTTCATAATTTTGCGGTTACTGATCGTCCATAAAACTAATCAGTAACCCGCACCAAAGCTGGTGTGAAACATTAAAGTAAACTTGAAATAGTGTTTCATAAGACAAGATTTCTCGTTTTGCTAGGTTACTTCTTGTCTTGTCTTGCAAAATAAGACAAGAAATTTTATTAACTTTTGTCTTGCGGTACTCTTACGTAGAAAAATCTTGTCTTGCTTGCAAGCTTCTTGCATATTTCTTGTCTTGCATGTTTTCGCATATAGTTAGATTGCGTACACGTTAAGATCAAGCCGACTGCGTCATCACTCGGTTCTACTGACGCCCTCAAAGAAATATTCAGCAGCCGGCACATTATTCATTTTTCTCTATTCATATTTTTATGTTAATGTAAATCATTATTTTTAATTAAAATATGAATTTTTATTGAATCTATTAAATAAAATGAAAAATTCATACAAAATAATATTTTTAAATTACTGATGAGCTTATGTATACCGACCGTAGCCAATCATAAACCTTAAGTCATTCTCATTCCCCTGTCGCGCACGTCACGATTGATGACGCAGGACGCAGTTGGCTTGATCTTATGATTATGTACGCACTGTACCTAACCATTTGGTACAAAATTAAATACATTGAAAAATATTTTGCATTATTCTCTCCTTGATTCTCTAAAACCCATCACCCATAAAAAAAAATCAAAAATATGTTGATATATTTGAAACGTAGTATAATATTGCAAGAATGCAAGAAAATATGAGAAAATCTTGCTATTCTTGTATTTCTCTTGCAAGCCAGATTCTTGTCTTGTCTTGCAACGAATTATATAACACTTGTCTTGTTATTGTCTTGCATTTTCTGCAATAATAAAAAAAAGAACAAGGAAATTGCAAGAATCTTCGTGAAACACTACTTTTAAATGACACAGTACGATCTTTTTTTAATATACCTAATCTATATCATTCAAATTAATAATTTATGATAACTAGTGTTAAGTATCTATGTAAACAAGAATTTTTTAAAAATTAATCATAAGGAATATGAATTTATATATTACTTTTCAAAAATATTCCTTATTTACGTACATATTTATCGCAGGTTATAATATTATATAAATTTGAATAATTTAATTGTATTTTCAAACTAATTTTTTGTATAATAGTAGGCAAGCTATTTGGTAATTGGATTTACCCACTTCCTATTAGAGTACCATAAACAAAGAGATCTCTAAATTAATTAGAGTACCATAAACAAAGGGTTATCTCTAAATTAATGGGAGTGTACACAAAAATGCTTTTGTATTGTCATACAAGTTGGGTGCTATCTATTATTATATACAACTGAGTAAACCACTGTAACTAGATTTACAATATATAATCCATATGTTTTTTTTATTATTTGCAAAAAAATAGGTATTTCGGCACTATCGCCACTAATACCTAGGTATATTGGCTATTACAATGACATTACATTACATTTTGTTTAATAGATTAATTTAGTTTAAGTAATTTATTACATTTTTTGTATCGTCTGTATTGTTTGACAGGACTTGTTTAAGTGTTGGGGATATATAGTATGTATTTGTCTTTCTGCATTATATTTGCTACACTGGATAATTTTATATATATATATATATATATATATATATATATATATATATATATATATATATATATATATATATATATATATATACACATATATGTTCAACAGATATTTGGGGGCATTCTTTGGAGCAGGTGGCTATGGGTAAGACGAGTGTCTCAGTCTGGTCAGGATGGTTTGAATTCTTTTTTCTTTGGAGTTTGCCCATTCTTGAATATCTTTCTGGATTTGTCTGATTGTTATTGGTTTTATCATTCCATTCTTTTTACCACAGCTTCTTTATTTTTGCTTTAATTATGTTTTTAAGACCCTTGGTTGGGGTAGGTATATTCTACATTTCTTCAGTGACGGTTTCTTTTGCAGCTTTATCGGCTTTTTCGTTTCCTGGAATTTGTATATGTGATGGTATCCACATAATAGTTATTTCTTTCTCCTGGTTTTTCATTGCTTCATGAATATTTATTTGGATATCCAGTATAATTTTATTTTTTGTGGACATTCTCAATGCTTTGGATGGCCGAGAGAGAATCTGTAAATTTGTGAATTTGTCTTCTCTGTGTTGCTTTATTATCTTTGTAGCTTCTTTAATACTGAAGCTTTCCGCCGTGTATATGGATCAGAATGGTGGTAGTTGAAATTTGTATGTGGCGTCTTCTGAAATCACACTGGCGCCGGTTTTGTCATTATTTCTGAATCCGTCTGTATAAATGAGTTGGTGGTGTTGCATGTCTTCTATAGTGTTGTAAAATTGTTGTCGGTAGAGCTCAGGAGGAGTTTGGTGTTTGGGATATTGTGTTAGATTTAGAATGATATTTGATTTTAGTAGAATCCAGGGAGGGTCATGTGTTTTTTTTTTTAAAAAAAATTAATATTTAAAGGAAAAAGAAATAAACTCATTGATATGTATTATGAATATTTATTTAAAACATAAAGGTCTAATTACGTAAAACATTTAGCTGATCATGTGTTTAACTAACATTGTAACCATGGATACATTGGAAAATAAGGCCCGATATTTTCATCTTGTCTTGTTAGAGTTAACAACGTGATTAATGTTAAAACGGTTTTATGCAACTGGTCCATAGTGTATATTACATTTTAAAATTGTAAAGGAACAATATATTGTAAAAAATGTTAATTTTAACATGCCTTTAAAAATACTTTTTAACATAACTGTTACCTAATAATAACAGTTTTTTGTTATTTTACACTGCTATTAAAATCATAAATTTTAACTGTTAATCACCAGAATAAAGTGATCAACAAGACATAAAATAGGCACTTCTTGCTTACGTCATGTACTTAGTAACCATAACTCAAATAAATAAACATAATAAAAAAGTAAACAACTGTCAGTTAATCTGTTACTTTGAAATTTTAGAAAAAGTAACTGTCAATTTGAAATTTTATAATATAAATCGAATGGAAATAATGCTTCGGAAAATAAATAAAAACTGCTACATAATCATGTCTCATTTTTAGGTTCCATATTAAAAATGAATTATAAATTATTAAATTATCATTAGGTATATAAAATTTCTTCTTCTTGACACTCAGAACTGACAATCTAAAATGTTAAACTCCGTTATGGTTTGACGGACAACACAGGAATAAACAATTTTAACTGCATTTAATACACTATAATAAAGAACTATGTTTTACGAGACATCTAAATCGTACTCTCGGAATACTATTAGATTCAACTGTGAATCTTGCTGAAATTTTGTTAATTAAATGTTCTTTTTCTATTTTGTCTCATATATAGTACATATTAAGCAACCAAAATAGAAATTTCTAAAAATAAAATAACCTATATTTTTAAATATTTTTTGATAAAAGGACGAAAATAGAAATTTAAAATACAAGTTTCATAAGACATTTCAACGCATTTGACGCCATATAAAACATGTGCTCTAAAATCATGTCTTATGAAACATGTATTTTAATGTATTATACTGCAATCAAGCGGTGATACACAAAGACACGATGGAATGGGTGACTGTTATTATTAAAATATTTTGTAAAACTGTGGTATATCACCTAGATATTTTTAATCATTATCCACGGTAAATTTCTTTCGTTTTCTATTACATTTTCATTAATTACAAGTGTAACATAAAAAAAAGATATTAAAATTTTTAAAGCATCGATTTGAATGACGATAAAATGTAAAGTTTAAACACCTAATTTTAGCATTTGCGTTAAAATTTTAACAAGTTGATAGTTACAAAACAGAATAGAAAATTTTTAACATCATGTTTAAAATTAACAGAATTAATGATGTTAATAACAGAGTTTATTTAGTTACTTAAGTATTTAAATAGGGATATTATTTAATATACATTTTTCAAAATACTGCAAAAAGAAATTGTACATTTGGAGTGTAGTATTTTGAGTTTTAAGTATTGAAAATCGCGAAATGGTACACAATGAAATATTTCAATTATAAAAAAATTGCAAGGAAATAATGACCTTTATTTAAAATTATATAAATATATATATATATATATATATATATATATATATACATACTCGAGTATTCATCTGTTGTTAAATTTTAACATGGTAATTTTAATATCAACATTCTTTTCTATCTAATTCCGCAATTATGTTTTTTAAAATTATTTTGAGGCATAATGAAGTATATAGGTGTATCAAGAGAATGGGACAGGGCCTTTTATTCGTGTATATGAAAAGATACACAAAATAGTGATTAAGATATTTTGTAGGGCACAGGGGTACTCAAACCTACAGATCAATGTTATATATTTTTCTAAATGATATATTTATTAAGATAGAGATTTTTTCTGAATTCGTCGATATAACAATATACCTTTCCCTTACATTGCGAAATATTTGAAAATAATTCAAAGTTACCATATAATTTCTATTCCATTTTTTTAAGTGGGTTGAGCAAACATTCAGTTTTTAAAACAATAGAAAATAATCTGTTATTTTCGTATGTATTTGCACACATCACCCCAATGAGGTACTCTACTATAATCAAATTTTAATTATCTTATATAATAATCAGAAAATATACGTAAATTAATGAGTATTATTGAAACCATTTTGCGTAAATTTTAATTAATTCACAAACTACACAAGTGATTTAAGTCGATTAATAATCAGGATGATGTATCAAGTCTTTTCAATTTGATTGGTTCCTTGATTTTAAAAGCGAGACTCGCATCTCTATTGCACCAGCCTCCGTTAATTTATCAATGGACAAACAGTAACGCCACAATATTATCAAACATTTGTCAAACTGTTTCAATTTTTTATCATTTATTAAGAAGAAAATACTTATTATTTATGTTATTTATGCTTAATAATAATTTCTTCAATAACGTATAAGTTTATATATAAAAATATTTTAGCTGTGCGAACATGAAAAATTTATACCTTTTAGAACTAACAGTCGCCCACTAGTGAGGACCAACTACGTCATATGCCAAATGCTGTACTTTTAAAAATCATAATCTGCTTATTAGATACCTAAAATTTTAAGTCGCGTTTGCATTAAAATTCTTAATTCAACAGAAAAAAAAATTGGTATAGGACCCATTTTGTAATAAAGTTGCTAACTCGGCAATATTTTCAACATTGAAATCGAAGTCGAAGTTAAAGATAACGAAAATCGAAATTGCACTCGGCTAAGTCAATAAAGTCGCCATAGTCACAAAATTTCAGAAGGGGCACTGCTCCACTGCAAGTAATAATAATAATTTTATTTAAATAAATACATGTATTGTTTTATTCTGACTAAAAAATATTTCTATATCAAACAGTTTGTGCAATAAAGGGTGTTGTACAAACATGTGTTGATATGCTACATATGTGTTTTGAATAAAATCGAACCTGCCTGAAATTATTTGAGCGACAACCTATACAGCTGTGTAAAACGATAATGGGCATGTTTAGAATACGTTCTGCAATCACGGGCGTCGACTACGTGGGTGCTCCTGAGCTCAAGCACCCACAGAAATTTTTCTGTTAGTGCTCGGCATCCACAGAAATTATTCAGAAGTTAAAAGCACTGATTTTACCCGAATCAGAAACGTTATATCAGTCTTAAAAATCACCATTTAATCAAAACATATTGAAAACAATCGAAAGACATGTGAGCAAATGGTGAAATGATTAATATAAGTCGACCAATACAGTAATTCACAGATACGAAACTCAACTTTCTCTGCCCTATTCATAGAACCTATAATCCTTCGTTAGTCGCGCGGACTGTTGTGACAAGTTTAGTTGCGCGGTCTACATACGTAGACCGTTTAAATATTGTTTAATAACATTTGTGTTAATAAAAAAAATATTCAATGAGACGTTAATAGTTATATTGTTTGAAGTTTTTTCTTTCATATGAAATAAAATAATAATACATTTTAAATGGCTGTAAAATTTTATAAATATACAAATTAAATGTTATTCGGATAAAAATGGTAAAGTACCTATGTTATTTAAACATAACAGTTAATCATAAAAAATAAAAACTATAGAACGAAAAAATAAATACTAAGAAAAAATTAATGTCAAATTGGCCTCTGTGGTGGAGTACGACATCCACAATTCTTCAAACCATTTCTTCCGATCATTAATAGTCTCGATTTAATTTTTTTATGTAGATATGTAGAGACATGTCTACTTCTAAAATTAAGAACAATAATATACGCCTAAAGTAAATTTAAATAATTATAAATAGTAACAAAAATAAAAAATCTTGGAACGGAAATAAAATATAACACAGTCACTGGCGCGATTTACAATCGTATTTACAAAATGTATTTAGTAAGCTAAAGACAGCAAGAACCTCCCGCCCTTCCCCATCAATGAGCATCCACACAAATTTCAGAAAGTCAGCGCCCCTGTGTGCAATAGTTCACTTATATATTATTTTGTTATAATCGATAATCATACGATGTCCGAACACATTTGAATGAACTAATTCAAATCGAGTTTGCACAATGATTCGTGTAAGACACTGCCAAATATTTACAGGTTCGCGTAAATTGATTGATCGTGTATGGTATGGGGTTAAAGTTGTACAGGGATTCTCATTTTCGATGTTTTTTTAAGGTATCTCGGGTAATAATAATGATAGAGCAAAACCATTTGCACATGCCAGGGTCAACTTTTCGAGAAAAGTTTAATAGTCACCACAGGAATTTTCGATCTTCTTTTGTTTCTGAGCTACAGTCAAAAACTCGTTTTTCGCTCATTTTGAAAATATCTCATATCTTATTTATTATAATAGTTAGAGAAAAAATGTATTGACAAAAAATTTACCGTTTTTTAAATAGAGTAAAATGCTGTAATTAGATTTTTTGAAAACTTAATAATTCTCGAGATATAACAAACTTATGATTTTTTAAATGGGAACCTATGTTGAAAATAGTCTCATCTTTTTGCTTCATTTATAAGCTTTTCAATGATATATAACAAGTCGACATTCTTTTGTTTTAAACATTAATAAAAGACGAATTATTAATTTATTGGGGTGAAAATATTGGAAATTATTAAGAAACAAATGAAAAAATCTATTCCAGATCATCATTTGCATATTTATAATAGTATTTGTTTCAGTTTTACTCATTATTTCAATTTATTTACTTCAAAAGCATATTAAATCATTTTGTTCGGATTGTGTCAAAGCCAACTGTAACGTCGATAAATAGTAATTTAACTAACCCGAAAATAATTGGTTAAGAATAATTTTGAGGACAAAATTAATAAATATTGAATCAAAATAAACAAATGATGATTTGTAATAAATTTTTTCATTTGTTTCTTAATAATTTCCAATATTTTCACCTCAATAAATTAATAATTCGTCTTTTATTAATGTTTAAAACAAAAGAATGAAGACTTGTTATACATCATTGAGAAGCTTATAAAATATGCAAAAAGACGAGACTATTTTCAACATAGGTTCCTATTTAAAAAATCATAAGTTTGTGTTATATCTCGAGAATTATTAAGTTTTCAAAAAATTTTTGTAAAAACATTTTTTCTCTAACTAGCGTAATAAATAAGATATGATATATTTTCAAAATGAGCGAAAAACGAGTTTTTGCCTGTAGCTCAGAAACAAAAGAAGATCGAAAATTCCTGTGGTGACTATTAAACTTTTCTCGAAAAGTTAATCCTGGCATGTGCAAATGGTTTTGCTCTATCATTAATATTACCCGAGATACCTTAAAAAAACATCGAAAATGAGACACCTGTACATATTTGATAGTAAAATTGTTTTTGGATAAACAATAAAAATCTTTCACTTTATGAAACATTTTACTCTTTTACTTTTACTTAACTGCTATATTTATGTATTACTAGTAATTTTTAGCTAAACAAAAATACATCTTATACACAGAAAGTATTCGGTTTTGCCAGAGAAGTAAAGTTTACTCTTCTTTAAATAATTATAGTGACAGACAAATTTATTTTATTCCGTCATCTCACTATTTTCACATGTACTCGTACATATGTAACACACTTAATTTTATTCATTGTGGGATTTTATAATATACATAATGTGTAAACGCTATGTTGATTTATAAATATCAATATATCTAGGTTGGCCTCTCAAAGGCACATCAGATTGCAGAAAAAAAATATGATCAACTCACCGGAAATTGTACAGATTGTTTTCGGGTCAAATAGCTATATTTTTTGTTATTATAATATTTTTATTTTAGACTAGCGCCGTATCTACAGAAATTTATCGCACTTTGCACCTAACTAAAATTTGAAATGAAATATTTGGTTTCATAAATAATGATACATAATTTTTACTCCAATGATTAACCAAGCATATACATATGTATGTCCGGAGTAAAAGTATGGAACAGTTGGTATATATAGTGAGAATTTGTGCTACTGAGTATCATTCGATCATTACCTATCCTCTTTCACTCACCATGAATTCTTTTGTAAGTAATAGAAAAAGTTGAAAAGACAATAAGGTATGTACGAGTATTTGGTATTTATTAACTTTTTTATTTTCAGAGTGTAGCTGTGCTATTAGCCGTAGCGACCTTAGGTCGTTGCGGAGTAATCAGCTCTGGTGATTACGGATTAGGGGGTGGTTACGGAGGCGGATACGGTGGTGGTTACGGAAGCGGCCATGGTGGCCTCGGCGGAGGTTTCGGCAGCGGTCTCGGGGGAGGTCTAGGTGAAGGTCTAGGAGGCGGTATTGGCGGCGATCTTGGTGGTGGTGGTGGTGGCACTAGCGTGAACACCATTACTGAGACGGTGGCAGTACCAGTGCCCCAGCCGTACCAAGTGACTGTGACTCGACCTGTGCCTGTACCTGTCTCCGTGCCCGTGCCTGTATCCGTGCCACGCGCAGTGCCCGTATCCGTGCCGCAGCCCTACACCGTCACTGTCCCCAGGCCCTACCCTGTCACTGTGACTAGGCCCGTGCCTGTGCCAGTGCCCCAGGAAGTCCCAGTACCACAAGCACAACCCTACGCTGTTCCCGTGCCGCAGCCGTACCCCGTCACGATCACTCAGGCCGTGCCTGTTAGAGTGCCACAGACCGTTGTCGTGCCCGTCGCTCAACCTGTCTTCATAGGCGGTGGTGGCGCTGGAGCTGGTGCTGGAGGTATTGGAGGCGCCCTTGGGGGTGGTCTTGGAGGTGGATTCGGAGGTGGCTACGGAGGTGGTTATGGAGGCGGCTACGCCGTTGGACATGGACTCTCCGGTTATGGAGACGCCAGCAGTTACAGCAGCATCAGCTACAAACATTAAGTTTTCATTTTCTCTTTATGCTACATACTGTTATCGTATGATGTACTGTTTTACTTTGTTCTTTTCTCAATAAATAAAGTACTCAAAATAAGGATTTAGTGTATTTTTATTTCTGGACCAACTTATATCAATAAATAATAATGATATTCAAATAGTTTTATAATGGGCCCGTATTTATTTTTTATTGCTTGTTATGAAACTTTGTTCAAAGATATGATGATTAATGACAACCCGATTTGAAAATTCCTTTTAATAAGCGATATGATTTTTTGAAGTTTGTCATGAGTTCTTGACATCAACGGGGTTTGAGCTGTGGCATTAAAAATTAAACATATGTTTAGTAAATTATTTTCAAATTACAATTACTAACATAACGTATACAATTAAGTACCTAATATATTTAAATTTAAAAAAATATTACGTTAAAATAGAGAAGCTAGTATTATCGATGCAAACTATAATCATCAAAAGCACTGTTACATGCAAAAGAAAAAGTAATTATTAAACGTAATATTCAATATTAACTTCATTTATTTAAATTTAGAACATAGTTTTTACTTAATTTCAACATAATTTTTATAATTTTATTAAAGATTTCTAGTATTAAAAATAAATGTTATGAAGATAGTTTTCAATGAAATTATAAATTTCTGTTTACATGTGGAAAGAAAAAAACATTGTAGAAGAATAGTCATCCAAAATTTGTACGTTGACATAGAAAAGTAAAAATTGCATGTTTGGAAAAAACAAGAGCATATACAACACTGAAATATATTTAGAAAATTAAAAATTGTTTAAAAGTGTGTTATAGGTTAAGTGTTAACAAGTATTACTCGAAATCTGTCATACAGCAATCACAGCATTTATTCTTACACAACCGACTTTTCAAACATTCAAAAATATTATTTTGTTTTATTACATGTAATGCTATAGAGTGAAATAAATTTTACGCACTTGTGAAAAATATTTATTATTATTATTATTATTATTAATTATTATTATTAATAATAATAATAATATTAATATTATAATTACTATTATTATTATTATTATTATTATTATTATTATTATTATTATTATTATTATTATTAATATTACTATTAATATTATTATTATTATTATTATTATTATTATTATTAATATTACTATCAATTAACTATTATTAATATGATTATTATTATTATTATTATTGTTATTATTATTATCATTGTGGTTTTTAGGAGTTAGGATTTTTATTTATATAAAGATTTGATATAATTTAACTATTTGGTTTATTCACACGTAGATTTTATGTTTTGCAGCAGACAGACCGAATACAACTGGCTTGTACAAACAAACTTTTTAAATAAATAGATATTCCTAAATTTAAATATACACAATAGGCAACCAGATTAACGACAATATAAATGCATTAAAATCATCATCACGTTTTAAACCACAATAAAAGCAGACAAAACTATTTCATTTTAAAAATTTACAAAAACATGCTCGCCCAAACGTAGACTAACACTGAAGCGAGCGTTGATGAGCTGAAATCCTCCAACATGGCGACGTTCAATTGGTCACAAAACGCTGTATTTAACATGGCCGCTATACACTATCATTATGTATAGAGATCAGTGATCTCAGCTTGTTTGAGAAAGCATTTCTCTCCTTATAACTTTACATGGCCGTACTAAGCTGTTTACTTAGCTAATAGAAATGGCATCTGTGCGCCATGTGGCCATACGCTCATTTTAGGAATTGATTTCCGTAAACAGTTTGGCCTCTCCTCAAATTTTGCTTTAAATTCGTGATCGGTCAATGGTAAAATTGTCACAATGTCCGGAATATCGGAAGACGAAAATTTAAACCCTTCCCAGCGCTCCGGCCTTAAAAGTGTTATGGTAAAATTTGATAAATTACGCTTCATTGGCCTTGGTATAACTCATATGGTCGAACATGTCATCGACACTGGTGACGCCTTGCCCATTAAGCAACAGCAATACCCACTCACCCCACCCATTCAGGAGCATCATCATCAAGAACTGAATGAGATGGTTGAAATGGGAATTATACAAAAATCTTCCAGCCCATGGTGTTTTGTCGTCGTTTTATTTCTAATTTTGCCACTCTTGCTGCCTCCCCATTAGCGACTTGACGAAGAGAAAAGCAAAAACAGTCCTCTATCGATTGGAACTCGTCTGCGACAAAATCTTTTCACCAGCTCAAGGCTGACCTTTCTTCTGTCTCTATTCTTGCCAGCCCTGATTATAGTCAACCTCTAAAGCCCTCCCATATTTATACGGAATGCCTCAAACTATGGTGTGGGGACCGTGCTCACCCAATTTAATCGGGATGACGCTTTTTTCAGTCTTACTTTAAACAAAACTGAGCGTAACTATTCGGTTACTGAAAGATAATGTCTGGCTGTATAATTTTTGCAATAGAAAATTTTTGACTTTATCTTAAGTGTCTTTCTTTTACAGTGATAACTGATCACATCCCTTCTCTGGTTAATGAGAATATCTCACCCTACCGGCAAATTAGTTCGTTGGGCTGTAAAATTGCAATAGTTCGATTTCGTGATTGAACATCGTCCTGGCTAGGCTGTCCAGACGTCCTCTTTTACCCAGACAAGTCCTATTGTCTGGGAATAAAATTATGTCCGCTAAATACCCGCGTTTTCTATGTAGCAAGTCCTTTATTTGCCAAGTGCTTCCTAAATGCCTAAACTATACCCAATCTGATACTCCTGTATTGAGAGTTGCATAGATAGATCATAAATTGCATGAATGCCATAAGCGTGAAATAAATTTGAACTAACTTGCGGGCAGAGCCAACTCATTTTATTGGTTCGACTCCAAAATTATCCAATTCCGACCGCAATAGAACGACATTTTACCTCTCGCTAAGAGAGGTATTGAATTCGTGCTAAAAATCGCATATCCAGATTTTAGTGAATAAGCACGTTTTTAGGGGCCTAAAACCCGATTATAACATTTTTACGATGATGTCCGTGTATGTGTGTGTGTGTGTGTGTGTGTGTGTGTGTGTGTGCGTGTGCGTGTGTGTGTGTGTGTGTGTGTGTGTGTGGATATTGGATTCACGATTTCTCAAATACTATAAGACTTAAGACATTTTTAACTACGGATTCCTCTATCTAACAATAATGGGAATAGTTGATTAAGTTTGGTAACAATTGGACAACCGGAAGTAGTAGTTACAAGAAAAAAATTATCTAAATATTATTTATCGAAAATTTATGTAAATACTTATATTAAAGAACGTTAAATTCTTTATTCGATAAATAGAAATTCATTATTATATCTTCTATAGATTTAGAGATAAAGAAATGCATATAAAATAATTTGATGTAAAAAATCTCAGATCAAACTACAAGGCAAGAAATTCAAATGTTTGTAATTGACACATAAATCTCACTGTCAAAAATATTTGTATGCCACTGTCAAAAATATTTGTACATTATTATGAAGATTATGAAAATATAAAAAAGTCAACAACGCAAAAGAATATATTTAAAAAAGAATATAAAATGAATTTGCGAAAAAATGACGAATATAAAGAAAAAGAAAAGGAAAGTAGAAAAACAAAATTTCAGGATATTGAATATAAAGAAAATGTATGTATTGTACATAATTTATATTAAAATATCCCATAGATCTTGCAAATATATGTGAGAATTATTTTGTAGTGAGACATGAATATATGTATTTGTATTCAAAAATATTTTTCGTTTTATGCGTACAACCAGAGGTAGGATTCTGTAACTCGTCCGTTATCAATCGGTACCGTTATCAGTATGGTTACATAGAAAATACATTTTATTTGACAACTATGACGTAAGTATGCCAATCATCTTATAAAAAATAAGTTGCTATAGCGATAACGGTGCCGTTTGATAACGGACGAGTTACAGAATCCTACTCCAGTATACCGTTTCTTGAAATATGAGAATTTTCTCACAAGGTGACATAAATTTCATCTCACTCTCATCTCATTTCATATTTTCTCACTTTTTTAATTCCCGAAACAAAGTGAGATATATTTCACCTATCTAAATAGCCATGATTTTGCAAGTGACAAATTTGACATAAAAGTGTAATTTTTGACATTGACAGTACTACATTGCACTCTTCTTTGATTACCTTTACATATTTATCGTGATATTCTTATTTTCATTATAGCTAGTATTGATAATGTTGCCTACACAACTACTTTTTCTAGATTTATTGAATTTGAGTCCATAGGTTTCCATAGTCCGTGTCCGTAGTGTAGTGGCCTGTGTTAGGCAGCCCGCGGGCTAAATTTTCTCCGCCCCTATGCTTATGAGTGACTAACGTATAGCTAAATTTTCTATATTAACTATTTATTATTATTGCCGTAATCGAACAACTACAAATAAAATGTATCTTACTACGTATAAACGTATTTGTATTGTATAAGTATATGTAAAATATTTAAATCGGCCTGTAGTTATAATAGCTAAATATATCATTTCCCACACCAACTTGAATACCCACAAATCAAAAAACGTAAAGTAGTTAAATTTTTTGATGGCATCCCTAATGCTGATCTATGACTTGGTTGGTTGGTTTAAATTGTCACCCAAGCGATCCACTAAATTTTTATTCAGCCGAAATAATATTTGAAAAATTTGGTTCGAAAAGTAATTTCAGTATTTTCCAAATGCTTTAAAGCAGCAGCTACTTCTCTTTTGTCAACCATGATATTTCTAATAATTTTATTTATAATATTAGTTAATATAATTTAGTATTAAGCAAATTTCTATTTAACATTAGCGAGTGACTTTGATTTTCACAATCAAAAAGGTGGGGAGATAAGTTTCATGTAGTGAGATGAAATGTGAAGTAGTGAGACGACAAAATTATTTCAAGAATTAAAGAAAAAATCTCACTACGTGAAATGTAAGTCACGTGACGCTCTTTCTCACTTCTGTCAAATCTCACTGACATCTCATTTTTCAAGAATTGCCCCCCTGGTAAAGTATCTGGCGAGAGGTTATGTGCTGGCTACATCAGATTTTTTATGAAATTATCTAGCTGTCGTGAACTTTACAAGTTTGTTCTATCTGTGCAGATGATACCATCACAGAATCAGAATATGTAATAGTGAGTTGACTGAATATGTAATTATAACTTGGGTTAAAATGTTGTTTTTTTTTATTAAATTTTTATGAAATTGCTTATCCACACATATTTTCAATTATTGCCCACAATAGGTATTTAACATATATGCTCTCGTTACAAAAAAAAAAGAAACTGGACACCAAAAACGATTTCGTCGACGTAACAAACGAATTATGTATTTATATGTTATTTTTATGTTGAAATATGAGTAACTGATATATAAAGTAAGATAAAAAAATTAAAAAAGGGTAATAAACATCAAATAACGAATATAAGGCATTCTTTGCATTACAAACCCGTTTAAATATCGATTTATAGCAATATTTGTTCTTCAAAAATGGGGCTTCCCACCAACTGTTGTCTGTTGCAGATGCTCGTGGAATTGAAATTTCTATACGAACCGTCCGCCGAAGGTTATGCGAATATTGTCTAAGCCCTAGGATGCCTAGGTTTACTCGTAGCACATCGAAAATAGAGGCTACATTTTGCGCGAGAACATAGGGACTACGATATGGAGTATTGGAGCTCTTTAGATTAGATAAAGAAGAATGCGCGTGTAGAAGGTTAAGAGAACCGTTTTCAGTATATTGCATATCCTGAAAAACACCATTTCACAGTGGTAGTAAAATGGTATGAGCTGGTATTTCGATATATAGCAATATTGAGCTTGTTTTGGTTAAATATGGTGGTTTGGCGGCAGTTCCGTATATTAGAAAATACACATCTGACTCTATAGTAGCTTTTGCTTCATTTTTTCCCGAGAATTTCATTTTAAAAGTTAACAATACGCGTCTTAACTTTGCACATATAACAAAGCAGCATTTAAAATAAGTCAATATTCGATTATTACGATGGTCAGATCGCAACCCTGACTTCAATTCCTGCGAAAAATATGGAATTACGTTAAGTCAAATAGTTCAGCATCGATAATCCGTACCAAAAACCATTCAGTATCGAACAGTACCGCTTTCTAAAGAATGGAAAAATAATTAACACGGAGAGTTACCAACTGTATTGAAAATTTATCAAACCATATGATAGAAGTCTTTACAGGTCGGGGAATCAATACACACCATTACTTACTCAAAATAAATCATACCTTAGCTATAAATTAGAAGGAAACTTGGAGAATAACAGTCTGATGATATTTGGACAATAATTTTAATACAGGTCATCTTCAGAGCAAGTCACTTGCTCTGAAGATGACCTGTGTGGTAGACATACACATTTTAAGAAAATTGTTGTATTTTATTACAAGACTTAATACAAATGTAACTTGTAGTTTTCAAAATTCATTTAATTAAGATTTACATTTCCCCTGAGGAAGGCAGATTAGCTGCCGAAACGTCGGTTATGTATTAAAATTATTGTCCAAATATCACCAGACTGTTATTCTCCAAGATTCCTTTTAATTTATTTATCCAGTCGAGGAATTCCGTTACTACTTAGCTATAAAATTTAATTAATAAGAAAAAAGAAATTTGCTACTTTTGTTTATTTATCTGTTTCAGGAATTTTTATAATAAATAGAGTGTTTGCTACACTTCTTTTATTTTGTAATCTTAGTTTACAAATCAGTTATTCATATTTTAACAAAAAATAATAAATAAACCCATATTTTTTTACAAGTCTAAAAATTTTTTTTGTTGTCCGGTTTTTTGGCCCCGAGTGTATTTTTATGTGCTTAAAAAGTTCAATTTATGTGACTCCAATCATTGTAATATTCTATTTTATTAATCAGTTTTTTCCTAAATGTGTTTTGTATCTGCGCCTATCTAAATATTTATATTTTTATGCCAATATCAATTGTCTTTGTGCCAACAAAATTGCATAAAATTTGATCACCCTCCTTTTTTCAAAAACAAATATTTGCCTCCGCCGGTTTTGGCCTCGCTACGGTCGGCGTTCTCGTTTTCATTATTTCTAATATACTCCTGGCATTCTTAATGCCGTACCAGACGCTCTGTCTCGTGCTCCTGTATGTACTATATTCAGAAAATTCTGATTGAAAGATGTCAGTGTCAAGTACAATTGACATATATGTGGTATATTTGTAATAATAAATGAAAACACTTGATGTAAGTTTCACGTATACGTTTTATTTAACTCTTAATCGATTTCGGCTTCTTAGGCCTTCTTCAGAAGATGTACAGTATTGAACTAAATACAAGAATTGTTAAGTATTCCTAAACACTACATAACATCTGTTGACAGTAAGGGGATTAATTGGAAAATTCATTTATTAGGGTTTGCCAGACATCTGTATGAATTAAATCTACCTGGTCATTTAAGATGCTCGAACCAATTTTAATTGCTTTTTGTATTTCATAAGCTTCTAGTAAATCCATTTTCGGGCCTTTGTCTGTTATATGTAAAATTTTAATATTCTTCTTATCACAGGTATGATTCATCTCATTCAAATGTTTAGCTAGATTTGAGTCTTCTTTGTTATTTTTTATTTTTTTAAACCTAATATTAAATGTCCTGCCTGTTTGACCTATATAAGAGGTTTTACAATCATTACAATTTATTAACATAACAAAGAAGACTCAAATCTAGCTAAACATTTGAATGAGATGAATCATACCTGTGATAAGAAGAATATTAAAATTTTACATTTAACAGACAAAGGCCCGAAAATAGATTTACTAGAAGCTTATGAAATACAAAAAGCAATTAAAATTGGTTCGAGCATCTTTAAATGACCAGGTAGATTTAATTCATACAGATGTCTGGCTAACCCTAATAAATGAATTTTCCAAGTAATCCCCTTACTGTCAACAGATGTTATGTAGTATTTAGGAATACTTAACAATTCTTGTATATAGTTCAATACTGTACATCTTCTGAAGAAGGCCTAAGAAGCCGAAATCGATTAAGAGTTAAATAAAACGTATACGTGAAACTTACATCAAGTGTTTTCATTTATTATTACTATTATTATAATGTTTCATCAAGTGCCTACAGCTGAATCTTTAAATTTTGTGGTATATTTGTGTTATAACTTTACTGGAAATATGGGATCTTTTGCCAGAAACTTTCTGTATGGAATTTGTATAAAATACATACAACTTCCGAAAGGTAATGTACAGAAAATCTGATATTTTTTGCAAGGTACTTCCAGTATGCAATTTGTAGAAAATAACTGACGCAAGGCAATGTGCTGGTCACATCAGATTTTTTATTGTAGTTTTGAACTGTTATTTAAAGACCGCGTATGACTAATGCCTCGAGGATTTGTTAAGCCTGTTTCGAGTAGCTATCAATTCTTTTTGAGTTTTTTTAAAATTATTTTTGTCATATTTGTGGGATTCGTATTTATTAAAAATAGTAAATATGTATTATGTAAATTTATGCTTTACTCTGCTCTCCATTACTACCACTGACCGATCTCTGTTGCTCAAAAAAAATTTCTTTGATTTTTCAGTATTTAATTTGTTAAAGTTTGTCCAAATTTATTGATTTAACACTGCTTATACACTGTGTTCAGAAAAAATTCTAACTCGGGGTAGGCTATGTACAGGGAAACGTATGTCTGATCATTATGCAATTCAAAAGTCAAGTAGTTAAAATTGATCTTGAAATGTGATAATAATGAAGGATACAGTATATTGCCACTCGTTGTTTTCTAATTTATATCTATTTCTAAAATAAGATTGAAGAAGAAAAACTTTGATTTCGTTAGGAAATTTAATTAAATACTTTCAAATTAAGACATATGTTTCGTTGTTCATAGCCTACCCCGAGTTAGGATTTTTTTGAACACACTCCAGTAGCAAAAAATTGTCGTATTATTCTTTTTATCCTTGCCCGAGCTCCAGTCTTTAGCTCTATTAAGGTGGCATAGCCATCACAGCTCAACAAGAAAAGATATACATAATAATTTGGAGCTAATTAATTGCTAATTAATAGCGCTAATCAAAAATTTATTGCTTGATTTTTAAAAAAATATGACTGAGCTGGCGTAAACCATATGCTGGCTCAGCCAAAAAAAAAAAAAAAAAAATACGGGCACTTTCGGTGTGAATTTACCTTGCCAAATTAATTGCTATTTAATTGCTCATTGTAAACCATATTTCTATTACAAAAATTATAACATATGCCCAAAAGTAATCCCTAATTAAAACTTGATATACAAATATGCACGTACGAAATAGCTCAACATTAATTACTCCACATTTGAACCTAGAAAAATAAATTAAGAGCTCATATCTAATAATATAATGATTGTGGGCTCCAGTGACTCAATAGTTAGAGAGTTAGAGCAACGGCTCTTACTCATGAGAACGCTTGACGTTTCGGTTCCCGGGTTTGAATACCACTAAGGCATGAGTGAACCTAATCTATAATCAGGATTTACTCATGGTGAGATTTTTTTTACATTTTGATAATTGATGCAAATAAAATAAAAGGATTAATATCATTATGAGAGAACAGCATTAATACAGCAAAGTGTGCGTATGGCGAAAAAATTCAAAGTGGGTGACGTGTGGCGGCAGATTTGTGAACTATAGGAATAAGGAAACATTGATAGTATGCATTGAAACGTATGTAATTTAAACAGGTTTAATTTATATTTGTTGTAAAAGAAAGTGAGATATATAGGTTTAAATAATAATCAGTAAATGCCAAATATACTGCTCAGTGCTACTATGCAAGTCAAAAAGTATGAGTTTACACAATATCCCAAGTGACAAAATATGATCTTGAAATGTTCTTCCCTTATAGTTATGACGTCTCTAATCGGTTCTACTTTTTTCTTTTTTAAAACAGGAACCCAAAATTCTTATAATTTTATAACCAAACTATATTGTTTATCATCCTTTTCAATAAGTTTTCCCCCTACTTGTTCCAAATATGTACAACTTAATTTTTCTATTTCTGCTACTCTGTAATACACAACTATAAACAAATAAATTAATAGCATAATAATAATGATAAATTCCAACGACTAGTTTTCAACCAATCATGATGCAAAACACTTGAAAATTCAATCAATGGTAACAGTATTATACTGATAAAACCCCGTTACCCCGATAATTCTCCGCTACCAAGTAAATAAACAGTTGTTATTGTTTATAACTGTCACTTTGACAGTTAATTAATATTTCAAGTTTAAAAATAAAATATTAATAATTAAATTGTTTCATTTTGCTTTGTCTTTGGAATTTATCTCACCAAATACCACACGACCTCTCAGATTTTCTCAGATAAATTTTTATTTTGCACTCATTTTTTATGCTTTTAAGCAAAATCACTCAAGCAAACTGACATTAGGTAAAACCCCTCCTCCTTCGGAGTCGGGATTTACCACACAGTTTGCTTTCGTGTTTGTTGCTAAGCAAAAAAAAATCGTGCAAAATAAAATTTATCGATAAAATCAGGAGGTCTTGTGATATTACTTCTGATAACTTTTGTTGTAAAACAATAAATATAGTTTTGATTTTTACTGTCCTGTTTATATGCAACAAAACAGCAACAATATGTTTGCACTTGCCTCCCAGTTCTGCTCTACAACTAAACTTGTTTTCCAGTAATTTATATTCTCATTTAATAAAATTTCAATCATATTCAGGATCTCCACTCAAATGACTGGTTTTTAAATAAGATCCCAGTATTGTAATTTTCTCCATATTAAATAACTTTGCACTATGAAATGCATATTGCCAGCAATAAGGAATGAGAGAACTCTCCTTATTTCTCCGCCATCTTGCTACCGTCCGGCCTGCCATCTATAGTTTAGCTCAACCTAATAAAAAGGGTTGCACTGTTTAGTAGAACCTTTACTCTTATTGATACAAGGGATTTTTAATTAATTGCTGCAAATAAACTAAACTAGAAGCATTAAAACAGCAGCATAGTGCGCGTAGATAAAAAATAGGGTATTAGAATTAATTGCTCTAGCTCAACCTAATGAAAAGGGGTGCACTATTTATTATAACCCCTACTCTTAATGATACAAGGGATTTTTAATTAATTACTGCAAATAAACTGAACTAGAAGCATTAATACAGCAGCATACTGCGCATAGAATAAAAAAAAAGGTATTAGAATTAATTGCTCTAGCTCAATCTAATGAAAAGGGTTGCACTACTTAGTAGAACCCTTACTCTTATTGATACAAGGGATTTTTAATTAATTGCTGCAAATAAACTGAACTAGATGCATTAATACAGCAGCATACTGCGCATAGAATGAAAAATAAGGTATTAGAATTAATTGCTCTAGCTCAACCTAATGAAAAAGAATGCACTATTTAGTAGAACCCCTACTCTTAATAATACAAGAGATTTTTAATTAATTGCTGCAAATAAACTGAACTAAAAGCAATAATACATCAGCATAGTGCGCATAGAATAAAAAATAGGGTATTAGAATTAATTTCTCTAGCTCAACCTAATGAAAAGAGTTGCACTATTTAGTACAACCCTTACTCTTATTGATACAAGGGATTTTTAATAAATTGCTGCAAATAAACTGAACTAGAAACATTAATGCAGCAGCATAGTGCGCATAGAATAAAAAATAAGGTATTAGAATTAGTTGCTCTAGCTCAACCTAATGAAAGGGTTGCACTATTTAGTAGAACCCTTACTCTTATTGATACAAGGGATTTTTAATTAATTGCTGCAAATAAACTGAACTAGATGCATTAATACAGCAGCATACTGCGCATAGAATGAAAAATAAGGTATTAGAATTAATTGCTCTAGCTCAACCTAACGAAAAGGAATGCACTATTTAGTAGAACCCCTACTCTTAATAATACAAGAGATTTTTAATTAATTGCTGCAAATAAACTGAACTAAAAGCAATAATACATCAGCATAGTGCGCATAGAATAAAAATAGGGTATTAGAATTAATTTCTCTAGATCAACCTAATGAAAAGAGTTGCACTATTTAGTACAACCCTTACACTTAGTGATACAAGGGATTTTTAATTAATTGCTGCAAATAAACTGAACTAGAAGCATTAATGCAGCAGCATAGTGCGCATAGAATAAAAAATAAGGTATTAGAATTAGTTGCTCTAGCTCAACCTAATGAAAAGGGTTGCACTATTTAGTAGAACCCTTACTCTTATTGATACAAGGGATTTTTAATTAATTGCTGCAAATAAACTGAACTAGATGCATTAATACAGCAGCATACTGCGCATAGAATGAAAAATAAGGTATTAGAATTAATTGCTCTAGCTCAACCTAATGAAAAGGAATGCACTATTTAGTAGAACCCCTACTCTTAATAATACAAGAGATTTTTAATTAATTGCTGCAAATAAACTGAACTAAAAGCAATAATACATCAGCATAGTGCGCATAGAATAAAAAATAGGGTATTAGAATTAATTTCTTTAGCTCAACCTAATGAAAAGGGTTGCACAATTTAGTGGAACCCTTACTCTTATTGATACATGGGATTTTTAATTAATTGCTGCAAATAAACTGAACTAGAAGCATTAACACAGCAGCATACTGCGCATAGAATAAAAAATAGGGTATTAGAATTAATTGCTCTAGCTCAACCTAATGAAAAGAGTTTTTTTATTCTATGCGCACTATGCTGCTGTATTAATGCTTCTAGTTCAGTTTATTTGCAGCAATTAATTAAAAATTCCTTGTATCATTAAGAGTAGGGGTTATACTAAATTGTGCAACCCTTTTCATAAGGTTGAGCTAGAGCAATTAATTCTAATACCCTATTTTTTATACTATGCGCACTATGCTGCTGTATTAATGCTTCTAGTTCAGTTTATTTGCAGCAATTAATAAAAAATTCCTTGTATCATTAAGAGTAGGGGTTGTACTAAATAGTGCAACCCTTTTCATTAGGTTGAGCTAGAGCAACTAATTCTAATACCTTATTTTTTATTCTGTGCGCACTATGCTGCTGCATTAATGCTTCTAGTTCAGTTTATTTGCAGCAATTAATTAAAAATCCCTTGTATCAATAAGAGTAAGGGTTGTACTAAATAGTGCAACTCTTTTCATTAGGTTGAGCTAGAGCAATTAATTCTAATATCCTATTTTTTATTCTATGCGCACTATGCTGCTGTATTAATGCTTCTACTTCAGTTTATTTGCAGCAATTAATAAAAAAATCCCTTGTATAATTAAGAGTAGGGGTTATACTAATTAGTGCAACCCTTTTCATTAGGTTGGGCTAGAGCAATTAATTCTAATACCCTATTTTTTTATCCACACGCACTATGCTGCTGTATTAATGCTTCTAGTTCAGTTTATTTGCAGCAATTAATTAAAAATCCCTTGTATCATTAAGAGTAAAGGTACTACTAAACAGTGCAACCCTTTTTATTAGGTTGAGCTAAAGCAATTAATTCTAATACACCATTTTAATTCTACGCACACTTTGCTGTATGAATGCTGTTCTCTCATAATAATATTAATCCTTTTAGTTTATTTTATTTGCAACAATTATCAAAATGCAAAAAAAAATCTCACCATGAGTTAATCCTGATTATAGATTAGGTTCACTCATGCCTTAGTGGTATTCAAACCCGGGAACCGAAACGTCAAGCGTTCTCATGAGTAAGAGCCGTTGCTCTAACTCTCTAACTATTGAGTCACTGGAGCCCACAATCATTATATTATTAGATATGAGCTCTTAATTTATTTTTCTACGTTCAAATGTGGAGTAATTAATGTTGAGCTATTTCGTACGTGCATATTTGTATATCAAGTTTTAATTAGGGATTACTTTTGGGCATATATTATAATTTTTGTAATAGAAATACGGTTTACAATGAGCCTCGCAATGAGCAATTAAATAGCAATTAATTTGGCAAGGTAAACTCACACCGAAAGTGCCCGTATTTTTTTTTTTGGCTGAGCCAGCATATGATTTACGCCAGCTCAGTCATAATTTTTTTTAAATCAAGCAATAAATTTTTAATTAGCGCAATTAATTAGCTCTAAATTATTATGTATATCTTTTCTTGTTGAGCTGTGATGGCTATGCCACCTTAATAGAGCTCCAATTTTCCGGTGTCATTTTATATAATTCTGCTGAAAAATTATACTTTAACCTTCCTATCTTGTTTGTACGTGGTATGAATGGAACTAAATTATATTTGGGAATTTTTTATTTTTGCGTTTTTAATAGTTTTTTTTATAGCAATCAACCCTTCCCTTTTGTTGTGTTGAAAATCATTCATAATTTTTCTTTAAATTTGAAATTTTTTTTGAACATGTATAACTTCAGGTAGAGTATAGGGCGTTGATATTTTCAAATTTAAAGCTCTGTGTAATAATCACGTCCTTCACATGAGAGTGTCGCCCAGTAGTACTGTGTACTGTTGGAGAACTGTTTGCAGAGACCCTAGTGGCTTCGATGCTTGTAGCTTAACCTCGGTCCCAGGCAACGGTGCTAGACCAGCTGATGCTAACCAATTGGAGAACGAGGCACGTGAATAGCCCAGCTCCAGTTGCGGTCGTAAGGCTTTGGAATTTTCGATCTCGCCTGGGCGTAAGAAATTATAACCTCTACGAGAGGAGTCATTAGCGTCGTACACAGCGAAACAGAAGACTCGCTATAGCTCCCCAAGGCCGCCTTTCTTTCTCGCCATACCGACGGAGGTCCGCTCCAGCCCTGCAGCTGCGGCTGGGCCGAGTGCTCAGTCACACCACCTAAGTGTTTCCACTCCGGTACTACCACCATTTTTTTGGGTATACAAAATTTTCACACAATTTATAATTTTGTAATTTAAATTCAATTTTATTAATTATTTACTATTTTGTAAAATTTAAGCTTCTTTAATTAAGCATTATATTTTATTTGTTTTGTGTTCCTTCTCTCGAGTACACCTCTCGAGGTTAATCCTTTACAAGGTGTTGGCGCCCGAAGAATAAGTTTGTAGCAGTAAAAAAAATTACACAGGCAGTGGCCTGGGTCAGTTTTTTAATTGGGCTATATCAACCACAAATTTATTTCTCGAACCCTCGACTATGCTTCCGCACCAAAAACCATGGTTAGCCGGAGTCCTTTTGTGTGCGACACAGAGCCCTTCATATGTGTATACAGTGTGTCCCATTGAGAGCTGCCACCATTGGGATCTCGAGAACTATAATAGATGCAATGTCGGTTAAATGGAACTTATAACGGTCCATCTCAGATTTGCTCCAAAAATTCTCATAGGACGCTACTTAAATAATGGTGGAACTGAATTTGGTCGATTTTTTCATTTTAAAATTACTTTTAAACTATCAGTAATCGAGAAAAATGTTTCAAATGAAAAAAAAAATTATATTGTAGATAATTAATTTTGCTATTTTTCTTCAAACAGTTAGTGAAAGGCTTGGTTAATTTTGAAAAATCTTGGATAAATCGTCGATAATAACCTAACAAACCCAAAAATTATTTTATCTCTTTGACAGTTTTTGGCAGGGGAAAGTTTTGAATAGTTTTTATCTTTTCGGGGTTGTAATTATGTGCCCCAAATAGGCTACCTCTTTTCGCAAAAATTCTCATTTTTGTAGTTGGATTTTTAGATTTGCTTCACGTAATTTGTCAAATACAGCTTTTATATTTTGTATATGTTCTTCGAGGGAGGTACCAAGAATAATTATGTCAGCTAGATAGACAAAGCATACTTTATTAATTAAATACTTAAGAACATAGGCATACGTTTATATTCGAAATGCCCTTTGTCTGTAGAGAACGCTGTTTTTTCCGTATCTTTAGGTTCCATTTCTATTTGATGGAACCCACTAGTGAGATTTAGGGTCATAAAATAATTTGATCTTCCTAGTTTGCTTAAAATTTCCGTTATATCGGGTATATGAATATCGCAATATTCTGTTTTATCTTGCGACTCGTCTTGGATTTCAGGGTCAAACTCCTGATAATCTTCTATATTATGGAGTTCTTCAGAATTAAAATTTGGTTTTCCCGTTGGTTTAAAATAATTTTGATTTGGTCTATATGAACGAGTGGATATTGACATTGGTGTAGGTTGTGGCTGACGTTGCAAGTTTATGGGTTTTGATGGAAATTTAGAAGAACCGGGTTGGGGTTGATATTGATATGCTATCTGTGTCTGCATTGGTTTACTTTAAGGATATTTTAGCATAGGGGATATGCGTTGTCTCGATTGAAAATTTGTCGTGTTTGAATTATGCTGATTACTCTGATTAGTATTTATTTTATAATGTTGGAAATCATTCGTAATTAAAGTATTAATTTCATCTAGGGAGAATGGATTTCTCGCGGCTAATTGCGACTTAAACGGTTCTTTGCAATTTCTAATAAAACATTGAGTGGCAAATTTGTGTCCAAACTTTTTAAAGTCGTGAATAGACAAACCATTATACTTATTTTCAATATTATTAATATACAAAAGAAATAAATCGTTATATTTTCTTAAAAATTCGAAAATTGTTTCTTTTGTTTGTTGTAATTGATATAATTCAATCATTAATGTACATTCGTTTCGTTTATCTTGATATTGAGATATTAAACAGTCTTTTAACTCTTTCCGTTTTCTAATAGATAGACAAGTAGTTAAATATTCACAAGCTTTACCAGTAATTTTCTTTTTAATAGTAATTAATGTTAAAGATTTAGTTATTTCAGAGAGATTAGTCTGATTTACAATTTCTAATATTTCATCAGTGGATTTTATAAAATGTGATAGTGTTTTCTTATCACCATTATATTCAGGAATCAAATCAAGTATTTTCAATACACTAGTATCAAGATTTTCTAAAGCCATATTACTATTAATATTTAAATTATTCAATGAATTAATTAGAGCCTCAATCTTGACTAAGTATAGATATTATAATTATTTTACAATTTATACAATAATATCAGATTTCACTTACAATGCTACTAAAAGTAAAATCTTCATGAGGCCGCTTCCTTGCTGACCGGTTGCCGATTTTCGCTCGACGATGATAGGGCTGGCCACGATGAATGCCGGACCAGGAGCGTGCACGTACAGACCGACAGATGATCACCTTCAACGAGTTGTACTTCTGTAAGTCCTCGGATGATCGCCAATCTGCTTGTATCTACTTTGGGTGTTGACTGGTACGTAGGTCGTCCTCGGGATTGCAGTTTTTGCACTTGCCGTCGGAACTTCTGATTTGTTAAGTTGATGGTTGAAAATAACGGTTTGAACACTTCAACGAATTGATTCTTTTCAGAATTTCGGTGTAGCAAACCTCTTAACCATCCTACCGACTGCGCCAATTAAGTATTCGAAGTCAACAAATATTTAAAAAAAAAAATTATTTAAGACGTAATTGTAGATACAACTAGTTTGTACAGTAGCCAGATACACACTAATTCTAAAAAAATAAGTAATTTTCCTACTTCGTTCTAAGGCGAGCTGATAAAGCTATTCTCACAGTTTTCTTATGAGTTCAGCGAAATTGGATGTCAAAATGTTAGCCATTACATAACTTATATATGTTTCAAATAAAAAAGATATGTATATATATATATATATATATATATATATATATATATATATATATATATATATATGTTTACGCGTTTTAAAAAAAAGGCTGATTCTAGATAAAGATGTCGTTAGAAAATGAATAAATCTAGTAACACAAAACAACTACAAAAATTATTATTATTGTTAGAATTTTGTTAAAAAACAAGTTTGTGTATTAGTTACAAAAATAGTAGTAAATAAACCAGTTCGAATAACTACACGTTTAAATTTTTCTCCGTATATATGTATTTTTTAGTTTTACAATTTAAATAAACTTTTACAAGGAATAGCAGCGGATTGGTCTGCTATTCCATATTTTTTACAGTGCCGTTTAAATAGTATTTGGCACTGGAGTTATTGGAGCAGCTCTAATGTAGAGTTACCTTATCGAAGCTGTCTGGTTCTACATCCACACTCAAGTCAAGTGGTAGTGAAGTGTTAGTGTAGTGTTAGTGATTCGTCATTAGCGTTCTTCAAGACGGCAGGCAATAAGACTTGTCGCACTGATTCCTTCGACATCCTGCAACGAGTCTGCGATCTCCTGGTCCTGTTCTAGAGCTTGGGAGTCCTCTAGCGATCTCCTAGTCTACTCAGCGATGACAAGAGTCCGTCCGTGCAGGCGAGGAATCAACCGATTCTAGTATATCCTATGCTGTAGGATTTCTTCTACTATAAGAACTTCGGCTACGAGTTTCATCCTTAACGACAGGGTGTCTTCTGCTGCAAGGTACTAGAATTATTCATAAATCAATTATATATTAAATAGAACCAGCCTTCGTTTCTTACCAATCTGGTCCTTCGAGTAACTTTTTATCACCAAGTTTAGTAAAGTTTCCTTTCTAAAATACAGTCCATTAAATATCCATATTTATTATTACTAAACAATATATATATATATATATATATATATATATATATATATATATATATATATATATATATATATATATATATATATATGTTATTTGAAACACTTTTCTCGATTAAAGATTGTTTAGAAGTAATCGACCAAATTCAGTTTTTCGTCATTATCTAGTGCCCTATGAGAATTTTTGGAAAAACAAAAGCACATCCGAAATGGCCCCCTATAGGTTCATATAGTTCTATTTAATCGACATTGTATCTCTTATAGTTCTCAAGATCCCAATGGTGGCATCTCTAAATGGGACTACTGTATATAAGGAGAATGTTGGTGGGTATTTCAGTGTTTATTGTGGGCCTAAATGAAAATGTTAATTCTTTATATTTTTTTCTTCTTTGTTTCTTCAGGACTAATTTGTATGAAGTAATTTTATAAAATAACTACACTAATAAAGGTACATTCACAAATGAAAATTAGGTTTAGATTTATGGTTTATACTTTAGATTTAAAGACCTTGGCCGCATATTATGTTATGACTCCATTCACACTTCAGAATTTTCTTCTTCTAAACACAAATCATAAAGCTAAACCACAGATCTCATAACTATGAGATCTGTGGCTAAACATTGCAAGGTCCAAACGCTAGCTTTATGATTAAGTTTGACGTCACAAACTTTACAAATTAGGACTACTCTAAAACGATATAGAAATATACACTTATCTTTATTTAGTATTCACTTGGATTCGGCCTTTAAACCAAATACGAGAAACACGAAATTTAATTGCTGAAATAGATATAAACAAAACCAATAATGCCAAGCGAATGACAGTTACACGGCGCACGGGTATTTGTTAAGTACTGCTCTACCGATATTTTAATATTGTTTTTGAAGCATTTACATAGATTAATTAACTAACAATATACACAACATATAAGAATTAGGAGTTAGAGAGGAAGGTTAAAGCTAAACAAAACAATCAAATTAAAAATTATAAAGGCTCTAGATATGTAAGATTTAATATAGGAGATAAGATAATTTGCAAGGGACTTTAGATTTTAAAAACCAGGGTGGATAAGAGGACATATAATTAAAATTTTGAGTTTAGTAACATACATTGTTAAAATACCGTCTCTCAATATAAATTGGAAGAGACAAATAAGAAAAGATCCAAACTTAAATTTAAATATGTCAATTCCTCAAGATTTTCCTAAACAGGATATTCCACCAAATAATAGCAGTACTCAAATATCAGATAGTATAGTTAGGGCTAGTAGTAGAATTAGAAGATCCCCTGACAGACTAATGTATTATTAAGAGGGGAATGATGTAGCGTATTTTATGTATTTTAGTTAAGATAAAATATTTACCAGTATGCCACTGTACTGATGTCGATGTGACTAAAAAGACGTATATATTTGTGTTTGTTAAATAAAAGGGATTAGCATGAAATATATATTTAATTTTAAATCCTTAAACATAACAAAAACTCTAAGAGATATGACTTCGGTTAAATAGGACATGCGATGCGCCTTTAGGAGGCCATCTTAGATGTGCTTTTGTTTTTACAAAAATTTTCATAGATTGCTAGAAAATGGCGGAAAACTGAATTTGGTCGATATTGTCATTTTGAAATTATTTCAAAAGTATCAGTAATCGAGAAAAATGTTTCAAATAAACAAATATATATTTTTATTGTCTATCCAGTGGCGCGCGAAAATAATATTTCTGTCCGTAAATTTTTGATTTTTACTCTAAAAAATACTTATTTTTTCATTTTCGGTTAATATAAGTGTTATTGAGTTTTAAATTTATTTTACACTGAAAATATTATTTTTTAAGTTTTTTTATTTTTTGTCAGTAATTTCATTTGTTATTTAAAATAGTATTCAGTGGCAGATTTCCACACAGGCGCAGGAAGCGCGCGCTTGGGACCTATTTTTATTATTATGATTATGATTATGATTATGATTATGATTATGATTATGATTATGATTATGATTATGATTATGATTATGATTATGATTATGATTATGATTATGATTATGATTATGATTATGATTATGATTATGATTATGATTATGATTATGATTATGATTATGATTATGATTATGATTATGATTATGATTATGATTATGATTATGATTATGATTATGATTATGATTATGATTATGATTATGATTATGATTATGATTATGATTATGATTATGATTATGATTATGATTATGATTATGATTATGATTATGATTATGATTATGATTATGATTATGATTATGATTATGATTATGATTATGATTATGATTATGATTATGATTATGATTATGATTATGATTATGATTATGATTATGATTATGATTATGATTATGATTATGATTATGATTATGATTATGATTATGATTATGATTATGATTATGATTATGATTATGATTATGATTATGATTATGATTATGATTATGATTATGATTATGATTATGATTATGATTATGATTATGATTATGATTATGATTATGATTATGATTATGATTATGATTATGATTATGATTATGATTATGATTATGATTATGATTATGATTATGATTATGATTATGATTATGATTATGATTATGATTATGATTATGATTATGATTATGATTATGATTATGATTATGATTATGATTATGATTATGATTATGATTATGATTATGATTATGATTATGATTATGATTATGATTATGATTATGATTATGATTATGATTATGATTATGATTATGATTATGATTATGATTATGATTATGATTATGATTATGATTATGATTATGATTATGATTATGATTATGATTATGATTATGATTATGATTATGATTATGATTATGATTATGATTATGATTATGATTATGATTATGATTATGATTATGATTATGATTATGATTATGATTATGATTATGATTATGATTATGATTATGATTATGATTATGATTATGATTATGATTATGATTATGATTATGATTATGATTATGATTATGATTATGATTATGATTATGATTATGACTATGACTATGACTATGACTATGACTATGACTATGACTATGATTATTATTATTATTATTATTATTATTATTATTATTATTATTATTATGATTATTATTATTATGATTATTATGATTATTATTATTATTATTATTATTATTATTATTATTATTATTATTTTTATTATTATTATTATTATTATTGTTATTATTACTATTATTATTATTATTGTTATTATTATTATTATTATTATTATCTATACCATTTATTTTGTGGCGGCCTAGTGGTCATATTTCAAATCATATTTAAGTTTTCTCACTACTGACGAGATAATAATAGAATATCCTTACTATTTACCTGAAATTTGGCGCTAGTACGATTCGTTTACAACACTTTCAAAATGCAGTTAAGAAACCGGAAGCCTACTTTCAACTTTTGTAATTCCCGCTCGATTTTGACGTCACCAATTTCGGAGTCTATTCTAAACGTTGTATTTGTAAAAATTATGACTTCTTCGCTTGTAAATTTTCTAAAAATACTTTAGTGTAACGGTAACCTAAACCACAGAACTTAATTTTACGAAATTCGAGTATATTGGGAATTTCAAGTATCAAGAGATGGCGTTGATCGCATTAAACACTGGTACTTTTTTTGTTGACATTTGTAAGCGTGGCATTGCTGTCAACTGTGTTTCTTTAGTTTTCGTATTATTTTCTCATTTATTAGTATTTTTTATTTATAAGTATGTATAATATAGTTTTTGTAGTCAGATATTTGTAGTTTCATGTAAATGTCAAATGTGTACCAATGTTTGTAGTTCTAATATTCGCCGCTAGTGAGCGTTTTCTTATTTGAAATTCCCAATAACTAATGTAAATAGATAGAGGGGGGGGTTGCTTTAGGGGGGGGCTTCAAAATTGAATTGCGTTGGCGGCGTCTCAAGTTCTAAATCCGCCACTGATAGTATTTTATTTTACTTAAATAACTTTTCATAACAATCATATTTCATAATTATAATTTAACTCTATTTTCAAATTTACGTAAGTAAATATACCAGCCATTAGATAGTTCAAGGTCAAATATCTGTCCATTGAAACTTACTTTTTTCATAGAATTAGCAGTTGCAGGTTTAACGCCTTTTCAGGTAAAGAAATAAATCAAAATTAATTTACTCAGAACAGGTTGTAGTTGTACTTTGTACTTCATTTACATTTGGTTTCAAAGTTTTTTTAAACGTATCTCGCAAACCTATTTATTTATTACTCATGATGATTGAAAGCACTTTAAAAAATACGATGTGAGCGAGTTCGTCCACGAAACCCAGGTAGCATTAAACAAATATAAGCCGTAATGCTTTTTGTGCGTTAAGTAATGGTTTCTCTTGCTGTTTTTAATTGAAATGGTCGAATTCGTCTACGTCCAAAAAATATACGTGCCTTTATATTAATATTTTTTTTAGAAACAGAATGTATTTTAAATATCTAAATTAAAATATGCCAATACCGTACCTATGTATGAGTACGAAAAGAATATCTTCTCTAACTAATAGCAGAAAAATAGATTTTCTTCTTGTTTAATATACACACTTGAATGATAAAAAATACTTGTGTAAAGAGAAGTGAGTGCAACTGCATATTTTGAATTTAGAGCAGCATTTTTCAAATTTAGAACTGCAGAAACAAGCCAGAGCTGCACCAAATTATATCCCTTGGGACACATACAAGGTAGGTACGTTCTATTGGTGTCAGAAATCTTCCTACTTCTTGTAGTAGTAGCTCAATGGTCGTTCTTTTGGGTCAAAAAATAAATATTCCTACGAATCATTCCATCTTCAGAGCTGGAAGCTTTGGCAATAGAGTTAAGATAAATTCAAAATTTTACTAGCCGAATGGCGCGCGCGCCTTTCTGTCACATTTCTGAATGTTTAGATTTGAGATAGGAAATTGGAATCTCTATAATATTTATGCATAACAACGTTTTGAAGATCCAGAATAAACATACAAATTTATCTTTTTAATTAACAATAACTCATAGCCACTGTTCTATTTACCTATTATTTGGCAGTTATTTGCTACTGAGCGTTCTATTGATATAAGAATATTATTATTCTAGTTCTGACACTGATAGAACGTACCTACAAAAACCTAACCTACAAATAACCATACTTTACCCGGGATTCGAACTCGGGACCTTTGTTTCATGATTCGGCTACGATGCCCACTAAAACACCGGGATCGGTAAAATTTTAACTTTAATATCAAGTACATAATATTTCGTTTGTTTAATTAATATAAATTAAGACAACAATATAATAATAATGGCCTATATTTAGAGTCCCAAACTTACATTGTTTAAATTTAAATTATTAATTTGAAATGCGAGATATAGGTAGTTACATAATATTTATAAATACATAATACAAAATCATGAGGAGTGGGGTCTTCTAGGTCCATTGTTGGACGAAGGCCTCCTTCATATTTTTCTCTGTCTTTTGTCTGCTGTTGATTTTATTTCATCGTCCGATCGTTTGAATGGTCTGCCTATCCTTCTTTTGTGTTGTCTTGATATCGACTCCGTTAGGATTTTTACCCATCTATTATTTGCAAGTCGTGAGAAGATATGGCCTGTCCATTTCCATTTCATTCTTTTCGCGAAACATAAAGCATCGTGTGTTTTTGTGCGTTGCCGGGGTTCGGTATTACTTACTCAGTCTATTCTCTTAATTCCTAACATAATGTTTTCGATGTTTTATCTGCATTTTATTATTTTGCGCCTTCGGCTCGAGCGGCAAATTTTCCTTCTCGTGAAAAAAATATATAATTTACTCACGAGTTGCACACAATTTTTTTACGTCTGCAATAAAAGAGTGGAAAAAAATTCACTCCGCAGCGTTAAAAAAGTGCACTTTTTTCACACTTTCATTTATTAAAAAAGACATACTTTATAAACACATTTTAATGAAAAACGGTACTTCTTTTAACATACGTAAAAAATCTGATGTGGACAGCACACGACTTCCTTGTACACAAGACCAATATGAAGTATAGACCCAAGTATAAAATTGCACGTATTTGACGTAATTTGACATTAGTATCTATTTTTTATTTTTTTGTTATTTTTTGTCCTAATCCATAGCAAGCTTCATTAAAAAAACCAAAAATTATATAAGTTTTAATATACATATCTCGCTTATACAAAGAGCTAATTTAATAATACTTAATGTGCTAGACACAGAATTTAATTCTCTAAAAATTTTATTTGAAGCATTTATTTCTAAAATCAAAATGAAACCATTTTATTGAAGAAAAACTGTTAACAACTTCAGGTAATATGTCACTTCCGGTTAGCCTGTTTTAACCAAAATCCACTATGTTATTCCAATTGACATAAAAGTCTTATATACCAAATTTGAAAAGTGTTAGATTATATTTTAAGATAGTTTTTCATTAAAATCTATTACAGGCTTCAAATAAAGTACCATTTCTAGAAATTATGAAATGACCAAAAAGGGAGGTGCACAACTAGATGTTATAGCAGTCCTAAATACAAAATTTCAACTTTCTACGGCTTACCGTTTTTGAGTTATACGAGATACATACGCACGTACGCACGTACGTACGTACGTACAGACGTCACGACGAAATTAGTCAGAATGGATTCAGGGATGGTCAAAATGGATATTTCCGTTGAAATCTCAAAACCGAAATTTTTCGCGGTTACAATACTTCCTTTACTTTGTACAAGGAAGTAAAAAATCGGGTTTTCATTAGGCCGACCGATAGATCAACATGTGAAATCAATTAATTGTGAATAGTATCTCTCCAGTTTAAAATATAAGCTGAAATTTTGTATAATTATTGAAGGATATTAATTCTACGGATTGCAGTTGAAATTAGTCAATTTAAATGTGTAATATTAGAAAAAATTAAGAAAATTTGTAAAATTTGCAGGATTATTGTTCGCATACCGGATAAAATGGTTACTAAGTAACAGTATAAATAGCATAGTGGTAGCGTGTATGCTTGGTAATAAACAAAGCTCGGAGAGACTGGGTTCGGAACTAGCCAGCGGCAAAATATAAATTTTATTTTTTACTATTCAAAATAATTTTTATAATTATGTGTTCAATAATTTGTTTTGTAAAATCTGTATTACATTGATTACTAGATATATACAGTTAAATAATTACAAAAAATATTTAATAATAAACAATAACGTATCCATTTTAGTAAATTGCAATAAAAAATTAAAAATATATTAACAATAAAAATAATATTGAATAGTATAAATTAAAAATTAAATTTTGCAGCTGGCTGGTTCCGAACCCAGTCTCTCCGAGCTTTGTTTATAACCAAGCGCACGCGCTGCCACTGTGTTATTTAAGCTGTTACTTCGTAACCATTTTTTCCGGGATATGAATAACTATTCTGGAAATTCTAAAAATTTCTAAAATTTTTTTATATTACACATTTAAATTTACTAATTTGGACTGTGATTCATAGAATTATTATCCCCCAATAAGTACACAAATTTTCAATTTAATATCTTGCACTGGAGAGATTCTATTCACAATTAACTGATTTCACTTGTTAATCTCCTATGTATCGGTCGGCCTAAGACACCCGGTATTTGTACAGTGTTGAATAAATTTTCTAACTCTGATTATACAATTCAAAAGTCAAGATGTCAAAATTGATCTTAAATATAATTTTAAAGAGAAAAAAACAATAAAGAAGGATACATTACATTGACATTCGCCGTTTTCTAATTTGTTTCCATTTCTAAAATAAGATTCAAGAAGAAAAACCTTGATTTCTTTAGAAAATATTTTTGACAATATCTCATATCAAATTGACATTTAATTAAATATTTTCAAATTGTCTTACGTTTCTTTGTTAATAGCGTACTCTGAGTTATGATTTTTTTCAACACACTGTACATTTCTTAACAAGCTATAAAAAAAATTATGGGCCCATTATAAAACTACTTAAATAACATTATTATTTATTGATATATTAGTTGGTTCAGGAATAAAAATGAAATAAATCATTAGTTTAAGTAATTTATTTATTGAAAAAAGAACAAAGTAAAACAGTACATTATTCGATAACAGTATATAGCTTAAAAAGAAAATGGAGACTTAATGTTTGTAGCTGATGCTGCTGTAACTGCTGGCGTCTCCATAACCGGAAAGTCCATGTCCAACGGCGTAGCCGCCTCCATAGCCACCTCCGTAGTCACCCCCGAGTCCACCTCCAAGGGCGCCTCCATTACCTCCAGCACCAGCTCCAGCGCCATCACCGCCTACGAAGACAGGTTGAGCGACGGGCACGACAACGGTCTGTGGCACTCTAACAGGCACGGCCTGAGTGATGGTGACGGGGTAGGGCTGCGGCACGGGTACAGCGTATGGTTGTGCTTGTGGTACTGGGACTTCCTGGGGCACTGCCACAGGCACGGGCCTAGTCACAGTGACGGGGTAGGGCCTGGGGACAGTGACGGTGTAGGGCTGCGGCACGGATACGGGCACTGCGCGTGGCACGGATACAGGCACGGGCACGGAGACAGGTACAGGCACAGGTCGAGTCACAGTCACTTGGTACGGCTGGGGCACTGGTACTGCCACCGTCTCGGTAATAGTGTTCACGCTAGTGCCATCACCACCACTACCAAGACCGCTACCAATACCGCGTCCTAGAATTCCACCTAAACCTCCTCCGAGACTGCTGCCAAAACCTCCGCCGAGGCCACCATGGCCGCTTCCGTAACCACCACCGTATCCGCCTCCGTAACCAGCCCCTAATCCGTAATCACCAGAGCTGATTACTCCGCAACGACCTAAGGTCGCTACGGCTAATAGCAGCACAGCTACACTCTGAAAATAAAAAGTAAATAAATACCAAATACTCGTACATACCTTATTTTCTTTTCAACTTTTTCTATTACTTACAAAGGAATTCATGATGAGTGAAGGGGGCTAGGCAATGATCGAATGATGTTCAGTAGCACAAATTCTCACTATATATACCAACTATTCCACACTTTTCCTCCGGACATATATGCTTGGTTAATCATTGGAGCAAAAATTATGTATCATAATTTAAGATACCAAATATTTCACGACTTCAAATTTTTATTAGGTGCGAAAAATTACGAAGCCAGTGTGAAATAAAAATATTTTAATAATTTTATATATGTAACCCGCAAACAATCTATACAATTTCCGGTGAATTGATGATGGAATAGTATATTATGCAACGAGTATATTAATAATCATACACGAGTTTCACACACTATTTTTTCTACGACAATTCTTAATAATTTAAAAAATTAACTATAAACCAATAAATTGGTTATAAAATTCATCTGTATCAGTTGCATATACTATTTTTCTTCATTCTATTCTTAATAATTTAAAAAAATAAACCATAAACCAATAAAATGGTTATAAAATTCATCTATATCAGTTGCATACACTATTTTTTCTATGACTATTCTTAATAATTTAAAAAAATACTATAAACCAATAAAATGGTTACAAAAATTCATCTGTATCAGTTGCTTACACTATTTTTTCTACGACTATTCTTAATAATTAAAAAAAATAAGATATAAGCCAATAAATTGGTTATAAAATTCATCTATATCAGTTACATACATTATTTTTCTACTACTATTTTTAATAATTCAAATAAATAAACTATAAACCAATAAGTTGGTTATAAAATTCATCTGTTCTGTATCAGTTGCATACAGTATTTTTTCTACGACTATTCTTAATAATTTTTAACAAATAAACTATAAACCAATAAATTGGTTATAAAATTCATCTGTATCAGTTGCATATACTATTTTTCTTCTACTATTCTTAATAATTGAAGAAAATAAACCATAAACCAATAAATTGATTATAAAATTCATCTGTATCAGTTGCATACACTATTTTTTCTATGACTATTCAAATAATTTTTAAAAAATAAACTATAAACCAATAAGATGGTTATAAAAATTTATCTGTATCAGTTGCTTACACTATTTTTTCTACGACTATTCTTAATAATTAAAAAAATAAATTATAAACCAATAAATTGGTTATAAAATTCATCTATATCAGTTGCATACACTATTTTTCTACTACTATTGTTAATAATTCAAAAAAATAAACTATAAACCAATAAGTTGGTTATAAAATTCATCTGTTCTGTATCAGTTGCATACACTATTTTTTCTACGACTATTCTTAATAATTTTTAACAAATAAACTATAAACCAATAAATTGGTTATAAAATTCATCTGTATCAGTTGCATACACTATTTTTTCTTCGACTATTCTTAATAATTAAAAAAATAAACTATAATCCAATAAATTGGTTATAAAATTCATTTTCGTACCTCCGTCCTCCGTCCAATTTGACTAGTATTGCAGAACTCAAAATCGTCCAGAAATGCGTTGTTTCTGACCTAGGCCAGCAAAAGGAGTTGGCATTACTGTTCTGGTGATATGTCAATTTAAGATTATTTTCAATACAAGAATTAGCAAAATGTTTACAAATTTTAGGACTAAATCTTTAATTATTGTAACTTAAATAACTAATTTTTTTCATAAAAATAATAATATGCTGTCATCTCATATAGATTAATTATAAGTTCCAACTTTAGGACTAATTTGTTTCGTTTGTTTTTTGTAACTACAACTAACTTCAATTGATCCAATTGAGTTTCCGCTATCTGTCATTGAAAATATGCTAAAGTATATAATATATAAATTATGTAGACGCCCAGCCCTTATTGCATCATGCTTGGTATTTTTCCATTATGTAATATTAAACCCTACACAGCATAAAAGTCATACCACCCAAGGAGATAAATAGACATCTCCAACATGTATCCAGTAGTTTATGTCAGTCTGTAGAAACATTAAGTACATATTATTCTAGTTGTATCTTGTATTGTAAAATAAAACTTTTTAAAAACATTAAATCGAATTCCATTGATTTAATTGGCGCAGTCGCTGTAGGATTGCTGAAAGATTTTACTTCGAAGACCTAATAAAATAGTGTCCAATTCGTTTAAAAGTGAAGTCGTCACTTTCAAGTGTTTATTCGGCATTCGAATCATCGTTCTCCAGAGTGTTACGAAAATCTGAAGTAAAATACAGATTTCACACTCCAATCAACAATGCCAAGTGCAACAGAAACCTTCCACAAGAACTGCATAACTCCGACGAAGAAAGGCTCACAATATCGTCGTAAATTACGTGAGTTCCGAGAGGCCCGATTCACCGAGAGCACATCGGCAGCAGACGGCAGCTCCAGCTCTTTCACCCACTGAGCGAAAATCAGTGACCACCAAACATTCATCTCCTGGACCATGAAGTTGGCCATCATAAACTCATTCGTAGTGTTACTGTGAGTTACTATTTAAAAACTTTCACTATTACTATTTTTCTCTGATTTTTAAATATTTTATTACAATTGTAAAATACAACAATGACCACAGCTCCAATTGTACAACCCACTGCACTTAACATTATACCCAAAATTCCTCCAGAAATCAAGGAACTAATAGAAATAATACCTGAGTACGATGGAAGTACTGGTACTTTACCATATTTCATAAATACATGCGACGAAATTCTCGGACAAGAGAAATGAAGTACATTTTCTCACCGAATTATCCCATTTAGAACAAAAACAGAACGAAGATATATTTTGTTATTTTTATGAATATGAAGACATTTATAACAGACTTATTAGCCTATTAAAATTGAAATTTAGCAACAGTTCAGAAAATGTTATAATTTTTATGTCATACGCTTCACACAATTTTATAATAAATTGCAGAGAGCCATATAGAAGTCAGTTGGCCGCTAGAAATCCAAAATCTTTAAATGATATCCAGAATTTAATCAAAAATGACTTCCAGTACATTCACACAAACATACACAAACAAAACACTATCAAACAAAAGATAAACGCCCCAACACCTGTTTATAAAACATAACACAAAACCAAAATTCTTATCCAAATCAAAACCAATACCGATCACCAATGCTCCGATATCCTCAGCAACAACGAAATTTCCCGAGTCAACCGACACATCCTAAACCGAGAACAAACAATTATCCTCAGCCCATATCTATCAGCACAAATACTTTTAGACCTCAACAAAAAAGACAGAGACAGGACTTACAAATGCTAGACAGTAATACTGAAATCGTTGTTGACCCCACCAATGACAACCAATTATTCAAGTACTATGATTATGACCAAACAAACGATGAAGAACACATCGAAATAAACAATGAACCAGAGTCGCAAACCGAAAATTTTCCCACAGAACTATTAGAAGATTCGAAACAATAGCAAATTATAACTCACGCCTACCATTTATCCAGTTTAAAAATTGTCGTGTATTAATTGACACCGGATCTTCCGAAAATTTTATTAGTCAAAATTTCGTTCATAAGTATAAAAACAAATTCAAAATTTTTAATGAATATTTCGAGATACAAACCGCAAATGCTGTTTCAAACGGTACTCAATTCACATTTGTTGAACTACTTAAGAAAAATATAAAATGCTTTATTTTTGAATTCCATAAAGATTTTGATATCGTAATTGGAAATTCTGGCCTAAAATTGTTAAAAGCGAAAATTAATTATTCAGATGAATCTATTTCACTGGGTAAACGTAAATTTAAATTTAGCTATTTTCACAAAAACAAATTAGAAATGAATTATCAAGAAATTTCAAAAAAATTAAATCTCAGAACAGATCATTTAGATAACACAGAAATCAAAGAATTAAATAAAATTCTTAAAGAATTCGAAGATTTGATTATCGATGACGACAAAAACTTAACTTTCACAAATGTCATAAAACACAAAATTAGGACAACAGACGAAACCCCAGCTTATCAAAGATCATATAAATATCCGGTTATTTACAAGGAAGAGGTTAATAAACAAATTAATAACTTATTAGATCAAAACATAATTAGACACTCATATTCCCCTTGGAGTAGTCTAATTTGGGTTGTTCCCAAAAAACAGGATGCTTCGGGTGAAACAAAATTTCGCATGGTTATAGATTACCGCAAGTTAAACTCAAAGACTATAGACGATAAATTTCCGATACCCGATATCGCGGACATTTTGGACCAACTTGGTAAATGTAGTTATATCAGTACTATCGACCTAAAAAGCGGGTTCCACCAAATCGAAATGGATTCTGATTCAATAGAAAAAACAGCCTTTTCAACCGATCAAGGACACTTTGAATTCCTTAGAATGCCCTTTGGTCCCAAAAACGCACCGAGCACCTTCCAGAGATTAATGAATTTCATTTTAAAAGGCCTCATTAATAAAATTTGTTTTGTTTATTTGGACGATATAATTATTCTAGGCAAATCATTACAAGAACATATCCAAAATATCAAAATTGTTTTCCAAAGACTAAGAGAGGCGAATCTTAAATTAAAGCTAGACAAGAGCGAATTTCTAAGAAAAGAAGTCGCGTATCTTGGACATATAATTACCACCGAAGGCGTCAAACCAAATCCAGATAAAATTGAAACTATAAAAAAACTTACTCTTCCAAAGACTCAAACAGAAATCAAATCATTTTTAGGCTTTCTTGGTTATTATCGTAGATTTATAAAAGATTTTTCCAAATTAACTAATCCATTTACCAAATGTTTAAAGAAAAATGCCAAAATTAATATTAATGACAAAGAATACATTTCGTGCTTTGAAAAATGTAAATTATTACTTTCAAACGCACCAATATTACAGTATCCTGATTTTTCGAAACAACTTCGTTTAATGACCGACGCATCAAATTTCGCTTTAGGAGCAGTCCTATCACAAAACATAGACGGTAAAGATCTACCTATAGCTTACGCAATCCGCACTCTCAACGATCATGAAGTAAATTATTCGACCACCGAAAAAGAATTACTCGCTATTGTGTGGGCTACGAAACATTTCCATCACTATTTGTACGGTCGCAAATTTAAGCTAATTACCGATCACAAACCCCTTATTTGGTTAAACAGTCTAAAAGAACCTAATTCGAAACTCATTCGTTGGAAATTGAAATTATCACAATACAATTATGACAGAGTATCAGAAAGGTAAACAATATTACGTCTCGGACTACTTATCCAGAATTCCAAAATCTTCCGAGATAAATTACAAAACTTCAAATATTTTTGACCACAAGGAACCTATAATTCATTGCGTTTCTCAAGACTTTAAAATGGGTCAAGGTTTCGCAAGACAGATTAATGAAATGTACCACACCACCAAAAACTTAGACAAAATAAAAATCGTAAATAATATCGCTATACAAACATCACCTAGATTAATAATACATTTAATTTCAAAAGAGAATTATTTTGACGAACCAAATTTAAAAGATATAAAAAATTGTTTAATACATTTAAGACATTATCAAATTGAAAATAATATTAATTCAATTAATATGCCAAAAATTGCATCTGGTTTAGACAAGCAAATTTGGTCAGATATAGAAAATTTACTAAAACAAATTTTTGAGAATACAAATATACAAATTAACGTTTTTACTTTGAATAATATTGAAGCTTATGCAAACTCCGTTATCGCTGAAAAGGACACGGACAGTCATACGCAGCATTCTGATGACGAAGCCCCTATCAATGGCCTACACTATAAAGACATTCCTATAAATTTCGGTAAAAACCAAATTATTTTTAAAGAAACAACTTCGAAAAGTACCGCAGAAATAACAAAAATGTTTGGACACGAAAAACAAAGATTTTATATTTACTTAAACAAGATTAATTTTAAAACTACTCTCTTAAAATTTATTAAAGAATACCTCGTACCTGGAATACATTATTATTGCATCGTTCCGGTACAATTTCAAACAATGTTAAATTCTATTTTGCAAATTTATTTTCAACCAGGCACTTATATTTTGACTAATTGTAAAAATCAGTTACAAGACATAGAATTGTCAGATGAACAAATTAACTTAGTAAAAAACTATCACTTAGGCAAAACAAATCACCGTGGCATAATTGAAACCTACCAGAAATTAAAACAGCAGTATTATTGGCCAAATATGCAGCAAACAGTTTCTAAATTCATAAATAACTGTGATGTTTGCCAGGAAAATAAATATGAAAAAAACCCCGTAAAAATACCCATTATAAAAACACAAACCGCGACCAAGCCCCTCGAAATTATCCACATGGATATTTTATCATTAAAGAAAGAAAAATTCCTAACTATAATCGACAGTTTCTCTAAGCACGCACAAATTTATCACTTGACCGAAACCAATACAATAACTATAATACAAAAGTTAATAAAATATTTTTCTATTTTTGGTACTCCTAAATTAATAATATCTGATAACGGCCTACAATTTAACAACCAGCTGATCTACAATTTCTTATCAACTAAAAATATTCGTATTCACCTTATTAGTGTCAATAATCCAAAAAGTAACGGTAATATAGAAAGGTTCCATTCAACAATAATAGAACATGTTAGAATATTGGAACAAAATAAAGATTTCAATGATTTAAATATTAGTAATAAAGTCCGTTATGCTCTTCAAGCTTACAACCAGACAATTCACTCCGTTACAAAACGTACACCCAATGAAATACTTTTTGGCCATTATAACGAAATAAAAGAAGAAATTTCTCCCGAAATCGTCACCGATAATTACGTTCAGACCCATAAAGAAATCATGAAGAAAATTTACGATGAAACTAAATTGTTATTAGATAACAGCAAAAAGAAATACGCTACGTCACAAGTTGATAGTATTAAATTACCTGATAAGGCATTCGAAGAACAAGCCAAGAGAAACAGTGGTAAAGTTGAGAAACCTCGTTACAAAAAACAACAAATTAAAACATATGTAAAAGATAAGGCTCAAGTAATAACTGACAAGAACAAAAAAGTAAAAATCGACAAACTAAAACCTCTCCGTCAATTTACAGACTCATACGAACAACAACAACCATCGACCTCAAAGACGAAAGACACAACGCCGAAATTAACGTCCTCAAACTAGGAAATGCATTAATCTCAACTAATAATAAGTACATCTATGTTAAGCTTAATTTAGATAGAATTAAAGAAACATATAATAACCTTACTTACCATTATAGTCAATTAAAATTAGAATTAAACAATAAGTATAATAAGAAAAATGTAGCAAGTTTAAATAATAACTTTATTATATTAGAAAACTTTTTAGACATAGTAAATAGTAAAATTCAAATCCTCTTGTACGATAATAAAGAAAAACGTGGACTTATAAACGGAATCGGTTCTATAATAAAAAGTATCACTGGCAACTTAGACGCCACTGATCAAGAAAAATACGACAACGCCTTAAGATTAATTAAAGAAAATGAAAATATTTTGGAAGACAATTTAAATCAAGTAATTACCTTTAATAAAAATATTTCAGACTGTTTTAATAAACAAATTGAAAAAATTAACTCCAATAATATAATTATTGAAAATCAAATTAATGAGATGCATCTTGTTTTAAAACAAATAATAGATACTAACGATAGACTCTATATCGATAATATAATAACTCAACTAACATTTGCAGCCACAAATCTAATAAGTATCCTTAATGAAATCGAAACTACATTCGCCTTTTGTGAAACAAACACTTTATACTTTGGTATTCTTTCGAGAGAAGATGTCAAAACAGAAATTGATAAATTACTACCAAATAGCTTGAAACACCTTGTAATAAAAAATTGGCAAAACCAACAGTTAGTAAAAACTTACTGTAAATATGAAAAACTTACTTTAGACATAATAATAGACATTCCTATTCCTTTAGTACAAAACGAACTTCTACAAATCACCCCCATACCTACTTTGCACAATAATACTTAAGCCTCATTTCCACTGATTGTCTTAATGCTTAATGCATAATGATTTTTGCATAAGGCTTAATGCATTGTAACAATTTACTAGGATACCATTTCCAGATACTTTGTTTAGTGAATAATTCGACACAAATGTCACATATTTTATCCTTTTTATTTTTAAGTGTTGAAGATTGTCATTGTAGCAGTAATTCTTCTTTTTTACCTCTCGCTAAGAGAGGTATTGTATTCATGCTAAAAATCGCATATCCAGATTTTAATGAATAAGCACGTTTTAAGGTCCCTAGTATCCGATTATAACATTTTTACGATGATGTCCGTATGTGTGTGTGTGTGTGTGTGTGTGTGTGTGTGTGTGTGTGTGTGTGTGTGTGTGTGTGGGGATGTGTGTGTGGATGTTGGATTCACTATATCTCAAATTCTATGAGACTTAAGACATTTTTAACTACGGATTCCTCAATCTAACAATAATCGGAAGAGTCCAGTCAGTTTTGGTAACAATTGGACAACCGGAAGTAGTAGTTACAAGAAAAAAATCGTCTAAATATTATTTATCGAAAATTTATGTAAATACTTATATTAAAGAACGTTAAATTCTTTATTCGATAAATATAAATTCATTATTATATCTTCTATAGATTTAGAGATAAAGAAAGGCATATAAAATAATTTGATGTAAAAAATCTCAGATCAAACTACTACAAGGCAAGAAATTCAAATGTTTGTAATTGACACATAAATGTCACTGTCAAAAATATTTGTATGCCTCTGTCAAAAATATTTGTATATTATTATGAAGATTATGAAAATAAAAAAAAGTCAACAACGCAAAAGAATATATGTAAAAAAGAATATAAAAGGAATTTGCGAAAAAATGACGAATATAAAGAAAAAGAAAAGGAAAGTAGAAAAAGAAAATTTCAGGATATTGAATATAAAGAAAATGTAAGTATTGTACATAATTTATTTTAAAATATCCCATAGATATTGCAAATATATGTGAGAATTATTTTGTAGTGAGACATGAATATCTATATGTATTTGTATTTAAAAATATTTTTCGTTTTATGCGTACAACCAGGTAAAATATCTGGCGAGAGGTTATGTGTTGGCCACATCAGATTTTTTAATATGACATATACATAATTATCTGTATCTTTATCCATATCTAAAAATTTAAAAAACTTAATAATTATAAAATAGACTGACAGTTGGCAGTTCAGTTTATAAAATAAAGAAAGACAGATGACAGATATGTATGTCCATCTCACAATTACGCTTAGGCATTACGCCTTAAACCCTGGAGTTTGCAAGCTTTTGTTCTTACGCGTTGCTCTTAGTTCTTAAACATAAAGCCTTATGCATAGCTGGAAATGATAGTAAACGTTGTCATATGATAAACATTTTTACGGATTGCGCTTAGTTATTAGTTATAGTTGTTAATCATTAAGACAATCGGTGGAAATGAGGCTTTACGTTACATTAGATATCACCCCTGGCTATTACACGAAAACTAATACACACATTAATAAATTGAATAAATGTACTTTGGTAGAAGATAAACTTTATATTTGTAACAATGAAAATTCCCTACCAAATAAATGTATAGAAAATTTGTATTTTAATAGAAACAGTAATAGTTGTGAATATATTAAAGTACTTAACCACAACGAAATCATTTCAATACCAAACTCAAATATTGTATATCTCTTTGTACCTAATAAAGATGTAATAAATATCGAATGTGACCACGAAGTTCAAGATAAAGAAATTTCTGGAATTTACTCAATAAAAAACTGTTTAATAAACAAACAAAAATTATTCAAAAATGTCAAGTATGATAAAATCATTAACTTAAATATCGAACAAAATAGAATAAAATAATCCTTAATAAGACATTGAATATAAAAAATCTAGATTCAATAAAAATTCCAAATCAACAAATAACTCATTTAAATGAAATTCATAACACAGAATCACATTCAATATTTTTTGATGTAATATTATATATTGTAAGCATAGTTGTAGCCATGTTCTTAGTTTATAAAATTTGTGTAGAAATAAAAAAACAAAATTTAAGTAACCAAAATAAAAATAATGAACCCACAATTGAAACAACACCTATGGAATATCCAACAGGTATTCTTTCATCTTAGGGGGGAAGAATTATGTAGACGCCCAGCCCTTATTGCATCATGCTTGGTAATTTTCCATTATGTAATATTAAACCCTACACAGCATAAAAGTCATACCACCCAAGGAGATAAATAGACATCTCCAACATGTAACCAGTAGTTTTTGTCAGTCTGTAGAAACATTAAGTTCATATTATTCTAGTTGTATCTTGTATTGTAAAATAAAACTTTTTAAAAACATTAAATCGAATTCCATTGATTTAATTTATACATATATATATATATATATATATATATATATATATATATATATATATATATATATATATATATATATATATATATATATGTATGTATAACGAATGTTTGTATGATATATTTTCAATAAATATAAAATAATTACGCATTTTAAGTTCAAATGTAAGTAATTATAGAGAACGGGCACTCAGCTGTTTCCGTGAACCTTCGAAACAGCTGATCTTTCTGCCCTGTGCGGTGTGAAGTTGTTACATTAATAAACGAAAATTTAAACTTGAAATAAATACCTTTATTAAGGCATATTTTGAAAATATGACACCTATTTAGAAGAAAAATTTCATGAAAAAGTAACTTGTAGACTAATATTTATAATTCTGGACAAATTTTAATTGTTATAAATCAATGACCCCGCAACAACTCTAGAATAACTAAAAGGTTTATTACATTTTATGGAGTATAGAAGTTATAAATATTTCACTTCATTTCAATATTAAATTACTCCCCTATCGCCCTATCCTTTAATTAATACATTTCTATATATTGGATAGAATTTGTGGTTGGCTCTTGGTGAAACATATTTAACAATTAAGTTTGAATTAAACATTAAACGATCGTTGTGAAAATTAATAAATATTTTTGTGAAACTTACCAAGTGTGTTTTATTCAATCTTAATTAATACATTTCTTTCAAATTTTTATATAGTCAACTGCTCTGATAAAACTTATATGCTTATAACTCCGAAAAGCGTTTAATTACTCTTGGGTGTAAATACTTTATTGGTAATAAGATAATTAATTATATCCATTGGCAAAATATTCGGAAAATCCGATATATCCTATGAAAACTCACTTTCATCGCAATCATACGACTCAATATTAGTAATTAACTTGATTTTAGCTAAATAGCGAAGTTGCATATCAGGTGATAGCTGCTTGAAATATATAGACATTGTAAAAACCACCTATTAAGTTCGCACAATGAAACACTAGAAAAATTTGTTGTTCTCACCAAAATGTAAGGTAAACTGACTTCAAATTTTGAATTAGCGCCAAGAAAGTTGGTTGCCAATGAAGTCAGTTACATGCCAAGGCAGCAAGATCAGCAGTTTCGAAGGTTACCGGAAACAGCTGAATGCCCGTCCTCTATATTTAAACCTACAATGCAAAACCGTTCAAAATATATGTTAATTTTTTTAGGTTATGCAAAATAGAATAAAGTGTTGAGAAATATACGAACAATTTATGGAGATGTCGGCACAAAAATCTTGTGTATCACACGCCCAGAAACTGTTTTGCGAGATCTCGTATTTGCGGGCCTCGCTTTCAGCTCATATGTATCATAATGATAATCTGTATTGATATGAAAATCTGTATCTAATGAGTATCATTCAAGTATACATATATTATAGGTATATTAAAGCACAGGAGTAGAAAACTATTTTTCTGCAATCTGATGTACCTTTGAGAGGCCATCTTAGATGTAATGAAATATACATATATACAGGTGTCCCAGGACGAGCTTACGCTATCGTTATTTTAAAAACTATTTAATATTATTTTACCAAATTTGGCATCTACGGGTTTTCCGACATGCCCGTTTCAGCCAAAATATTTTCAAATCAGTGGCACTTCCTGTTTAACCGGAAGTAGACCCTAACTTTCTTATTTTAAATGGAATGTGGAAACAGCTGAGTGTCCGAGCTATATATTATAAAATCACGAACATACTATGAATAAAATAAAATTCATTTACGTAACAACATCTGAAGTATCATTTGATTTACTAAAAATATTTTCAGGTTATGTTGGGTACAATTTTTTTTTTGCAGTCCGAAAATAAAGAATAAATAAATAAATTATATATATATATATATATATATATATATATATATATATATATATATACAGCGTGTTTCCTTTAAAACAACCAGCGCTTTTTCAAAAATTCGACCAGTGGTTCTCAAACGGCAGAACAAAATTTTATTTTTTTAAATGGTATCCTATATAATTTTTTAGCTTATTAGATAGAGAATTTTTTTCTGATTTCAACGATATAAATATGGTATAGAGTTGTATAACAATTATTTCGAGAAAAATGGTATTAAAAATGTTATAATATTACAATAGGCTATGCAATACACAGGTCTGTTGCCTAGTTACGCTAGTAGTAAACACATTTTTTATTACATTATTTCTAGTTTTTAATACCATTTTTCTCGAAATAATTGTTATACAACCCTATACTATATTTATATCGTTGAAATCAGAAAAAAAATTCTATTTAAAGGACTAAAAAATTATATAGGGTGCCATTTAAAAAAATATAATTTTGTTCTACCGTTTGAGAACCACTGGTTAAATATTCGGTTTGTTACTATTGGTACATTATCCCCTTATTCTTGATCATTTTTGGTATGAAACATTTTTCTCTAAAGTTGTTAGTTCGCCCAAAAAAGCACTGGTTGTATTAACGGAAACATCCTGTATATATACCGGGTGGTGAATTGATTTATGCAATACAGAGAATTTATTTTAATATGCAACATATGGTTTATCACTTCCATGGTTACTCACTCCTGTTAAGAAATGACAGCAATGTAGTATTTGTTCATTTTAAAATGCAACATTATAAATAGTATTGCAGGACAGGAGATACATCCAGAACATTTCACAAGTGGTGTTCATTGTTTCTACGACCGACTAGGATATTGCCTCAGTGTCAATGTGGATAGTTTTGAACATTTATTAAATTAAAAAAAATAATTTTTGTAAGCCAAAGTTTTTTAAAATGTGCTTCATTAAAGTTTTGATTTTTTGTTAATCGTGTATAGACTAATTTATTGAAAATTAGGACTGATAATACAAAACTACAAATTTTGTATGTTGCATTTTAAAATGGACAAATATTACATTGCTGTCATTTTTTGACAGTAGTGTGTAACCATGGAAATGATTGACCGTATGTTGCATGTTAAAATAAATTCACTGTATAGGAAATTCAATGCATTTCTTTTCCATATGGCGATGTTTTGTTCCCTATTTATTTTAGAGGAAAATGCTTGTAGATAATTGAATTCTGCATCCAAATCACTCATCACATTAAATTGGGAATAATATTTTTATAAAATGCTCATTTATAGCGATAGCCATGAAATTTAAACAAAGGCACAAAGATATGACGTTTGAAAAGTTAGTGAGTAGTATAACAGATTAATAACATATTAATAATAAAAAAAGTTCTCCGTGCATGTTGTGAAAGAAATAATTATATTTACAATTATACAAAAGTACGGATTTTAGTTATTTCGTGAATATTAAACAAAATCCGATTAAAACTACTGTTGAAATAAATTTTAGATAACTAATATAACAAATTATTTATTTATTTTATTATCACAATAAAAGTTTTAACAAATCACCGTTAACTGTTAAACCGTGACTTAATCTATTATAAAATTCACGTCTACGTTACTTAATTGTCTAAATATTATTTTATTACATTCTCTTCAAATGGCATTTTTTAAAGAATCTAGATTAGGATGATTTTCTTGATAAATTTTCTCTTTAAGGTATGGCCATAAGAAAAAGTCGTTAGGCGCTAAATCCAGTGACCGTGCCGGCCAATGAATTGTACCGCTACGACCAATCCACAAATCAGGATAACATTGATTCTTGATTCAAATATTCTGTTACGCTTCTTCCAGAGTGTGCAGGGCAACTATCATGCTGATACCAAATAGTTTCAATATTTTCGGATTGGTCTTCAATTTCCGGACCAATGTGGTTTTGAAGCAAATCCAAATATATTTCGCCATTCAGAAATCCATCAATAAAAAAAGGTCCTATGATATTGGTCCCTAAAATACCTGCCCATACATTCACTTTTTGTGGGTATTGAGTATGTGTTTTTAGCATTTGTCGTGGATTATTCTTAGCCCAATATCTGAAATTTTGAACATTTGGTTCACCATTAAGAGTAAATGTCGACTCGTCGGTAAAACATATGGTTTTTAGAAATATTCTGTCCAAATTTGCTTTTTCCATCATGACTTCGCAGAATTCTGCTCTTGTTTGCTTATCACCTTCGAAAATTTCTTGGTTTTTGTGATACTTATAGGACTTGTAATTCTCATGTTTTAAAATTCTTTGTACTGTAGAATGATGGATACCTTGTTCTGTGGCAATTTGACGTGTACTCATATTTGAATTTTCTGTTACCGCCAATAATACATTAAATTTATTTTCGTTCATATTTTCCTCCAATTTTTGTTTTTTATTGTCAATGAGCACTTTTTGCAGGGTTTAAAAACACTACCAGTTGAGTTGAACTAATTAATCTGTTTATTGTAGAAATTGTAGGTATAGGCCGATCGACAGCACTAAATAAGTCTCTTACTTCACCTTGGGAGTTTCCTTCATAAAACCATTTCATGCACTGAATTTTTTCTTGAATGTTGTACATATTTATTTATATTAAACAAAATTACCGTAAATGAACTAATAAACTTATAGTAATTACTTGCGCGAACTGTCAAACTACTGAATATTTTTTTGCATTTGTTTGTACATTTGTTTAAATTCCATGGCTGTCGCTATAAATGAGCAATTTTATAAAAATATTAATCCCAATTTTACGCGTTACAAAAAGTGTAAAATAAAATGTGATGAGTGATTTGGATGCAGAATTCAATTATCTACAAGTTTTATTTGAAACATTTTGCTCTAAAATAAATAGGGAACGAAATATCAATTCACCACCCATGCAGTATATATAATTAATAATAAATTAAAATAGCGTTTACACACATGTATACGGCGCGGGCATACAGCTGTTTTAAGTTACCTTGAAAATATATTGTGCTAGACCCCTACAATACAGAATATCGTTAATCCTTTGAACAATAACCTAGAGCCTAGGCACAGTATAAGAAACAAACAGTAAAGACATAGCGTCGGCTTCTTTGTTGTTTCAGTCGTAAATTATACCTAGCGCCCATGTTTTAGAAATACATTTCAGCGCGAAATTCAAACGTAAAAGAATAACAGTTATGATTTGAAAATATTTTTTATTACTAAATAAAGGAGTACAAAAATACAGAAATATCATTTAGAAATTTTAATAATACAACATGATATAACATAAGAATGAAATATAACAGTTGAAAAGTGATTTTAGTCTTGAAAAAGACAAATTTCATCAGTAATAAAACATAAGATTCCAAGGAACACAAAAACAGGCAAGGTGAACAAAGGCACAAACGAAGTCTGTCTTTTAAGTTTGCCACAAGTCTTTGACGTCATTAGTTAGTGTTTTAAAATAAGCTGATATTTTCACACACAATTTACAACAAAACTTTATGCACAAAATAAATGTTTGACAATGTAAGACAGCAAACTGATTCCAGTTTTTGAATTAGTGCTAACGAAAACTATGATAGAACAGATGGCGCTCTTATCATGGCGCCAGTACAGTGCCTAGATTTACAAACAGTGGCGACAAGGCAGCCTAAACTCCGCCCACCCGCCATGTTGAGGCAAATTTAAACAAGAATTATATGAATGTATATAGTATTTTATTGAAATAAAAATGTTTATGGATATTTATATTAATAATATACATAAAAAATACTAAATAATAACAAGGATATCAATTTATTTATTTATTCTTAAAACTATTTTTATTTTAAACATCATTCCACACTATAAAGCAGTGGCAGCTATAGATTTGTTTGCAAATTTTTTTGAATTTTCTTTACTTTTTCTAGAATTAATTTTTAATCTAAATTAATATATCTATTAATATTTTTTTCTTTTAATTTGTGACAATTTGGTATATTTAATTATAATACATTAATATCGTTAAAATAAAATTCTTTTAAATTTATATTCTGCAAAGAAACAATTGACAAAAACCTTTATAAAAATGATTTCCATTTCTAGAAAAAAATTAAATAACTCGTCTGAAGAATTTTCTCGAAAACGTTTAATAGGGCTGTTGCAAGAATTTTTATATGGCATCTAAGTTGTAAATTTTAAAAGATATTATTCTTTGAAGAGCCACACATTTGAAAATATCACGAAATAGCCATTAGATATTTTACAATTAAATATTGAAATTTGTGAAAGTCACGTGATCTGAAACAGAATGTGACGTCAAAGCACCTACAGTTTAACTTATGACAAACTATGGCGTACTTTTATTTATATAAATAACGTAAACTGTTTTCCTACTGGCTATGACTATGAATGACGTACTGTATGTGCTTCGACGTCACAGGAGTGGGGTGTTGTTTTTCATTACTATTTCTGGCGCCAATCTTTTTATTTAATTATTTGCGAAAATAACAATAATTTATTATTTTTTATATTACTATGAAAAATATTGCATGCATAAATTTTCATTTAAAATACTTTTTAAATAATGTGAAACCGGCTCGGGTATTTTAGATTCTGCAGAATTTATACAAGTTGGGCATGTTTTAACATTCTTCAAGTGAAATAATTAACAAGAAAATATAAATAAATAATACGAGCTGGAAAATTAAAAGAGAAAAAAAATCAAATAAAGTTAACCTAATATCTGAAGTAAACATAATAAAAATAATATATTGTACTTTGTTAAATAATCGTTCATTTTGGCACACATTTAGGGGATACTAGTTTATTAATCTGCAACAAGTTTTAAAAATAATGAAGAAAATATAAGAAAATACTTACTTGTGCTACTAATTTATTCGTGCCAAACAATGTAACGCTCATAAACACATTCACTAAAGTTTATATAAAATTGCTCTACACTATTCTAAGCCAATAAAATAAACAAAACTCGTGAAAATAAAAGTAAATTCAATGCGATATAATGTACCCTGACACAAAGTTTGCCTCAACATGGCGGATTCTACCACGTGATCTACACAACCAATGAAGAGTAAGACAACTATTGTCGCCACTGTTTGTAAATCTAGGCACTGTAGGCGCCAGGACAGCTGATCACAAGGTTACCGGAAACAGCTGAGTGTCCAAGCTCTATATTATAAAATCACAAACATACTATGAATAAAATAATATTAATTTACGTAACAAGACCCGAAGTATCATTTGCTTTACTAAAAATATTTTCAGGTCATGTTGGGTACAATTTTTTTCGAAGTCCTAAATTAAAGAATAAATAAAAAACTATAGCTATGCATTATTTTATTGTTTATTGCGAGTAAATAAGAAATAAATAAATAAACAACTGATTTATATACGGATCGGAAAGTTACTTTCCGATCCCTTGTAGACAATTTTCCGAGCTAACTCAGTAAAGAAGTATTTTCTAGTTTTAAACGCGATCAGAAACAGTACCTTTTCTTCTAGACGATCGTGAAAAAAATGTATTACGCATGTATACATACATGATCAACCTGTTTGTACAACGCCCTTTATTGCACAAATTGTTGATTGTGGATGTTTTTTTTTGTCATAATAAAAAAATAAATATATTTAAATAAAATAACTATTATTACTTATAAGTGAAAATAGCAATGCATTAAGGCTGTCGCGCACTGAGCGACCGAAGCGAAGCGGCCTGTATTCTATTATGACGACGACCATACTGGCGACCAAAAAGACAACAGATCATCCAAATAAAAGAATTTACGATAAATACAGGATGAGTCTGGGAAGACGCTGTACCCCTTTAACTTTTTTTTTATTAAATGTAATAGAAAAAAATGGCTCATATAAAAGTTTTCGTATTTAAAAAATACTATTTGATGGGAGATGTAGATATATTTTATTATTAAGACAGGTTTACAAGATACATTTATCAACTTTTATTTTTTAAATAGCAAATTATAATTATTTTACTAAAATATAATCCGCCACTTTTTTTCTGTTTTCAACGATGTATTAGTTTTTATTAATGTACGTATTTAAAAAAAATCGACAAAAATAAGATAATTGAGATATATGGGAAATAATTTATATTCAAATAATTAAACAATTAACAATTAAATGTCTATTTTATTTTGTTGTTTCCCATTTGCTGTATTTTGTTTATTTTCATACAGCCACCTAGATTATTTGAATAAAATTATTTCCCATTTATTTCAAATATTTTATTTTATCGAATTATTTCAAATACATTAATAAAAACTAATACATCATTGAAAAGAGAAAAAATGGCTGATTCCTTACTGTCCTAGTTAATGGAGGGCAACGCACCAAGCCTATTGACAAAAAGAAGACATCTTATTTCGAGCCAAATTGAGATGAGCATATTGCAAATATACGGACCCGGTAGCGACGCAATAATAAACCCAACGAAAAAGGTAAATTCTTGTTACTTGCAAGTATTACAAACACTTGCACAATAAGAATCTAAGATTTTTCGCGTGAAACAAATATAAAACACCATGCTAATGAAAAGAGATAAAATATGGGGTTATTAAAAATAAGAATGAAATATCGGTTCCATTTAAAAAAATATGTAAGTCTGTTTTATATCTTGAAAAATTATTTTCGTATACTACTGGACAAACAAAAATATCTAACATTTTCATTTGAAACATTTTATTCAATTACTGATACTTCGGAATTTTTGGAAATGAAAATTTGGACCGGTCGGTTTTCATTAGCTTGTAACCCATGATAAATTTTGAAAAAACAAAAGTAGGTAGGTGCTTACATATAAGATGAGTACTTTTGGTTATATGTTGTTTCCTAAAAGTTGATTAACTCAGTATCAGTATATTAATAATAAATTGAGTTAAATATCTATAATATTATATGTTTTATCGTTTATCGATAAGGAGAATTTAAAATAGATTCATATGTCCACAAACATTCAGTAGATAAACATACTGTCTCATATAGACATCTAAATAAATAAATTAGTAATAATAATAATAATAATAATAATAATAATAATAATAATAATAATAATAATAATAATAATAATAATAATAACATATTTTAGGAGTTATTTAATGCAGTACATACAGTATATCATTATAAATCTATAGATAACTAAAGTTATATATATATATATATATATATATTCTCTTACCTTTTGCATATGTGCAGCAAGGAGGTATATTTTTTATTAATTGATTATTTGTTTATATTTTTCCTTATTTTATTTATTTTCTAAATATGTAATAATTTTAATATGGTACCTTAAAGAAAAACGTATTAATAAATTAAATGTATACGAGTGTAATGAAAGTTATTTCGAAAGATAATTAGTTCTAGAGTAAATGTTTTCCGAGCTATAAATACAAAAAGAGCACAGCTGTCTTCAGTGTTCACTCATCACTGGTTCCATTCACATCATGAAGAACACCACGGTAGGAATTTAGAAATTAATAATATATATTAATTAAATAAGTAAAATTATTGTAATTGTTTGTAGCTGTTTGCCGTTCTGCTAGCTCTGTCCGCTGCTTTAGCGGCTGAGGAGGCCAAGAAAGGGCAGAAGCGTGGTATCTTCGATGAAGGTTTCAGCCACGGCTTCGACTCCGGTTTAAGCCTGGACATCGGCTTCGGCTCTGGCTCTGACCTGTCTCATCACGGTCCCATTGACTTGGGATCCTCCGTGCACAAGCACATCACCATCACCAAGAAAGTCGGCGTTCCTGTCCCTAAGCCGTACCCGGTGCAGGTGGAGAAGAAAGTTCCAGTGCCGTACCCCGTGGAGGTGAAAGTCCCTGTCGACAAGCCGTACCCCGTGCCAGTGTCCAAGCCCTACCCCGTCCACGTGGACAAGCCAGTGCCTTACACTGTTACGAAAAACCTGCCCGTGCCGGTGAAAGTGCCTGTGAAGGTGCCGTACCCCGTCAAAGTCCCAGTGCATGTGCCCAAGCCTTACCCCGTGCCCGTCTACAAGAAGGTGCCCGTGCACATCCCAGAGCCAGTCATTGTTAAGAAGCCCGTGCCTGTGTTCATCAAGGGACATGACCATGGCAGCGAAGACCTGTCTTTCTTCTCCTCTGGACTCTCTGGCTTCGGTGGCCATGACTCTGGACTCTCTGGGTTTGGCGGTCATGATGGTGGATTTGGAGGACATGACGGTGGATTTGGAGGACATGACAGTGGACTTGGAGGATTCGGTGCCGAATTAAGCGGCCACGATTGGCATTGAATGGAATTACTTTCCTCTGATGTTTATTTTCCATGATCACTAAACACTCACTTCTTTTGTTGTTTTGCTGGTTTGACTTCATGTTTATACGTTTTAGAATAAAATTATATTTTCTTTATTTTATAGATATATTGTTAATTGTTTTTTTTTTTTGTCTTCTCCCTACTTTTACCCATAGACAGAGAGTTCTTATTTTGGCGACGAGTACATAAAACAATTTAAAAATTTATCATTAAAATAATAACTATTTATGATATGAGTGTTAAAGGTTTAATTTTCTTGTGAAAAGGAAATCCTTCGAATAAAATTATATCACTTTTAGTAAGTATATCATAAAATATTTTATCTAGTGTCACTTTATTTTTCAATTTGTGATTCTAATAATTTATTGACATATGAAATAAACTTCAATTTTGATTTATTCATCATCACCATGGTAACTCACTTTTAATACTAGTAATTTACTTATAACACTGACATTTCACTTTTAACACTGATGCTAGAAAGACTTTTAATTCTAAAAGTAATAGTATTTTATTAATGTTTGTAGATAAAAATAATTATTTATATGAGTTAAAAGTAATTTTATTTTGTTAAAACGTAGTTTGAAACCAGCCTTCGAACAAAATAAAATCTCTTTTAACATGTATGTCATACTTAATTTTTTCTACAAACACTATTTTTTCGTTTAAATTTGTATTTCTAATATTTTTTACATTATGCCAAAAATATCGATTTATTTCATTCGTCATTACCAAGGTTACTAATTCACTTTTAACACTAGTGTTAAAAGTAACAATACTCTGTCACTTTTTAACACTGGTGTCATAAAATGATATTTTTAACCTTAAAAACAGAACATTAAAAAACCTATTTTTAATAGATTTGTAGAAAAACATACTTATTAAATAAAAATTAAATATACGGGTACATTTATGCTCTATTCACATAATATTACTATCATCATAAAGTGTGTAATGTCAAAATTATAAAATTTATCTTCTTTTAGAGTTTTAGAATATTTCGTGCGTTCGTTAACACGAAGTACAAAAAATAGCGTACCTTCATACCAAAGGACTGACGTGCCTCAGGTGATGATTACCCTCACCTATGGGACATGAAATAAACTTCACCTTCAAGGTTAAATGATGCACTTTAGTCTTTGGATATATAATAAACTACAGAAAAGTGAAAGGACTCCTGGTTTCAGTTGAATATTTGTTCTGCAAATTATTGGAGCCAACCATAAAATTGGCTTAATTTGCACTACCCAGAACGATGTAGTATAGTCACGCAGGCCCTGTAACGTGGTTTCCAAGTTTCCCGGATCTAGAACTTCTAGTTATTTTTATTTAGCATGAGAAAAGTGTCAGATCTTTGCTATGCTTGCTTTCGGGCTGGACATCATTTTTGAAGTAATTTACTATTTGTCATGTGGCTGGTGGCACCCTAGTCAATGTACCAGTGATCTATGTCATGTCATTTTATTTAAAACATTCAAAGCATTTTCTTCATCTGTAGCTTTATTTATTCTTTTTGTATTTTCGTGTTAATATCTTCTTCTTTCTTCATCTTTTATTCTTCCTCTTCCTTTATGTTGATATTTATCTTATCTTGCTCCTCTTCTTTCATGACAAATTTTTTGACGTCTCTTGAATCGATAATAGCAGTTTAGTGCAAAATGTCCTTCTTTGTTACATATCCAGCAATTTATTTAGTATTCCGTTCTCTGTATGAATTTGAATTATTATATCTCTTATTTTGTGTTATACATGCAGATTCCATCTTAATTTCGACGTCGATGAAATTTATTTCATCTTCTTTGCGTCTTTAGTCCATTTTTAAATTCTTCAACTGATAATTTTTCAACTCCTGTAGCTTCCATTTGTAGTCTTATGGCATTAAAAGTTCTTTGCAGACCATTTAACAAAAGTGCGAAAAATTCTTCATCCAGAATAGTTGCTTCACACTGGGCTAGTTAGTCACGGATATATTGCGCTCATGCAAGATATTGATCAATTTTCGCATCACCAATTTTCTTTATAGTACTTAATTTTTTTTCGTAAGTCATCCCAACGTGCTGAAATTTTGCATGTAGGTCTATTTCTTTAAGTCTCTTATTTTTTTCTTGTGTAATATCTTCTTTTAATTCAATGGGGTTTTCTTCTTCTATCACTGTCCATACCTTCTTGGCTTTTAGCAAATAATTTTATGTGGTGTTTCCCTAACTGATTATTATTATTATAATTATTATTATTATTATTATTATTATTATTATTAATATTATTATTATTTAGCTTCGTTATTATCGACGCTGAGAAGCTATCCATTTTAATATATTTTTTGTCAATCTTTTTCTGCTACCCATTCGTAGCGTATTTTATGTTACTTACTCGTAACTTCTTTTAGATTACAAACAGGAGGCTCGGGCCCATAACCTGAAGTCATCTACTGTTTGTCTTGTGGCTGGTACTACCTGAGTCAATGTACCAGTGATTGATGTTATATGTCATTTTATCTGAAACACTTGTAGCAGGCAATGCAAAATAAAAAAATTTGAATCGGAGATAGCGGCCAAAAAAAACAAGAATTGTCAAAAAAATCATACTTTGATACCGATTGTAAATGTCCAACGATTAATAAATAATTATTGTATGTTTTGTAATATTCCTACAATATTAGTGACCCTGTTTACTAAAATAGCATGCCGGAAAATAATATAGACAGGTCAATTGAGGAACAATCTGCCGTCAGCCGTGTTTCTATACGTGTACCGCCGTTTTGGACCGCCGATCCTTCTCTGTGGTTTGCACAGCTAGAAGGGTAATTTCTGATTAACAGCGTCACGCGGGACGAAACGAAGTACGGATACGTCATCGGAAATTTAGAAGCTCGATATGCCGCCGAAGTAAAAGACGTCATCACCGCACCTCCAGCTACAGGAAAGTACGATAAATTAAAACCTGAATTAAATTCTCGTTTATCTGCTACTCAGGAATAGAAAACTAGACAGCAGTTGCAAAGAGAAGAATTCGGCGATCGGAAACCATTGCAATTCCTCCGACGCTTTCGAGACCTTGGCGGCGCCACCATCACCAAAGCACTACTACGCACGCTATGGATAGGCCGTCTACCAAGCACATTGCAAGCAATCCTAGCTATGCAGACGGAAAGTACGCTTGACGCAGCTGTAAAGCTTGCAGATAAAGTGCTAGAAGTTTTTCCGCAGCAACAAATCGCCGCCGCCTCTGCACCTCCCGATGTTTCAGTAAACGCCATCGAAGCTCTCATGGCGAAAATGGAAGAGCTACAGCTGCAAATTACGGAGCTCCAGAAATCCAGGTACACTCGATCCAAACACCAACCACAACACGGTCAATGTGCGCGGTCTAAATCTTGTCTCCGAGAACATTCCTCTAGTCGCCGGTCAACCTGCTGGTATCATCGGAAGTACGGTGTGGATGCTTAAAAATGCACTCCACCCTGTAATTTTGCAGCGGAAAACGCAAACAGCAGTCATTAAATTCGGCGGATAATGATTGCATTTCGGGAAGTTCACGCCGACTCCTACTGACGGGCCACTATTCAAAAAAACATTTCTTGATAGACACCGGTGCGGACGTATGTGTGTACCCCCGAAAAGAGATACGTGGCGTACGTGAACATACAACCTACGAATTGGCGGCAGCGAACGGTACGCCAATAGCAACTTACGATTTTATAACGCTACGACTCCATTTCAATCTTCATCGTGGGTTTTTGTTGCGATTCATAAGAGCCGACGTCGTAAAACCGATCATTAACGTAGATTTTTGAGCACACTATGGACTTTTGGTAGATATAAAAAACAGACTTTTAATAGATAGACACTTCATGTTCAGTGAGAGGCTCCACTACCACCAATGCATGTGATGAAGTAAAAACTGTTCCAGTGCCGAGCAAATACGGAAAATTATTGACTTTATTTCCAAATATCACCAAGCCGTCTGGTGTATATTCGCAAGCGGCGAAGCATTCGACTCGTCATCATATAAAAACTTCACCAGGTCCACCAATATCAGCCAAACCTAGACGTTTAGCTTCAGATCGTCAGGATGCAGCTCTCAAAGAATTTGAAGTCATGTTGGACCTAGGAGTGGTCCGCCGTTCTGACAGTCCATGGTCGTCTCCGCTGGTGTTGGTTCCCAAGAAAGACGTCAATAGCTGACGTCCGTGCGGCGACTACCGTGCGTCCAACGCTCGTACAATTTCCGACAGGTATCCTGTGCCATACATCGCCGACTTTACACATTCTCTGGCTGGGAAAAATATTTCTTCCAGTGTAGACTTGATGCGCGCTTACCACCAAATACCAGTACACCCAGAAGACATTTCTAACACGGCAACAACAACACCATTTGGACTCTTCGTTCCAACGTTTCATTGATGAGGTGCTACTGCGGTTAGATTTCACATTGATTAATGACATACTGCTTGCCTGAACATCAGAGAAGGAGCACGAAGAGCATTTTCGTCAAGTTTTTATGCGTCTTAGTGAAGCCGGAATTCTCATCAATCCAGCGAAGTGTGTATTCGGCGCGAAAGAAGTTTCTTTTCTAGGACATACCGTGTCTGCTGCAGGAATCAAGCCGCTGCGAAGCAAAGTTAGCTCCAATGATAATTTCCAACAGCCACAAATATACCAGCAACTGCGTCGTTTTCTCGGCATGTTTAACTTCTACAGGCGATTTGTGAAAATGCAGCAGAAATTCAAGCCCCTCTCAACAAATTGCTGCAAGGGCCCAACACCAAAGGGAAAACAACCCGTGTCATGGACCGACGAAGCCGCCAGCGCTTTTACAGCTTCTACAAACGCTCTCGCTGAGGCCACAGTTCTCGCTCACTCATGTTCAAACGCACTGCTCGCCATTTTCACTGATGCGTCCGATACAACAATCGGTGCAGTCCTGCAACAATATACTACAAAAGGATGGCAGCCACTGTCATTCTTTTCGAAGAAATTTGGTTCAGCACAATCGAAATACAACACATACGACCGCGAGCTTCTGGCGCTCTTCGAAGCAATCATACATATGGTAGAAGGCCGCGAATTCATCATCTTTACCGATTTACCGACAGAAAATCATGTCTTTTTACGACACAACGCTGCTAGATGCCCTCTTCAACCACCTTACGACGGTCCGTACGAAGTCGTACAAAGAAAGGAAATATTTTACACTCTGAAAATTCGTAAGAAAGAGGCAACAGTAAGCATTGACAGACTCAAGCCCGCTTACATCGCCGCTGAAGCCGACACCGTCGTGGAGATACTACCACCAGCAGAGGCTATTGCAACATCGGTACAGCTCCTACCACAAAAAAAGACAACTCCTGTGGGTCCGCGAGTTCGTCTCCTTCTCGTAATCGTCAACTCGATCACTAGGGGGAGAGTCATGTAGCAGGCAATGCAAAACAAAAAATTTAGAATCGGAGATAACGACCATAAAAACAAGGTCTGTCAAAAAAATAATAATTAGATACCATTTGTAAATGTCCAACGATTAATAAATAATTATTGTGTGATTGTGTGTTTTGTAATATTCCTACACTTTCAAATAATTTCTTGAGTGGAAGTGTGCTGGGCCCAAAACCTGAAGTAATCTACTATATTTTTAGTACAAATTTATTATCAAGTATTTTATTATAATAATTTACAAAATAGTTATATTGACATCACAATTATTTATTGATTGAATGACACGATCATTTTATTGTTTTTCAAAACTATTTTGTATATTCCAATTATCAAAATCAAATAACAATTTTTAATAAATGTTATACGGCTGTATCATGTAGCACATCGTATGTATTAAACAACGTGGTTAAATATTTATAGAAACAAATATAACACGTGACAGTAAGGTTTTTTTTCATCAAAGCCAAATAGAAGTAGTAAAATTGCAATATATTTGAATCCACGGATGCAAAATGAAAGTAAGACCTGACGGAAAATTATATTCGCGTTCATTCCGAATGTATAGTTTACTACGTAGTCCGTCCCTGGCTACGTATCGTGCATCGTATACAAAGGTTTCTAAGAGAAAAATAAAAACGCTTGCGCTAGAGCACAGCTCTCTCCACTACTCACTGGCCTGCTTGTCGCTTGGTCGCCGTTATATGCTCATTTTGTTCTTCGTCCACGTTACTGTGTGGTCGCTTATCGTCTAGTGCCACAAGAGACATGGACAAATCCAAAGGTAAAGATACTAGTCGTTCTCGATGCATTTGTTTTTCTAGGCGATCCTTATAGAAGGAGAACAAGGACCTTATGAGGAAGAGGAAAGAGATAGGGAATTAGAGAGAGACAACACTAGAAGAAACAGGCCAGCTTTTAATCATCGGTCTAATTCTCGTGACTGCCGTTCTCCTAGTGAGACGAATTCTTGTAGAGATTCTCGAATATGGCGTTCTCGCTCCTCGCACCGTACAGGTCGCAGGAGCGGCAGATGCTGGGAAGTCGGATGGCCGCATCCGGCATAACAAGGCGGCGACAGGGCCGGATCAAGACAGAATACTCCATATATTAAGTCAGCGCGAATATGAAAGTCGCAGCCTGAGTGTTGCGATTTCACTCTATAGCCTAGCCAGCACGTGCTGCGAGGCGAGCATCGCAGTAGAGACGGGCAATTCAGAGGGCCGCTTCAGGCATGATGCGACATCGACTGGGTCAGACCAGGGCAGGGAGCTCCAAAAGTCAGATAACGACGATTCACCTAATTCAGGACGGTTGAATGACTCTGGCCTTTCTGACATCAGAATCATTCTGGGACTCGACCCTAGTCAACATAAAAAATCGGAGTTTTTCCTGCACCCAGCTATAGAAGCTATTTGGAATACGATTTGCCGGATAATAACAAAACTCTCCTTCCTCAGCGTGTGAACCCGGAGATCGAATCCAACATGAACCCCCTGTACTCCCTAACATTCACAATACCAGTCTCATCTAGGCAAGGCGTTAGCAGCTCTAGGCCGCTCTATGAACGCTCTCCTCGATGAGGAGATCGACTTTCCCAAACAAGCCAAAGAAAAAATATTAGCAGGCGTTACGGACGCCGGGCGGTTGCTCCGCAGCCTTTTTAGCGACATATCGCATAAAAGGCGACAACTTATCTTTCCTCTCATGAAAAATAAATAAAAAACCTGGGGGAATCAGTCCGACCAGGAGAATTTTTATTCGGCCCTGGGTTAGGGGAAAAGATTCAGAGTATAAAAGCATTGGAGAAGGTAGGAAAAGACCTTTGGCCAACACAGCTCTCCTTTCCTCGCACTCGGCCTAAGGCCGCTCAAGGAATTCATAAAACAAAGAGGGGAGGAGGTAATAAACCACAGTGTACACTGAAGTGATCATGTGAATTTTATATTATATTAAATGAAAAAAATCTGATGTGGCCAGCACATTACCTTCCGTCAGTTCTATGTATTTTGTATAAATGTCATACAGAAAGTTCCTTGAAAAAGATTATATTTCTTGTACATTACCTTAAGGCAGTTGTATGTAGTTTAAACAAATTCCAAACAGAAAGTTTCTAACAAAAGATATATTTCCAGCAAAATTATAACATAAACATACTGTCAACTGCACTTGACACTGACACCTTTCAATCAAAATTTTCTATTTTCTTAATGTAGCAGCTGTTTCCAGAGTTATAGCAAAGCTGACTAATATACATGATATTTAATGTCTTTATAATTTTTTAACTCTATGTCCATTTAATATGAAGTATAAAATGCATTTAAAATGTATAGAGAATAAATAATTCTTTAATATTTATAATAACATTAAATGTGAAAAAATGATATTTAACATCGTTTTTTCAAGAAAAACTGTTAAAATCTTCAAATGAGGGTACTTCCGGTTGACCAATTATAACCAAAATCTAATCAGCTCTTCACATGGCTGTAACGAAGAGGAATACGAAAGAATTATAATTTTTGGAAGTGTAGTATTAGAGTTATCGCATTAGAAAATTTTGTCACACACAGACACACACACACACACACACACACACACACATACATACACACACACACACACACACACACACATACAGACATCATCGTAAAAATAGTAAAATCGTATTCTAGGGACCCTAAAACGTGCTTATTCATCAAAAACTCACCACCGAATTTTTTGACCAAAGACAATACATTCCTTACCTAAAGGTGACGGAAGGTAGAAACAGCAGCGTTTTATAGTAAATATCAATGATTTTTTTTGTTTTTTCTCCATTTATATTTACATTGTTACAACAAATATTTTACATTTGTAGTAGGCTAATGCACCCACAGTAACCCCCTCCCCCCTTCTTCCAGTGAGGTTCAGCACGGCAAATTGTACTTTCTGCTCAAATTCTTGCTTCGCTGCTTGCAGACGATCTGGCACTAGTCGTCGTGGCTTCTCTGCTACTTGAGGTTTTGGTGTAGTACGGATATGATTTGTCTGGTTCTTCAGTTTCCTAGGACCACCTTCTGGTCGAGTGATCTCTAGAAACCTGTGAAGTAGGGCATGAAATTCTGAAATACCAAAATTTGTCTTTATCGAATCTATTTGACACTTGACACTTTGTCCCTTTGTCGTCAGTATTGTTTTTTAAGTCTATTAATCTCACAAAATTGACCCCTGTAGTGCACTATCCACGCCAACAATGAGTGCCCGTGAGGTGACGCTTGGTAAACGCCCGCACGGTACAAATATGGCATCATCATTACCGATATCTACATACAAAGCGGATTGGCACACCCAGTAATGGGTAATATGCCGTGATGATACATTTATTTTATTTTATTTAATCTTACATTCACAAGGAGTTTATAAAAAGCTAAAAAGTCCACACCGATGATTGGCCTTGCTACGTCAGCAATCACAAATGTTCACATAAAGTCTCAACGTAATCATAAATCTAAAACTAAATTAATTGTTCCGAATGTCGCGATAGACGTACCGTTTACCGCGTATGCCGATTTCACTCGCGGATGTCGCGTACGAATATGAGGATATACACAAAAGTCGGTACCAGTGTCTACAAGAAACTCGACTCGCGTTTTCTTCTCTGTCACAAAAAGTCGGCGTGACATCGGATTTACGTCGCTGGCCGCCATCAACGACTGCGCTGTTCGTTTCCCGTCGATGATGGCCGCTGGTAGCTGCATGGGGGCTTACATCTTCTCACCTTCGCGCAAGCTCTGCCACTTCATCTAAGACGACCTAACCACAATGTCCTGAGAAGATTGTCTGAAACAGTTGAGCCGGATAGGCTTCCTAGACGTCGTAAAAATTGGGAAGGACGGCTGTCACCCATCTCTCCACGTTCGAGTAGTCTACGTGTCTTCTTCTCCTGCGATGCACTCAAGCGTGTCTGTAAAGCTGCTGCCAACGCGGTGTACGGATTCTTCGGAGGATTCATAATATCACGCACTTCACTCACCGCGCGAGTATCGATATAGTCATATTTTGTTTTTTCACTCATGATGTTTGCAAGACGAAAACTGCGCTCTGCAATTTTAAGCCACATCTCTGGATCTTCGGAGTTAAATGGCGGTAATTAACAGCGACGCGGTTTACCTCGGTTTGGGCTATTTTAAAATTTTGTATATTAAGCCCGAAAAAAGATTAGAAATCTTGTACGTTCCGTTTAAGTCGTTCACTCACTTCACAGTTAAACCGTTTATCACGTCGGGCAGTCACCCGTTTTGAAGTGATCATGTGAATTTTATATTATATTAAATGATATTGAACAGTAGCGTTTTGAAGCAAATATCAATGATTTTTTATTTGTTTTTTACGTCTATATTTACATAGTCACAACAAATATTTTTAAAACTGTAGTGGGCTAATGCACGCACACTACTAATGACCAGTTAAACAGGAAGCAGCCGGTCTTTTGGAGAACGTCTGCGATTTTTGAAGAAAATTTGAAGGTCAGTGACATCTAACCCGACAGTCTTATCCTGGATCGAAGGATTCAAAATCCCTTTTCTGGAAGTACTTCCTCATTCTATTGATACGCTTATACATCATTTTTCGATTGGCGAAACAGCTTCAATGGATCTAGCCATTAAAGAGCTCTCCGCTTGAGGAGCCATTGCCAAGTGCGAGCCATGTGTCGACCAGTTTGAATCCCTAATCTTTCTAGCTGATAAGTCTAACGGCAGGAAAAGATTTTTTCACAATCTCAAATATTTAAATCAGTATATATTTGCGGCACACTTCAAAATGAAAGATCATTGAACTACTCTAAGGCTAAATTTTGATGCATTTTTTTTAATGATATTAGAAAAGACACATACAAGGCTGTAATTTTTACTGATGCCTCGTTGATAGGTTGAGGTGCTTGTTGCGACACGGAAAATACATTGTTTTTGGTGTGATCCGCATCAAAGTTTCCATATAAATTTTTTAGAATTGCAAGCCATTTTCTACGGATTAAAATGTTGTGCACACAATCTTCCTAATTGTGACATCCTCATTAGCTGGTAGGATTCATTTTAAGAATTGGTACTCATTTTAAAAGGTTTAGAACGCTAGTTCATTTATATTACACATTAGTTCGATCTCAACTTGAATTTGCTGCTGTATGTTGGTCTCCCCATTATCTAATGTATATTAATAGAATAGAGGGTATTCAAAAGAAATTTATTTCTTATTTAAATTGGAAATTTCCAAATAACTCGTTAAACTTCATCCCTTTACAAAAGCGTAGAGACTTGATAGATATGACATTTCTGTATAAAATTGTAAATAATCATATCAGCAGTTCTACCCTTTTGAACGAAATTTCTTTTCGAATACCTTCTCATTCTACACGTTCATGTGATCTATTTTCCTTAAGGAATTATAAAACTAACTCAGCTATGTTCTCTCCTCTAAACAGAATAATGTGTAAATATAATAATTTCTTCTCTCTCAACAATTCACCTGATATTTTCCATTGCTCATTATACACGTTTAAGTCGTTTATAAGAAATAATTATTTTACTCATATGTCATAATCAATATCTCTTTTTTTCATAAATTTTCACTGTATTATTTAAGTAGGTTTGTCTGATGAGAAATTATTTCTTGTTTGTATTTACTTTGTAATGTGCTGTACTGTCATTGGGACTCGTCCTGTTGTATAGCCTAAACTTTAAATAAATAAATAAATAAATAAACACCACCGCTATATCCTATCGGATATCCAGATGGGTCGCATTCAACATTTAACTAGATCGATTTGGCAGTAGTGTAAACACAGAAATATCTGGATTTTCGCGTCTGATGCAAGTTCAGTGGATAACTACGAAGCAGACAAAGAGTCGCGTCAATCTAGTGCTGAAACAGAATGGTCTTTAATCCAATACGCTTTCGATCGCGTAGTAGACTCTTTCAACCAACCAGATGTCGACTTGTTCGCGTCTCATATCAACCACAAATGTAACAAATATTTATCTTGATGTAGAGACTCTAGGAGCATCGTCATTGATGCGTTCACCCTGAACTGGAAATACTTTTTAAATTTAATTTTAAGAAGTCTTCAAAAAATCATCCAGGACAAGGCCGAAGGGATTGTAGTTGTGCCACTCTGGGCTTCACAGTCTTGGTACACACTCTTCTCCAAACTAATAACTGGACTAGTAGTTTACTTGAACCCATCTTCTGATTTATTGTATTCTCCTTTCAGCAAAACCCACCTTTTAGCTTACTAGCTTACCCTGATGGCCGCAAAATTATCTTAGACTCGTTCGTAATTAGAGATGTTCCGGAAATAGCCATAGAAACCATAATCTCATCAGTTGCGGAGTCCACGTTTAAACAATATAATACGATGTACCGTCTCTGATGGGACTTTTGTACAAAGGAGAAGATTTCTTTGTATTACGCGTCTAACAAAGAAGTGCTCATCTTAATTACAAGTATGGAGCTCTAAATTCCCATAGGGCGGCACTCACTTTTATTTTACCTAAAGATCTAGGTTCCGACCCGATAATTTAGAGGTTCATAAAGAGCATGTCTCGCTTAAGACCAACCTAACCGAGATATGCTAATACATGGGACTCCGTAGTGTTATTCTCATTTATAGAAACTCTACCTTTAGATCTGACACTTCAGCAACTGTCGCAAAAGCTAGTCACACTTTTAGCCCTGATCACAGGAGGTAGACTTCAGACCATATCCTTAATGAAACAATCGGATACTACGGAAGATCACCAGTGTATTCAAATTAAGATAACGGACCCAAGTAAAACATCAGGAGTGAATAAAAAACAACCCACGTTACACATACCCTTTTTGAGGGAAAAACCGACACTCTGCGTCGCGACGACCTTAAGGAAGTATATCGAGATGACGGAAACATTTAGAGCACCGGACCAGGACTTGATTTTTGTTACAATGAAAAAACCTCATGGCGTCGCAAACAAGCAAATGCTAAGTAGATGGGAAAAGCAAATGCTTGCCTCAGCAGGAATTGATACCTCAAAATTCAAACCCCATACAACTTGTCTTTCCTCTACTTCCGCAGCATTGAAACAGGGAGTTAGTTTGGAGACGATATGTAGAACAGCGGGTTGGTCAGAACGCACAGAAATATTCGCTAAATTCTAAAATCGCCCTCTCTGTGACAAGACTGAATTTGCCATAGCGGTGCTACGACTTAGTACGGCAACATAATAATTTATAGTACGAATAATTTTGTTTTCTTTTATTTGACCGTATGATATTTACTTTCAGCTTTGCCTTTTTTCAATATATCTTAATGTGCTGATAATTTTGTTCTTTTCTATTTTTACTTAGAATTCATTAATCCGCAATACAAATGCTTTGAACAACTACATAGTAAACAATATATTCAGACTGGATGCGAATATAATTGTACGATCAAACTAACTTACTTAGTTCGATCGTAATTAAATGAAGCGACCAGTCCGAACATATCACTCCCATTCCACCCTAAGGGTACGTTTATATTGGAGTTGTGATAAACGATAAGAGCGCCGATACTAGCGAAGCAATGCGAATGAATGTACAAATTTAAATGTAAGTGTTTATATTGAAGCAGTGCATAAAGCTACGCATAGGACATAACGTTTGTCTGTATTTCTACGCTCTCATCGAAGCAAGACGCAAGAAATGTACTGAAGATTTTTCCATATTAAACGACTAAAATTCACCTATAATAACTATATCCAACAATAGTCCTACTCAGATTTACATGCACGAAACGGATACATCGGAAAGTTATTATTGCAATAAATCTGACCACCTAAATTCAAAAAACTCTATTCAATATATTCTTAATAATTATAAATTTTTCTAGAGTACTTTTTTATTTTTAATATTTATTAGTTAATAGGTAGTTAGATAAAAAAATATATGCCCAAATAAAGATTTACATAAATAATATTTCGACTTAATTTATTGTAATCATTGACCTTTACTCCTGAAGAATTGGCCTCACGTGTCAATTGCACTATGTTTTTGTTATTTGTTGGAAGGAATATATAGCGCCGTGACCGATCACACCATGCCATCTACCGGCAGAATCGAGACGCACAGCCAGTTGACATTTGAATATTGGTAAGAGCGAACAAAGTAGCTGACATCTGGTGGCAAAATAAAACATATAGGTCGTAGGGAAAACGTTGTGCTATCATATAGGGTTATATAGTACACTATTATTCACGAAAGATGACTATTCAAGGTCATTTGTTCGAAGAAAGAATACACATAGAAATTTAATTCCATGAAAGTATTGATATAAATTTATACTTCAATACATTATTAGATTGTGTTTTAATCATTAGAAAAAAACCATTAAAAAGTGCTATTCCATGCCAAAAATTACGGTAACCAGAACATCTGGTACAGTACAGTAGTAGTAATAATTATTATTTAACATTACAAATTATAACTACATTTATTTTCTAATCTTCCCGGTATCATTTTATTTAATTCTGCTTAAAAATTATACTTTAACCTTCCTATCTTGTTTGTACGTGGTATGAATGGAACTAAATTATATTTGGGAATTTTTTTATTTTTGCGCTTTTAATAGTTTTTTTTACTGCAATCAACCCTTCCCTTTTGTTGTGTTGAAAATCATTCATGAATTTTCTTTAAATTTGATAAAGTTTTTGAACTTGTATAATTTCAGGTAGAGTATAAGGCGTTGATATTTTCAAATTTAAAGCTCTATGTAATAATCACGTCCTTCACATGAGAGTGTCGCCCAGTAGTACTGTGTACTGTTAGCGAACTGTTTGCAGGGACCCTAGTGGCTTCAATGCTTATGGCTTAACCTCGGTCCCAGAAAACGGTACTAGACCAGCTGATGTCAACCAATTGGAGAACGAGGCACGTGAATAGCCCAGCCCCAGTTGCGGTCGGAAGGCTTTGGAATTTTCGATCTCGCCTGGGCGTAAGAAATTACAACCTCTACGACGCGGAGTCATCAGCGTCGTACACAGCGAAACAGAGGACTCGCTGTAGCTCCCCAAGGCCGCCTTTCTTTCTCGCCCTACCGACGGAGGTCCGCTCCAGCCCTGCAGCTGCGGCTGGGCCGAATGCTCAGTCACAGCACCTAAATGTTTTCACTCCGGTGCTACCACCATTTTTTTGGGTATACAAAATTTTCACACAATTTATAATTTTGTAATTTAAATTCAATTTTATTATTTTTTTACTATTTCGTAAAATTTAAGCTTCTTAAATTAAGCATTACATATTATTTGTTTTGTGTTCCTTCTCTCGAGTACACCTCTCGAGGTTAATCCTTTTCAAGGGTTGGCGCCCGAAGAATTAGTTTGTGGCAGTAAAAAATTTTACACAGGAATTGGCCTGGGTCAGTTTTTCTGTTGGGCTATATCAACCACAAATTTATTTCTCGAACCCTCGACTATGCTTCCGCTCCAAAAACCATAGTTAGCCGGAGTCCTTTTGTGTGCGACACAGAGCCCTTCATATGTGTATACAGTGTGTCCCATTTAGAGCTACCACCATTGGGGTCTCGAGAACCATAATAGATGCAATGTCGGTTAAATGGAACTTATAACGGTCCATCTCAGATTTGCTCCAGAAATTCTCATAGGACGTTAAATAATGGTGGAAAACTGAATTTGGTCGATTTTTTTCATTTTAAATTTACTTTTAAACCATGAGTAATCGAGAAAAATGTTTCAAATGAAAAAAAAATGATATTTTCATTGTCTATCCAGTGTAATTTTCCGAGATATAATACAAAGTTGTTTACTTGTTGAGTTACGTGAAGTAGTAGATAAGAAAACACAAGATAACTTACTTCACTATTTTATTTTGTAAGCCAAAATGTACATTCCAACTATGCAGTCATCATCAATTTTGGCTTACAAAATAAATTAGTAAAGAAAGTTTATCCTGTGTTTTCTTATATAATACAAAGTTTTATTTTTTTAAATGGAACCCATATATATATATATATATATATATATATATATATATATATATATATATATATATATATATATATAAATTGAGTATTTGAAGTCAACAAATATCATATCTATTTAAAAAAAATATTTAAGACGTAATTGTAGATACAACTGGTTTGTACAGTAGCCAGATACACACTAATTCTAAAAAAAACTAAGTAATTTTCCTACTTCGTTCTAAGGCGAGCTGATGAAGCTGTTTTCACGGTTTTCTTATGAGTTCAGCGAAATTAAATACCAAAATGTGGTATTATGATTCTATGTTAGCCATTACATAACTCCTTCCCCCTTAAGACAAATATTATTGGAAAATTGATGTTTCAATAATGTTTGAATTTGCAATTGGTTGAGCGTTACCAGCTTTCCTCTTAAGACATTTATTATAAATTTTCTTAATACTAATAATATTATAGTGAATACAACAATAATCAATGTACTATTCATGACAGAATGTGTTTCATTATTTTCATTTATTGGTATTATTGGTTTTAACGAGATTTGCTCTAGGCCTGTTAATTTTACAATTGGTTTTATAGTAGGGATGTTTTCATGCTTATTACTATCTATCTTTAAATTTATCATTTTACCAAAACAAACTGAATACTTATCGTTTACATTGTTAATTTTACAATTATTTGTCAAGAATATACCTTTTAAATTTTTATTAATTATTTCATTCTCACATTCTATTTTATACTCGCTTTCAAAAGGGGTATACAATATACTTAATATTGCAGTAAATTTTAATCGACTGTTCATATAGATTTGGAGAGGTGAATTAATGGAGAACCAGTCCTTGAAGAGCAAATTATTTATTGATACATTAACAATAAACAACACCGACGCTTCGGTCACAAATTGACCATCCTCAGCTCGATCCTCAGGGTTCTGAATAAATGTTTTTCAGACCCGTGAGAATGGTCAATTTGTGACCGAAACGTCGGTGTTGTTTATTGTTAATGTATCAATAAATAATTTGCTCTTCAAGGATTAATTCTCCATTAATTCACCTCTCCAAATATACTTAATATTAGTAAAATCTATCTTTATAATATAATTATACCTTTCAAGAATGACTTGCTTACAGTGAGTGTTTAGTTTATTAAAGTATATTTCGGACGGGCAATTTTCATTGATATTACTGTTTTCTTTACAGATGAATAACTTTTCCTTAATATAAACACAATTTTATAATTTATAGATTTCTTTATTAACGATAGAATAAAAGCCAGTAGGAATATTCAACGTTACTAAATTTTCGTTTTTTATTGTAGGAATTCTAGTTACTTGATGAATATTGATTTGTTGTTCGAAAATAGAAATTTCAATCAAAATTTCTAATTTTGAGTTTAGATAACAAACGGTTTTCATAATTATATTATTCATATAATTTTCTTTAAATAATGCTCTCATTGGTTCTTCAGTGTTTTCATTTTTATAATGATTTATTTCTTCTCGAGAAACTAATCCAAAGTACAACGTGTTTAGACTGTAGAAAGAAAGAGTTTCTTCAATTTGTAAAAGGGATAGGTAGATTTGATTGGTAAAGGTTAATAGATTTTGAAATATTTGATGTATTGCTATTATGTCTATTTCGTCATAGAATTGTTTTATTGCTATGTTTATAGATTTCAATTCTTTTTCTATTAATTCATTATTTTTATTCATTAATTGAATCTGAGTATTAAACTGTTTTGTGAAATTTTGATTAATTTTTATTTGTTCATTCATACTATTTATTATATTTCCTTGATTACTCCTTTCCTTGTGGTATTAAGTATTTTATCATAGTTTTCTTTATCTTCTTGATCCAAATTACCAGTTATACTTTTTATTACAGTACCGAGCCCGTTAAGAATTCCTCGTTTAACTCTGCTAGGTTTTTGAATAACGTGAATTTTCATTTCAATATTATTAATCGCGTTTTCTAATAGAGTATTATCATTCTCAAAATACTTCGCTGTCAGAATGTTCATTTGATTATACAAGTCATTTTCGTAAGAAATTTAATTATTATAATTATTATGAATATTATTAAAAGGTACACTAACGTAAATATAGTTATAATTATTAATAATATAAGCATTACCTAAGTTAATTATGTTAATTCCGGCATTTTTGGTTGCGTTGAGGAAGTGCTCTCTTCTTGACCCTTCGATATTAAGATATCTGAAATTATACGAGATCTTTTTAGTTGATCTATTTTAGTTTTTATGTTTTTTGTTGTTATTATTTGTCCGCGTTCTGGAATCACTTTCTTTAAGGTATGTTTCTTATATTTGGGTTTCTCTACTTTTACGCTATTTCTCTTATGTTGTTTAACATACCTACTCGTAGATAGTTTGGGGAATGGTCAGGTTTGCATTAGCAGGTTTACTATATTTTTCCTTTTTAGTGATAATATTTTGTTTAACTTGTTTAAATAATTCGTTCATTTTGCGTGCGTGTTTAACATTATATTCTTCCGTCACTATTTCTTCAGGCTGAACGATTTGATTGTTATCCATGTGGCCTAATAAGATTTGAAAGGGTGAATTTTTTGTTGTAGAATGTATACTATTGTTGTATGCGATTAAACTATAAATTACTTTATCTTTCAAAGTCAAAGATTGTTTTGTTCATATTTAAGATGCGGATAGTTTCGATTAAACTACTATGAAATCTTTCTAGGTATATTTCCGTTTGCCTTTGGATTGTTGGTACTCGTGATATGCAGTTTTATATTCCTATTGAGTAGAAATTCTCTTAATAGTTTATTATTAAATTCTGTACCTTTATCGGTTATTATTTTTTCAGGTAAGCCAAAATGTGAGAAGAATTTTATTAATTTCGATATGATAGTGATTGAATTTTGGTGTTTAACCTTATATAAGCTTGGGCAAATTTTGAAAAGCTATCAATAATAGTTAAAAAATTCTGTTTTTCTAAAGACAAAATATCTAAATGAATTATTTGTAATGGTTTATCTGCTGTCAGGCCCGATCCTACCGGGTGTTCATTTTGTTCCCAGAACAAAGGCGGCCAAGCATGGGGGCGGCAAAACCATCCTAACTTTTTATATATAAAAAAAAATTGTTAAGAATTTTAAAAATATCAACAATTAATGAAATAAACATATTAATCAAGCATTATTCTTTTAATGGTTTGGCTGACTGGTAAAATTATCTATCCTAATAGGTATATACGAGTAGTTTATTTTATTAAAAGACTGAGTATACTTATGATGTCAATCACTGGTGTAACTAGAAATCTTGCGCTCCTATAAGAAAATTTTCTGGGTCGCCTTGATTTACAACGCTCCAAGAAAAAAATTAAAAGCAAAAAAAAATATTAAGTTTTACATTATACGGTGACAGTAAATATTATAATCAATTTTTTTACGTAATTATTAGTTAAACTTTTTCATTATTATAATCAAATTTTCTTTGTTGTAATCAAAAATCTTTAGAAAAAAAACCCTAAGGAATATCAGAGGAACATATTTTCATTGAATTACCTAACTCTTGATACAGATATACATAGGTACAGGGTGTTAATCAACAAGCAGGCCATAGGCGATTGGAAATCAGTTTTCCTTTGCGTAAAAGTTCCCAATTAATTTTAAATAAAAATGTTTCAAATAAAACTCGTAGATAATTAAATTCTACGCGTAATTCAATAAACTGTTTTTAACATAGTATTAGCTAATGATTTTATTTCTAATTCATTGTATGCCATTGTTTAGAACTATGCTCTATTCCATTTGAACCATTCAGCAGATGGTGCTCGCATCAGCGCCAGTTTTAAGTAAACTTGTCTCCAATTTCAGCCAAACAGAGAGGTCAAAACTATTCCCTATTCTCTGCAGTATGAATGGCTTAAATACCTGAAAAAATAAAAAGGGGCAGGGGGGCGGCATTTTTATATAAGAACAAAGGCGGCTGATACGTTAGGATCGGCCCTGTCTGCTGTGGGAGTTAATATGTTAGGTACATTTATTGGCCTTCTTTCGTATTTGTTTATTAGACATGTTTCGCATTTATTTATAAAATTTTGAATTTCCTTCTTCATATTAGGGAAGTAATACTCTGATTTTAACTTAGAGTAAGTTTCTGATATTCCTTTATGAATAGATTTACTTTCATGGTAATTTCGTATAAGCATAATTTGCTCATCTCTGTCCTGGACATCAACAAGTAAATTTTTACACTGTATAAATTTATAGTATCCAGCAGTGAAATACGTTTGTAGGACTGCATTGAAATTTAATTTAAAGTTTTCAGAAATTAGACAATGATAGTTAACATGTGGTTGGCAATAATCTTTTATGAATTTAAGAATAGTTTGCATGGAATCAACTTTATTTAAGTGGATATATATATATATTCGTTGTTTCGTATCAAAAAATTTTTCTATTTTAACGGAATTTCGATCAGATTTTTTTAAAATAATTTGCTTATTTCCATGATTTACAGGGCTATCTAGGTAAGTAAGACCGTTGACCGGGCTTTCGTCATCTGAATGAACTGTAACTGAATCCATCTCTGAGCATTCTACTCGGAGTGACTGGTTATCGCGTTCGTTATCGCATTCGTTATCATTTTCGTTGTTCATCACTTCTTGAGTTTTCACTATTTCGTAAATATTAATTTTAATAGGCGAATTTTCAAAAACCTCTTTTATTAAATTATTCTATTGTTAACCAATTTTTCTTGTCATATCCGGAACAAATTTTTGGCATTTTGATTTCATAAATATCGTTTTGAATCAAATATTGTAATAATTTATTTAAACATGATTTTATATTTGTTAAGGAGGGATTATCAGAAAATTTATTTTTTGTTAATAAATGAATTATAATTTGATCCTTATAATTTCGAATGACTAATTTATTATCAATAATTTTGATTTTATCATGTATTTGTTTTGTAATATATGATTTATTTACTTGCTCAGCAAAACCTTTTCCCATACAGAAATCTTTTGAAATGCAATGTACCAGAGGCAATTCGTTTTCGAAAATATTTTCATTTTTATAGATTAGTTCAAAATTAGGCTTTATTCTAGAAAGTGCATCAGCAACAAAATTTTGTTTTCCCTGTTTATACTCCATGTAAAAATCGTATTGCTTTAATTTTATCTTCCAACGGATAAATTTTTGGTTAGGTTCCTTGAGTGAATTTATCCAAATCAAGGGTCTATGCTCTGTTATAATTTTGAATCTACGGCCGTATAAATAATTTCTGAAACTTTTCGTAGCCCAGACTATGGCCAGTAATTCCTTTTCAATCGTGGAATAATTTTGTTCATGATTATTTAAAGTCCGAGAAGCGTATGCAATGGGAAGATCTTTCCCGTTTATTTTTTGTGATAACACGGCACCCAGCGCGTAGTTACTAGCATCAGTAGTTAATATGAATTCGTGATCAAAATTTGGATGTTGAAGAATTGGACCATTAGTTAATAGTGATTTACATTTTTCAAAACATTGCTGATGCTCTTTAGTTTCATAATTAATTTTACTATTTTTCTGCTAACAGTTAGTGAAAGGCTTGGTTAATTTTGAAAAATCTTGGATAAATCGCCGATAATAGCCTAACAAACCCAAAAATTATTTTATCTCTGTGACAGTTTTTGGCAGGGGAAAGTGTTGAATAGTTTTTATCTTTTCGGGGTTGGGTATGACGCCATCAGTTGTAATTATGTGCCCCAAATAGGCTACCTCTTTCCGCAAAAATTCACATTTATGTAGATAGATTTTTAGATTTGCTTCGCGTAATTTGTCAAATACAGCTTTTATAATTTGTATATGTTCTTCGAGGGAGGTACCAAGAATAATTATGTCATCTAGATAGACAAAGCATACTTTATTAATTAAATCCTTAAGAACATAGGCATACGTTTATATTCGAAATGCCCTTTGTCTGTAGAGAACGCTGTTTTTTCCGTATCTTTAGGGTCCATTTCTATTTGATGGAACACACTAGTGAGATTTAGGGTCATAAAATAATTTGATCTTCCTAGTTTGCTTAAAATTTCCGTTATATCGGGTATATGAATATCGCAATATTCTGTTTTATCTTGCGACTGGATTTCAGGGTCAAACTCCTGATAATCTTCTATATTATGGAGTTCTTCAGAAATAAAATTTGATTTTTTCGTAGGTTTCAAATAATTATGATTTGGTCTAAATGAACGAGTGGAAATTGACATTGGTGTAGGTTGTAGCTGACGTTGCAAGTTTATGGGTTTTGATGGAAATTTAGAAGAACCTGGTTGGGGTTGATATTGATATGCTATCTGTGGCTGCATTGGTTTACTTTGAGGATATTTTAGCATAGGGGATATGTGTTGTCTCGATTGAAAATTTGTCGTGTTTGAATTATGCTGATTACTTTGATTAGTATTTATTTTATAATGTTGGAAATCATTCGTAATTAAAGTATTAATTTCACCTAGGGAGGATGGATTTCTCGCGGCTAATTGCGACTTAAACGGTTCTTTGCAATTTCTAATAAAACATTGAGTGGCAAATTTGTGTCCAAACTTTTTAAAATCTTGAATAGACAAAGCATTATACTTATTTTTGATATTATTAATATACAAAAGAAATAAATCGTTATATTTTCTTAAAAATTCGAAAATTGTTTCTTTTGTTTGTTGTAATTGATAATAATTCATTAATGTACATTCATTTCGTTTATCTTGATATTGAGATATTAAAAAGTCTTTTAACTCTTTCCATTTTCTAATAGATGGACAAGTAGTTAAATATTCACTAGCTTTACCAGTAATTTTCTTTTTAATAGTAATTAGTTTTAAAGATTTAGTTATTTCAGACAGATTAGTCTGATTTACAATTTCTAATATTTAATCAGTGGATTTTATAAAATGTGATAGTGTTTTCTTATCATCATTATATTTAGGAATCAAATCAAGTATTTTCAATACACTAGTATCAAGATTTTCTAAAGCCATATTACTATTAATATTTAAATTATTCAATGAATTAATTAGAGCGTCAATCTTGACTAAGTACAGTTATTATAATTATTTTATAATTTATACAATAATATTAGATTTCACTTACAATGCTACTAAAAGTAAAATCTTCATGAGGCCGCTTCTTTGCTGATCGGTTGCCGATTTTCGCTCGACGTTGATAGGGCTGGCCACGATGAATGCCGGACCAGGAGCGTGCACGATCAGACCGACAGATGATCACCTTCAACGAGTTGTACTTCTGGAAGTCCTCGGATAATCGCCAATCTACTTGTATCTACTTTGGGTGTTGACTCGTACGCAGGACGTCCTCGGGATTGCAGTTTTTGCACTTGCCGTCGGAACTTCTGATTTGTTAAGTTGATGGTTGAAAACAACGGTTTGAACACTTCAACGAATTGATTCTTTTCAGAATTTCGGTGTAGCAAACCTCTTATCCATCCTACCGACTGCGCCAATTAAGTATTCGAAGTCAACAAATATATTTTTAAAAAAATTATTTAAGACGTAATTGTAAATACAACTAGTTTGTACAGTAGCCAGATACACACTAATTCTAAAACACTAAGTAATTTTCCTATTTAGTTCTAAGGCGAGCTGATAAAGCTATTCTCACGGTTTTCTTATGAGTTCAGCGAAATTGGATGTCAAAATGTGGTATGATTCTATGTTAGCCATTACATAACATATATGTTTCAAATAAAAAAGATATATATATATATATATATATATATATATATATATATATATATATATATATATATATAACTTTTTTATTTGAAACATTTTTCTCGATTAAAGATTGTTTAGAAGTAATCGACCAAATTCAGTTTTTCGTCATTATCTAGTGCCCTATGAGAATTTTTGGAAAAACAAAAGCACATCCGAAATTGCCCCCTATAGGTTCATAAAAAGTTCTATTTAATCGACATTGTATCTCTTATAGTTCTCAAGATCCCAATGGTGGCAGCTCTAAATGGGACTACTGTATATAAGGAGAATGTTTGTGGGTATTTCAGTGTTTATTGTGGGCCTAAATGAAAATGTTGATTCTTTATATTTAAGGTTTCTTCAGGACTAAATTGTATGAAGTAATTTTATAAAATAACTACACCAATAAAGGTACATTCACAAATGAAAATTAGGTTTAGATTTATGGTTTATACTTTAGATTTAAAGACCTTGGCCGCATATTATGTTATTACTCCATTCACACTTCAGAATTTTCTTCTTCTAAACCCAAATCATAAAGCTAAACCACAGATCTCATAACTATGAGATCTGTGGCTAAACATTGCAAGGTCCAAACACTAGCTTTATGATTAAGTTTGACGTCACAAACTTTACAAATTAGGACGACTCTAAAACGATATAGAAATATACACCCATCTTTATTTAGTATTCACTTGGATTCGGCCTTGAAACCAAATACGAGAAACACGAAATTTAATTGCTGAAATACATATAAACAAAACCAATAATGCCAAGCGAATGACAGTTACACTGCGCACGGGTATTTGTTAAGTACTGCTCTACCGATATTTTAATATTGTTTTTGAAGCATTTACATAGATTAATTAATTAACAATATACACAACATATAAGAATTAGGAGTTAGAGAGGAAGGTTAAAGCTAAACAAAACAATCAAATTAAAAATTATAAAGGCTCTAGATATGTAAGATTTAATATAGAAGATGAGATAATTTGCAAGGGACTTTAGATTTTAAAAACCAGGGTGGATAAGAGGACAAATAATTAAAATTTTGAGTTTTGTAACATACATTGTTAAAATACCGTCCCTCAATATAAATTGGAAGAGACATGTAAACCAAATAAGAAAAGATCCAAACTTAAATTTAAATATGTCAATTCCTCAAGATTTTTCTAAACAGGATATTCCACCAAATAATAGCAGTAATCAAATATCAGATAGTATAGTTAGGGCTAGTAGTAGAATTAGAAGATCCCCTGACACACTAATGTATTATTAAGAAGGGAATGATGTAGCGTATTTTATGTATTTTAGTTAAAATAAAATATTTACCAGTATGCCACTGTACTGATGTCGATGTGACTAAAAAGACGTATATATTTGTGTGTTTAATAAAAGGGATTAGCATGAAATATAGTCCTCGGATGATCGCCAATCTGCTTGTATCTACTTTGGGTGTTGACTCGTACGTACGTCGTCCTCGGGATTGCAGTTTTTGCACTTGCCGTCGGAACTTCTGATTTGTTAAGTTGATGGTTGAAAACAACGGTTTGAACACTTCAACGAATTGATTCTTTTCAGAATTTCGGTGTAGCAAACCTCTTATCCATTCTACCGACTGCGCTAATTAAGTATTCGAAGTCAGTAAATATTTTTTTAAAATTTTTATTTAAGACGTAATTGTAGATACAACTGATTTGTACAGTAGCCAGATACACACTAATTCTAAAAAACTAAGTAATTTTCCTATTTAGTTCTAAGGCGAGCTGATAAAGCTATTCTCACGGTTTTCTTATGAGTTCAGCGAAATTGGATGTCAAAATGTGGTATGATTCTGTTAGCCATTACATAACATATATGTTTCAAATAAAAAAAGATATATATATATATATATATATATATATATATATATATATATATATATATATATAACTTTTTTATTTGAAACACTTTTCTGGATTAAAGATTGTTTAAAAGTAATCGACCAAATTCAGTTTTTCGTCATTATTTAGTGCCCTATGAGAATTTTTGGAAAAACAAAAGCACATCCGAAATTGCCCCCTATAGGTTCATAAAAAGTTCTATTTAATCGACAATGTATCTCTTATAGTTCTCAAGATCCCAATGCTGGCAGCTCTAAATGGGACTACTGTATATAAGGAGAATGTTGGTGGGTATTTCAGTGTTTATTGTGGGTCTAAATGAAAATGTTGATTCTTTATATTTAAAGTTTCTTCAGGACTAATTAAGTAATTTTATAAAATAACTACACTAATAAAGGCACATTCACAAATAAAAATTAGGTTTAGATTTATGGTTTATACTTTAGATTTAAAGACCTTGGCCGCATATTATGTTATGACTCCATTCACACTTCAGAATTTTCTTCTTCTAAACCCAAATCATAAAGCTAAACCACAGATCTCATAACTATGAGATCTGTAGCTAAACATTGCAAGGTCCAAACGCTAGCTTCATGATTTAGTTTGACGTCACAAACTTCACAAATTAGGACGAGTCTAAAACGATATAGAAATATACACCCATCTTTATTTAGTATTCACTTGGATTCGGCCTTTAAACCAAATACGAGAAACACGAAATTTAATTGCTGAAATACATATTGGCGAAAAAACTGAACTATAGATGGCAGGCCGGACGATAGCAAGATGGCGGAGGAATAAGGAGAGTTCCCTCATTCCAAAGTGTAAAGTATTTGATATGGATAAAGTTAAAATAAAGTTAAGTGATACTTCTGAATACATTGCTTCTGCACGTGTTATGAAGGAAGACGAAGCAGTTTTTAATGCTGGATATGTATTGCTTTGAGGAATAAAAGATTATGGACCAGGTATAATACAGGGATCTTGTTTAAAAACCAGTCATTTGAGTGGAGATTCTCATATGATTGAAATTTTATTAAATGAGAATATAAATTACTGGAAAGCAAATTTAGTTGTAGAGCAGAATTGAGAGGCAAATGCAAACATTTTGTTGCATATAAATAGGATAGTAAAACTGATAACTATATTTATTGTTTTACAACAAAAGTTATCATTATTATTATGCTATTAATTTATTTGTTTATGGGTTTGTGTATTACAGAGTAGCAGAAATAGAAAATTAAACTGTACAGATTTGGAACAAAGTAAGGGGAAAACTTATTAAAAAGGATGATAAACAGTATAGTTTGGCTATTATTATTAGAAGAATTTTACCATGCTGTTTTAAAAAAGAAAAAAATAGGACCGATTGGAGACGTCAAAACTATAAGGGAAGAAAATTTCAAGATCATATTTTGTCACTTGGGATATAGTGTAAACTTACACTTTTTGACTTATAATTGCTCCATTGTTGCAATGAGCAGTATCTATGGCAGTTACTGATCATTATTTAAACCTGAAAATGTAATATACACTATATATCTAACTTTCTTTTACAACAAATATAAATCAAACTTGTTTAAATTTACATACGTTTCAATGTATGCTATCAACGTTTCCTTATTCCTCTAGTTCACAAATCTGCCGCCAGACGTCACCCACTTTGAATTTTTCCGCCAATAAACAGAACCAATAATGCCAAGCGAATGACAGTTACACGGCGCACGGGTATTTGTTAAGTAGGTACTGCTCTACCGATATTTTAATCTTGTTTTTGAACCATTTACATAGTTTAATTAACTAACAGTATACACAACATATAAGAATTAGGAGTTAGAGAGGAAGGTTACAGCTAAACAAAATAATCAAATTAAATTTTTTAAAGGTACTAGATATGTAAGGTTTAATATAGGAGATAAGATAATTTGCAAGGGACTTTAGATTTTAAAAACCAAGGTGGATAAGAGGACAAGTAATTAAAATTTTGAGTTTTGTAACATACATTGTTAAAATACCGTCTCTCAATATAAATTGGTATTACTGATTCCAAACCAACAGCTGTAAATTTAAATTGATTATCCGAAATAGTTTATTTTTTAAAAATATAAACTATTATACTATAAATTCCAAGTGCACAAAGTGTGTATTATCATACAAATTACTGAAATTAAAAATAAAAAGTGATATATTAGCATAACATTACTAGTAAAAATATCTGGCTATAACTATAACCTGAAAACAACAAACAACACGTGCTATGGATAACAAAGATATCAGCAAAACATTGCAGGACATCTCAATAAAATTGAATAAACTGGACATGATAGATAATATCAGCAAAGATACTGAAGAAACAAAAACCCAGATAATACAACTCAAAAATACTTGCCAGCAGATTAATAATAAATATGACAGTTTAAATGAAATTGTCAACAACCAAAATACGAAAATAGATGAACAGGAAAAATTGATAATAAATCTACAAAAAGAAATCAAGAAGAATAACATAATTATAAAAGGCGTTACTGAAGACGAAAATTCTTACGAAAACTTAATAAATAATGTTATAAACCTCTTACAAAACCAATTACAAGTGAATATAAACTCAAACGATTGCATCGAAATATACAGAATTGGTAAAAAATCTCCAGACTCGAATTATGTAAGACCAATTAGAGTAATTTTTGCATCTTTAAACATTAAAAAATTAGTAATGAGCAATAAACGCAAACTCAAAGACTCTAAAATCTATATCAGCAATGATATTCCCAAAAAACTAAGAGAAGAATGGAAGAAACTAAAATCTAAAAGCAGCACAGGGGAACCAACCGGTAAATCAAATAAGCGTCAAAAAGGATCGACTTCATCCGAGGGCGAGGGCACACCAGACAAACCAACAGCAAAATTTTTTCGTCCCCGAGCAACCAGAATAACTCAAAGAAGAAGACTGTCAACGGACCCATTGCCACTCCTCAACCAGACAAATCATAACAGATCTGTAAATAATTTAAATATCAAAAACACAAATAAAATTAACATTGTTTTTTGGAATATGAATGGTTTAAATAATTTGTACTTTTTAGAACCGGAGGATTTTGATATAATTTCCCAAGGAGATATAATTTCTCTGTGTGAAACTTGGTCAACAAAAGAAAATATAACCTTACCAGAACAATTTAAAAATTATTCCAATCATATATATACCAATACTGGAAAAAAGGACAAAACTAAAGGCAGAGCTAGTGGAGGCTTATTATGTTGAAGAATAAATAATACTTCTGAAACTTAATTTAATAAATAAAACCAACCTATGGCTTTTCATAGAGGTAACCTTCAATAATATCAAGTTTACTTAAATCCTTTGTTAAAAGATTTACACTGCATTAACTTACTAACTGAATATGTTGAAGAATTAATTACTTACTACAGTGAACTTCATTTAGTCATTTTAGGTGATTTTAACACAAAAATTGGAGAAATGAACCAAGTTCATGAAGACATATTTGCGAATCCAAATATTTTTCCAAACAGAGAAGTCGAAATAGATATAACAAATAAAAGAGGAGAAATACTAGTAGATAGAATGGAAAGCTTTGGTTTATTCACTTTAAATGGTCGCACCACCGGAGACAATCCTGGGGCCGTATTCTCGACCCTTCGTAATCGTCAGAGTCGTGCGCGTTCGTACGCATAGCGAACGAAATCAGTAAAACGGTATTCTCGACTCTTCGCATCGTTTTACGAATTCGTGCAATCGCCTTCGTGTTCAAATCGAGTGGGTAAAAGCATTCGTCTCACCGGTTGTCGAGTTTATTTGCGCCTTGTCTTTTAAAAGTGGCGTGTAATCAGTTGTTGTAATAATGCAAATTTTGTAATATTATTAATGAATGAGCTAAAAAAAAAATTGTTAATGAATAATTAGATATATATTAGATTTGAAAAAATATGTTGAAGAGATGAATAACAGGGACATGGAAAATCCTGTAGATGTTCTAACAGATACACCATTCAAAAAATTATTATATTAGAGTACTACCTAAGAGATTGTTTTTGTTTTATTTATTATTCAGCGTAAATTGACACGAAAATTTATATTTCTGCCTATAGTTATATTTTGTGATGCTTTCTCCTTACAAGTTCAGCATTTTTTTAAATAACACATTTATCAGACTTCATAAGACAATGTAAAAGATATCTTTTAGTAAACCTATCTCTTAAATCGTACTGCCTAGTTAAATAATATTTGTTTTTAAAACTTGAATTTGTTTTATTAATAACTTGACAAATTTACAAAATATTTTTTTTATTATTTATTATTACACGCTTTTTGTACATTTTATGTATATAAGCGGTGATTTAATGATGATGATACAATTTTCTTATATATTTTTCATATCTTTGCATTTTGTATTCAATGGGAATGAAGATAAAATTGGGAAAGACACACACCACAACTATACCTTACCCGGGATTCGAACCCGGAACCCTTGGGTCGTGAGTCAGCTATATTGCTCACTACACCATACATAAGAAAATATAATGAAATAATATATTATTAAGAATAATAAACAATTTTTTAGAATACATAGTATATAATTTCTGTGTATATATTTTTTAGTAGATCAAAAACCAGTACAATTGAAGAAACTCTATAGCGGTATGATTTAAAAAAAACTTGGCAAACTTTTTAAAACATCAATATACCATTAAGCGTAGGTACAAAATATACATAAAATAAATGTTGACAAATAGTGCAATAATGCTAGTTTTACAAAAATTAATTTGTATATATTTCGATTTAGTTCGGTTTCTTATAGGTACCGGGTGTCTTAGGCCGACCGACACATGGGCGATTAACATGTAAAATTAGTTAATTGTGAATAGTATCTCCCCAGTGCAAGATATTAAGATGAAATTTTGCATGCTTATCCGGGGATACTATTTCTATGGATTTCAATTCAAATCAGTCAATTTACAAGTGTAATATTAGAATAAATTAAGAAAAATTGTAGAAGTACCATGAATGTTATTCATATCTTGAAAATAATAGTATCTAAGCAACAGCTCTGATAGAGTAGGGGTAACGTGCGCGCTTCACAATTTAGAGAGTCGGGTTCGAAACCAACCGACAGCAATATTTGTTTTTTAATTTTTTCTTTTCAAAATAATTTTTATTATTAGTATGTTTTTAATCTTTTATTAATATTTAGTTTAATAAAGTGGATACATTGTACGTAACAAGATTTATTTATTTAAAAAATATTAAATCGTACCTACTAATTACAACATTAAAATTTAAAAATTATAATAAATATTCAAAATGGCCGCCGTTTTGCGCTAAGCAAAGTCCGAGACGATCGTAACATTGCTCTCACGTTGCTTAGCTGTCGATTAGAAATAAGCCTACATTCATTCCTTATTGCCGCTTTCAGGTCTTCTAAAGTGGTCAATTCATAATGGCCGTAAATTTTTGATTTTAAATGACCCCAAAGAAAAAAATCTAAGGTGCTTAGATCAGGAGACCTTGCCGGCCAATTAATTGGTCCATTTAAACCAATCCAAGAATCTGGAAATGAATTGTCCAAATATTCTTTGACAATTTGCACGTTATGCGCTGGACACCCATCCTGTTGAAACCATATCCTCTCCATATTTAATTCTGTAAGTCTAGGCCCAACTACTGTTTCCAATAAATCTAAATATTTTGGACCGTTCAATGTCCCTTCAATAAAATATGGTCCAATAATGTGTGATCCCAAAATTCCCGCCCAAACATTAACCTTCTGGGGATATTGTGTTCTTGATAAATTTTGAAGAGTTGGTTTATCTTTTGACCAGTGGCGAAAGTTTTGCACATTCGGTTCGTTATGAAGAGTAAATGTGCATTCATCGGTATAACAGAGGGAATACAAAAAGTTTCTGTTTTCATTGGCTTTATCCATAATTGTTTCACAATAAGTTGCTCTTCTTTCTTCGTCGCCGTCTCGCAATTCTTGATGGTTACCTACTTTGTAACTTCTAAATCCATTTTTCTTAAGTATTCTAGCAATTTTTGTTCTACTTATTCCACATTCCATTTGTAAACTTCTTAAACTAATAGTAGGCTCCACTTCAACCCGCGCAATTATTATTTCTTCAAATTCATTTTCAATTGGTTGTATTTCCTGCTTTGTGTGATTTTTTTTTTCTGGATTTTCGGCAGAAAATACATCAGCAGTTTGCTGTAGGCTATTACCAATGTGAAATAATTTCACAATACGAATTTTATCTTTTGTAGTTAAATCCATATTATTTAAATAACACGCAACAAATAAAGATAGTACAATACAAATCTGCATTTGACGTTTGATTATTCAAATCAAATGTTCTCGTTTTTTTGTTTTCGTCAGGGCTAACTATAATTTGAAGAAATTTAATTTATAATAAACCAATAAAGCAAATAATAAAATATTTTTTAAATAAATAAATCTTGTTACGTACAATGTATCCACTTTATTAATTTAAATATTAATAAAAGATTAAAAACATATTAATAATAAAAATTATTTTGAAAAGAAAAAATTAAAAAACAAATATTGCTGTCGGTTGGTTTCGAACCCGACTCTCTAAATTGTGAAGCGCGCACGTTACCCCTACTCTATCAGAGCTGTTGCTTAGATACTATTATTTTCAAGATATGAATAACATTCATGGTACTTCTACAATTTTTCTTAATTTATTCTAATATTACACTTGTAAATTGACTGATTTGAATTGAAATCCATAGAAATAGTATCCCCGGATAAGCATGCAAAATTTCATCTTAATATCTTGCACTGGGGAGATACTATTCACAATTAACTAATTTTACATGTTAATCGCCCATGTGTCGGTCGGCCTAAGACACCCGGTATGTTGCCATGTCTGAAATACATATTGGTAAACTGTAATAATATATTGCATAATAAGTTGTTTTCCGCTATTAGAAATTAAAAGTATTTGAGATTTTTAACATTTAGAAAAAAATATTTTTACATTTTTTCCAATTTTTTCTAGCTTCTAGAATACAATTTAAAACATTGGATATTTCCTTCCATTTAACTTGCGCATTTTTAGATGTAAAAAATGCTGTATATTTACAACTTACTAATTTAAAGTTTTTCTTAATTAATTCAATATGCATTGGTCTTTGTTTCTCAGATATTTTGGCAATGTTTGTTTCCATATTGATAATATTAAAAGCTAATCATCCAAAAAATAAGAACGATTCGAACAACACTTAACCATCTATTCATAGAAAATAGTTATGCAACTAGCAACACGTCCAATGTCCAATGCGACGTTGCTAAATATTAGCGTTCGTCTAAAATGCGAATGCGCGTGTGGCGAAGCGAAGGGTAGTTGAGAATAAGCTTCGTGCTTACGCATCGCGTTGTACTTCTCGTTTCGCCTTCGCATTCGCACGAAAGCGAACGATGTCAAGAATCGAGCCACTGGTAAGAGAACCTTTCTAGATCATATGGGCAGTAGCACAATTGACCTTGCTTGGGGCAATTTGCTATTTTTAGAACTAGTGCACAAAATGGAGTTTATTCCTACTTTAACATCTCTGGTCATAGTATGGGCATCATCACAATTAACACTAAAGATATCAGTGCTATTTATAATGAAAATATAACTAATAATAGTAATAATAATCCATCCCAAAACTATATACTTAAATTTAAATTTGAACAGCATCACGTTAATGAATATGTCACATTTTTCAATGACGCTGAAATACGAGTACATAATATTAACAACGATTGTAATATGCAATATAATAATGTCATCTCCGTTATTCAGTCGGCAGCATTTTTCTCAAATATTATGAAAATGAAACGTTTACAACATAATTACAGTAAAAATAATAAACCATGGTTTGATTCAGAGTGTCAAGGGCTCAAAAGGAAAACGCGTAAATAACTAAGAATGTTCAGAAATAAAAGCAGTAACGAAAATCTAACCCATTTTATTCAAAGTAAAAACCAGTATAATAAACTAATTAAATATAAAAAAAGCCTTATATGACAAAAACATTTCTATTTCCCTTTAAAATGTAAATAATAACTCAAAATTCTGGAAAACAGTAAATTCTTTACAGTACAAAAATGTAAATGTAAATAACATTAAACTAAATGAATGGGAAGAATTTTTCAAAAACATTTATAAACCTAGTTCTCACAATATAGATGTAGATATTACTTTCTTTGGTTGCCATCACCCAATACTAGACTCAACCATTACTCTTTTAGAGTTAAAACAATAATCAACTGTAAATCAGGCAAATCTCCCGGATGTGATGAAATAAACGCGGATTTCTTCAAAAATTTACCAAACAAATGGACAAATTATATACTGAATTTATTTAATAACGTATTCATATCTGAAAAAATACCAAAAATTGGACCAAAATGCAAATGGCAATAATCTATAAAAAAAGGCTGCCCCCGCAGAGCCACTCAACTATCGTGGTATAGCATTAGTTAATAGTATCACAAAAATATTCACCTCTATATTAAATAACCGAATACTTTACTGGGCTGAAGAAAATAATATATTAAGCGAATCTCAGGTAGGCTTTCGAAAAAACCAAAGCCCAATTGACAACATATTCTCCCTAATATCAATTATTCATATTCAGATTAGACTAAAAGAAATAGTGTTTTTGCGATTTTCATAGATTTAAAACGGGCATTCGACTCAGTGAACTATCAAAAACTGTGGTTTAAACTATGTGAAAATGGTGTAAGCCCTAAGCTAATCCGTATCATTAAATCCCTATATGAAAACGCGGAATTTTGTATCAAACATAACAACAATTCTTCGTCCTGCAAAGAGAGGTACTAAGTCCCCTCCTTTTCACGTTATTCATAAATGACATCGAAAATTTCTTTCGTACGAATGGTGCCCAACGTCTAAATATCGATGGCTTAAATGATATTGTATTACTAGCCTACGCCGATGACATTGTGCTACTCTGTAACACTGCCCGCGATGTAACATTCAAACTAAAATTACTAGGAAAATATTGCACGGAAAATCAACTAGCACTAAATACAGATAAGACTAAAATTTTAAGATTTTACAAGGGGCGTAAGAAAAATATTATCACTCCATTTTTATATCAAAATCAAGTAATTGAGGAAGTAAATAGCTATACTTATTTAGGAATTAAATTCTCAAGCTCTGGAAAATTTGTAAAAGCCTGCGATCAGGCAGTAACAAAAGCGGTAACGGCAATAACAAAAGTAAATAATATTTTAGCCAAGGGAAAATCCAACAAGTGGGGAGAAAAAGAGAAACTATTTCAGGCAGTGATTTCAGCAACAGGGTTATACGTCTCTGAAATATGGGGACTTCAGTACATGGACAAAATTCAAGTAATGCAAACTAAATATATCAAAGCAATTCTTCGATGTCCTCGAAACACTCCTGGCTATATGCTGAGAGCTGAAACGGATATGCAACATATACAAGTCTTAGTACTGAAAAGAGCTTTGGCTTGGTGGAACAAAGTTAATAGCATGGAAAACTCTAGAATACCATACTTAGTAGCAAACCGCCTCCTTGCCTTAGATGCCACATCTAATATTAATAAACCAGAATATAACTGGATGACCCAACTAAAAAATTTATTAATAAATTTAGGATATCAAAATGTCTGGGAAAACCAATTTACGAAAAAAAATAACATAGAAGAAATATGCAATACATACGAGAAAAAATTACAAGATTCAGATCAACAAAAAATTCTAAATTCGTCCTACAATGAATACTACTCTACAATTAAATCTGACTATAAAATGGAAAAATATTTGGATAGCGAAATATGTTCAGCCAAAATTAGAGTAATTGCGCAAATTAGATTATGTGGCAAACATG
>OY720450.1:52480848-52573348 GCA_963082715.1 Harpalus rubripes | reverse complement strand
TTTAAAAAATACGATGTGAACGAGTTCGTCCACGAAACCCAGGTAGCATTAAACAAATATGAGCCGTAATGCTTTTTGTGCGTTAAGTAAAGGTTTCTCTTGCTGTTTTTAGTTGAAATGGTCGAATTCGTCTACGTCCAAAAAATATACGTGCCTTTATATTAATATTTTTTTAGAAAAAGAATGTATTTTAAATATCTAAATTAAAATATGCCAATACCGTACCTATGTATGAGTACGAAAAGAATATCTTCTCTAACTAAAAGCAGAAAAATAGATTTTCTTCTTCTTGTTTAATGTACACACTTGAATGATAAAAAATACTTGTGTAAAGAGAAGTGAGTGCAACTACATATTTTGAATTTAGAGCTACATTTTTCAAATTTAGAACTGCAGAAACAAGCCAGAGCTGCACCAAATTATATCCTCTGGGACACATACAAGGTACGTTCTATTGTTGTCAGAAATCTTCCTACTTCTTCTAGTAGTAGCTCAATGGTCGTTCTTTTGCGTCAAAAAATAAATATTCCTACGAATCATTCCATCTTCAGAGCTGGAAGCTTTGGCAATAGAGTTAAGATAAATTCAAAATTTTACTAGCCGACTGGCGCGCGCGCCTTTCTGTCACATTTCTGAATGTTTAGATTGGCGGTGCTCAACAAAAATACCTCCTTTACGTTTTTATTAGGTATTGCATATATTTTGAGATAGGAAATTGTAATCACTATAATATTTATGCATAACAACGTTTTGAAGATCCAGAATAAACATACAAATTTATCTTTTTAATTAACAATAACTCATAGCCACTGTTCTATTTACCTATTATTTGGTAGTTATTTGCTACTGAGCGTTCTATTGATATAAGAATATTATTATTCTAGTTCTGACACTGATAGAACGTACCTACAAAAACCAAACCTACAAATAAGCATACTTTACCCGGGATTCGAACTCGGGACCCTTGTTTCATGATTCGGCTACGTTGTGCACTAAAACACCGGGATCGGTAGAATTTTAACTTTAATATCAAGTACATAGTATTTCGTTTGTTTAATTAATATAAATTAAGACAACAATATAATAATAATAGCCTTTATTTAGAGTCCCAAAGTTACATTGTTTAAATTTAAATGATTAATTTGAAATGCGAGATATAGGTAGTTACATAATATTTATAAATACATAATACAAAATCATGAGGAGTGGGGTCTTCTAGGTCCATTGTTGGACGAAGGCCTCCTTCATATTTTTCCATTCTTCTCTGTCTTTTGTCTGCTGTTGATTTTATTTCATCGTCCGATCGTTTGAATGGTCTGCCTATCCTTCTTTTGTGTTGTCTTGATATCGACTCCGTTAGGATTTTTACCCATCTATTATTTGCAAGTAGTGAGAAGATATGGCCTGTCCATTTCCATTTCATACTTTTCACGAAACATAAAGCATCGTGTGTTTTTGTGCGTTGCCGGGGTTCGGTATTAGTTACTCAGTCTATTCTCTTAATTCCTAACATACTGTTTTCGATTTTTTATCTGTATTTTATTATTTTGCGCCTTCGGCTCGAGCGGCAAATTTTCCTTCTCGTGAAAAAAATATATAATTTACTCACGAGTTGCACACAATTTTTTTACGTCTGCAATAAAAGAGTGGAAAAAAATTCATTCCGCAGCGTTAAAAAAGTGCACTTTTTTCACACTTTCATTTATTAAAAAAGACATACTTTATAAACACATTTTAATGAAAAACGGTACTTCTTTTAACATAAGTAAAAAAAAGGAATATTAACATCGGGTTTTCATTAGGCCGACTGATAGATCAACATGTGAAATCAGTTAATTGTGAATAGTATCTCTCCAGTTTAAAATACTAAGCTGAAATTTTGTATAATTATTGAAGGATATTAATTCTACGGATTGCAGTTGAAATTAGTCAATTTAAATGTGTAATATTAGAAAAAATTAAGAAAATTTGTAAAATTTGCAGGATTATTGTTCGCATACCGGATAAAATGGTTACTAAGTAACAGTATAAATAGTATAGTGGTAGCTAGGGTTGCCAACTCTCCCGGAATTCCGGAATTCTCCCGGAAAAAGACAGTTCGTTTTTAAAATCTCCCGGCACCAGGAACGCTGTTAAAATCTCCCGGATTTTTTCTCCGCATAACCGAGCAGCCCAAAGCGCAGCAAACGACGAGTCAGGATGACTGTGACTGCCTGTTGCCGACCGGCCGGCCGGGGCCGACACTACTGCTATTTTATTCACAATATAATGCAAATTTTTGATATCGCTATTAAAAAACTGGAAAGTGACTATAATACATGCACTGAACTACACACGATTATGACAGAATTGCGAACCAAAATTATTAATAGAAAAAATGACAAGTTCTACGGACAGTCAGCGATACAATGTCTGAGAAAGTTGACGCTTAGTGTCAAAAAACTTTTAAAGAAGATGCAGATAAATATTTGGACAGATCCGTCTTCGTTTATATATTTAATATATTTGATGGTAACTTTAAGTTACAGAAATTTCACTGTTGCATTACACCAAAACAGTCTTCTCTCATTTGGACAGATGTTTGACCTATTTGGATAACTGGTACAATTTTGACGACTCTATTTACAAGAAAATGAGCATTTTGTCAATGGAAGAAGAAAGTGACTGGAATGAATTAAAAGATCTGAGTAATTCTCTGAACGTGCCAATAAATGAGGATAAATTGTATGACGATTACTGTTTACTGCGAGAAGTTCGTGAAGTTGTAGCAAGTAAAACAAAGAGGGAACACTTGCGTTGGGTTCATTTTTTTGAAAAATGTAAGGATGAATCTGGCAAAGAAATAAAAAAACTTGTAACATTCGCTCTAACGATCCCTATCGCAAACGCCGCCACTAAACGTGTTTTTAGCGTAGTAAACGAACTGTGGTCGAAAAGACGTAATCGGCTGAATGAAACTCATGTAAAATCTGAAATACTGGTGAGTACAAATTTTAAATACACTTGTAAAGAATTTTATGAATTTATCGTATCCAATCAAAAGGCTTTGCAAGCTGCTTTTCACTGATTTTTTATTTCACCTCCCGGATTTTTGATCCACAGAGTTGGCAACCCTAGTGGTAGCGTGTACGCTTGGTAATAAACAAAGCTCGGAGAGACTGGGTTCGGAACCAGCCAGAGGCAAAATATAAATTTTATTTTTTACTATTCAAAATAATTTATTTTTAATTATGTGTTCAATAATTTATTTTGTAAAATCTGTATTACATTGATTACTAGATATATACAGTTAAATAATTACAAAAAATATTTATAATAAAAAATAACGTATCCATTTTAGTAAATTGCAATAAAAAATTAAAAATATATTAACAATAAAATATATTTTGAATAGTAAAAATTAAAAATTAAATTTTGCAGCTGGCTGGTTCCGAACTTAGTCTCTCCGAGCTTTGTTTATAACCAAGCGCACGCGCTGCCACTATGCTATTTAAGCTGTTACTTCGTAACCATTTTTTCCGGGATATGAACAACTATTCTGGAAATTCTAAAAATTTCTTTATTTTTTTTATATTACACATTTAAATTTACTAATTTGGACTGTGATTCATAGAATTATTATCCCCCAATAAGTACACAAATTTTCAATTTAATATCTTGCACTGAAGAGATTCTATTCACAATTAACTGATTTCACTTGTTAATCTGCTATGTATCGGTCGGCCTAAGACCCCGGTATTTGTACAGTGTTGAATAAAATTTCTAACTCTGATCATTATACAACTCAAAAGTCAAGATGTCAAAATTGATCTTAAATATAATTTTAAAGAGAAAAAAACAATAAAGAAGGATACAGTACATTGACATTCGCCGTTTTCTAATTTGTTTCCATTTCTAAAATAAGATTCAAGAAGAAAAACATTGATTTCTTTAGAAATTTTTTTTTACAATATCTCATATCAAATTGACATTTAATTAAATATTTTCAAATTGACTTACGTTTCTTTGTTAATAGCGTACTCTGAGTTAGGATTTTTTTAAACACTCTGTACGTTTCATAACGAGCTATAAAAAAATTATGGGCCCATTATAAAACTATTTAAATAACATTATTATTTATTGATATATTAGTTGGTTCAGGAATAAAAATGAAATAAATCATTAGTTTAAGTAATTTATTTATTGAAAAAAGAACAAAGTAAAACAGTACATTATTCGATAACAGTATATAGCTTAAAAAGAAAATGGAGACTTAATGTTTGTAGCTGATGCTGCTGTAACTGCTGGCGTCTCCATAACCGGGAAGTCCATGTCCAACGGCGTAGCCGCCTCCATAGCCACCTCCGTAGTCACCCCCGAGTCCACCTCCAAGGGCGCCTCCATTACCGCCAGCTCCAGCGCCATCACCGCCTACGAAGACAGGTTGAGCGACGGGCACGACAACGGTCTGTGGCACTCTAACAGGCACGGCCTGAGTGATGGTGACGGGGTAGGGCTGCGGCACGGGCACAGCGTATGGTTGTGCTTGTGGTACTGGGACTTCCTGGGGCACTGCCACAGGCACGGGCCTAGTCACAGTGACGGGGTAGGGCCTGGGGACAGTGACGGTGTAGGGCTGCGGCACGGATACGGGCACTGCGCGTGGCACGGATACAGGCACGGGCACGGAGACAGGTACAGGCACAGGTCGAGTCACAGTCACTTGGTACGGCTGGGGCACTGGTACTGCCACCGTCTCGGTAATAGTGTTCACGCTAGTGCCATCACCACCACTACCAAGACCGCTACCAATACCGCGTCCTAGAATTCCACCTAAACCTCCTCCGAGACTGCTGCCAAAACCTCCACCGAGGCCACCATGGCCGCTTCCGTAACCAACACCGTATCCGCCTCCGTAACCACCCCCTAATCCGTAATCACCAGAGCTGATTACTCCGCAACGACCTAAGCTCGCTACGGCTAATAGCAGCACAGCTACACTCTGAAAATAAAAAGTAAATAAATACCAAATACTCGTACATACCTTATTTTCTTTTCAACTTTTTCTATTACTTACAAAGGAATTCATGATGAGTGAAGGAGGCTAGGCAATGATCGAATGATGTTCAGTAGCACAAATTCTCACTATATATACCAACTGTTCCACACTTTTCCTCCGGACATATATGCTTGGTTAATCATTGGAGCAAAAATTATGTATCATAATTTAAGATACCAAATATTTCACGACTTCAAATTTTTATTAGGTGCGATTAATTTCTGTCATTACGAAGCCAATGTGAAATAAAAATATTTTAATAATATAATATATGTAACCCGCAAACAATCTATACAATTTCCGGTGAGTTGATGATAGAATAGTATATTATGCAACGAGTGTATTAATAATCATTATACACGAGTTTCACACACTATTTTTTCTACGACAATTCTTAATAATTTAAAAAAATTAACTATAAACCAATAAATTGGTTATAAAATTCATCTGTATCAGTTGCATGTACTACTTTTCTTCTATTATTCTTAATAATTCAAAAAATGAACCATAAACCAATAAATTGGTTATAAAATTCATCTGTATCAGTTGCATATACTACTTTTCTTCTACTATTCTTAATAATTTAAAAAAATGAACCATAAACCAATAAATTGGTTATAAAATTCATCTGTATCAGTTGCATACACTATTTTTTTTATGACTATTCTTAATAATTTTAAAAAAATGAACTATAAACCAATAAAATGGTTATAAAAATTCATCTGTATCAGTTTCTTACACTATTTTTTCTACGACTATTCTTAATATTTAAAAAAATAAATTATAAACCAATATATTGGTTATAAAATTCATCTATATCAGTTGTATACACTATTTTTCTACTACTATTCTTAATAATTCAAAAAAATAAACTATAAACCAATAAATTGGTTATAAAATTCATCTGTTCTGTATCAGTTGCATACACTATTTTTTGTACGACTATTCTTAATAATTTTTAACAAATAAACTATAATCCAATAATTTGGTTATAAAATTTATCTGTATCAGTTGCATACACTATTTTTTCTACGACTATTTTTATTAATAAAAAAAAAATAAACTATAAACCAATAATTTGGTTATAAAATTCATCTTTATCAGTTGCATACAATATTTTTTCTGCGACTATTCTTAGTAATTAAAAAAAAAACTATAAACCAATAAATTGGTTATAAAATTCATTTTCGTACCTCCGTCCAATTTGACTAGTATTGCCGAACTCAAAATCATCCAGAAATGCGTTGTTGCTGACCTAGACCAGCAAAATGAGTTGGCATTACTGTTCTGGTGATAAGTCAATTTAAGATTATTTTCAACACAAGAATTAGCAAAATGTTTACAAATTTTAGGACTAAATCTATAATTATTGTAACTTAAATAACTAAATTTTTTCATAAAAATAATAATATTCTGTCATTGCTGTCATCTCGTATAGATTAATTATAAGTTCCAACTTTAGGACTAATTTGTTTCGTTTGTTTTGTAACTACAACTAACTTCAAGTGATACAATTGAGTTTCCGCTATCTGTCATTGAAAATATGCTAAAGTATATAATATATAATATATATATATATATATATATATATATATATATATATATATATATATATATATATATATATATATATATATATATATAACGAATGTTTGTATGATATATTTTCAATAAATATAAAATAATTACGCATTTTAAGCTCAAATGTAAGTAATTATAGAGAACGGGCACTCAGCTGTTTCCGTGAACCTTCAAAACAGCTGATCTTGCTGCCCCGTGCGGTGTGAAGTTGTTACATTAACAAACGAAAATTTAAACTTGATATAAATACCTTTATTAAAGCATATTTTGAAAATATAACACCTATTTAGAAGAAAAATTTCATGAAAAAGTAATTTGTAGACTAATATTTATAATTCTAGACAAATTTTAATTGTTAAAAATCAATGACCCCGCAACAACTCTAGAATAACAAGGTTTATTTCATTTTATGAGATAAAACATTGTATTTGGAGTATTGGGATTTTCAAATAAGAAAACGCTAACTAGTGGTGAATATTAGAACTACAAACAGTGGTACTCATTTGACATTTACATAAAATTACAATTATATGACAACATGAATTCTATTATAAATACTTGAAGTATAAATAAAAAGTATTAATAAATAAGAAAATAATACGAAAACTAAAGAAACACAATTGACAGAAATGCTACACTTACGAATGTCAACAAAAAGTATACCATTGTTTAATGCGATCAGCGCCATATCTTGATACTTGAAAATCCCAATAGAAGTTATAAATATTTCACTTCATTTCAATATTAAATTAATCCCCTATCGCCCTATCCTTTATATAATACATTTCTTTCAAATTTTTATATCGTCAACTGCTCTGATAAAACTTATATGCTTATAACTCCGAAAAGCATTTAATTACTCTTGAGTGTAAACACTTTATTGGTAATAAGATAATTATATCCATTGGCAAAATATTCGGAAAATCCGATATATCCTATGAAAACTCACTTTCATCGCAATCATACGGATCAATATTAGTAATTAACTTGATTTTAGCTAAATAGCGAAGTTGCATGTCAGGTGATAGCTGCTTGAAATACATAGACATTGTAAAAACCACCTATTAAGTTCGCACAATGAAACACTAGAAAAATTTGTTGTTCTCACCAAAATGTAAGGCAAACTGACTTCAAATTTTGAATTAGCGCCAAGAAAGTTGGTTGCCAATGAAGTCAGTTACATGCCAGGGCAGCAAGATCAGCTGTTTCGAAGGTTACCGGAAACAGCTGAATGCCCGTCCTCTATATTTAAACCTACAGTGCAAAATCGTTCAAAATATATGTTCATTTTTTTAGGTTATGCAAAATAGAATAAAGTGTTGAGAAATATACAAAGAATTTTTGGAGATGTCGGCACAAAAAATCTTGTGTATCACACGCCCAGAAACTGTTTTGCGAGATCTCGTATTTGCGGGCCTCGCTTTCAGCTCATATGTATCATAATGATAATCTGTATTGAAATGAAAATCTGTATCTAATGAGTATCATTCAAGTATACATATATTATAGGTATATTAAAGCACAGGAGTAGAAAACTATTTTTCTGCAATCTGATGTACCTTTGAGAGGCCATCTCAGATGTCCCAGGACGAGCTTACGCTATCGTTATTTTAAAAACTATTCAATATTATTTTACCAAATTTGGTATCTACGGGTTTTCCGACATGTCCGTTTCAGCCAAAATATTTTCAAATCAGTAGCACTTCCTGTTTAACCGGAAGTAGACCCTAACTTTCTTATTTTAAATGGAATGTGGAAACAGCTGAGTGTCCGAGCTATATATTATAAAATCACGAACATACTATGAATAAAATAAAATTCATTTACGTAACAAGATCTGAAGTATAATTTGATTTACTAAAAATATTTTCAGGTTATGTTGGGTACAATTTTTTTTGCAGTCCGAAAATAAAGAATAAATAATATATATATACAGGCTGTTTCCTTTAAAAAAACCAGCGCTTTTTCAAAAATTCGACCAGTGGTTCTCAAACGGCAGAACAAAATTATATTTTTTTAAATGGTATCCTATATATATATATATATATATATATATATATATATATATATATATATATATATATATATATATATATATATTAGCCCATTAGATAGAGAATTTTTTTCTGATTTCAACGATATAAATATGGTATAGGGTTGTATAACAATTATTTCGAGAAAAATGGTATTAAAAATGTTATAATATTAAAAATAGGCTATGCAATACACAGGTCTGTTGCCTAGTTACGCTAGTAGTAAACACATTTTTATTACATTATTTCTAGTTTTTAATACCATTTTTCTGGAAATAATTGTTATATAACCCTATACCATATTTATATCGTTGAAATCAGAAAAAAAAATTCTATTTAAAGGGCTAAAAAATTATATAGGCTGCCATTTAAAAAATATAATTTTGTTCTACCGTTTGAGAACCACTGGTTAAATATTCAGTTTGTTACTATTGGTACATTATCCCCTTATTTTTGATAATTTTGGTATGAAACATTTTTCTCTAAAGTTGTTAGTTCGCCCAAAAAAGCACTGGTTGTTTTAAAGGAAACACCCTGTATATATACCGGGTGGTGAATTGATTTATGCAATATAGGAAATTCAATGCATTTTTTTTTCATATGCCGATGTTTTGTTCCCTATTCATTTTAGAGCAAAATGCTTCAAATAAAACTTGTAGATAATTAAATTCTGCATCCAAATCATTCATCACATTTTATTTTACACTTTTTGTAACGTGTAAAATTGGGATTAATATTTTTATAAAATGCTCATTTATAGCGATAGCCATGAAATTTAAACAAAGGCACAAAGATATGACGTTTGAAAAGTTAGTGAGTAGTATAACAGATTAATAACATATTAATAGTAAAAAACGTTCTCTGTGCATGTTGTGAAAGAAATAATTATATTTACAATTATAGAAAAATACGGATTTTAGTTATTTCGTGAATATTAAACAAAATCCGATTATAACTACTGTTGAAATAAATTTTAGATAACTAATATAACAAATTATTTATTTATTTTATCATCACAATAAAAGTTCGAACAAATCACCGTTAACTGTTAAACAGTGACTTAATCTATTATAAAATTCACGTCTTCATTACTTAATTACAGCTGTTTTAAGTTACCTTGAAAATATATTGTGCTAGACCCCTACAATACAGAATATCGTTAATCCTTTGAACAATAACCTAGAGCCTAGGCACAGTATAAGAAACAAACAGTAGAGACACAGCGTCGGCTTCTTTGATGTTTCAGTCGTAAATTGTAACTAGTGCCCCTGTTTTAGAAATACCTTTCAGCGCGAAATTCAAACGTAAAAGAATAACAGTTATGATTTGAAAATATTTTTTATTAATAAATAAAGGAGTACAAAAATACAGAAATATCATTTAGAAATTTTATTAATACAACATGATATAACATAAGAATGAAATACGAGTATAACAGTTGAAAAGTGATTTTAGTCTTGAAAAAGACAAATTTCATCAGTAATAAAAAATAAGATTCCAAGGAACACAAAAACAGGCAAGGTGAACAAAGGCACAAACGAAGTCTGTCTTTTAAGTTTGCCACAAGTCTTTGACGTCATTAGTTAGTGTTTTAAAATAAGCTGATATTTTCACACACAATTTACAACAAACCTTTAGGCACAAAATAAATGTTTGACAATGTAAGACAGCAAACTGATTCCAGCTTTTGAATTAGTGCTAACGAAAACTATGATAGAACAGATGGCGCTGTTATCATGGCGCCAGGACACTGATCACGAACATACTATGAATAAAATAATATTAATTTACGTAACAAGACCCGAAGTATCATTTACTTTACTTAAAATATTTTCAGGTCATGTTGGGTACAATTTTTTTCGCAGTCCTAAATTAAAGAATAAATAAAAAAACTATAGCTATGCATTATTTTATTGTTTATTGCGAGTAAATAAGAAATAAATAAGTAAACAACTGATTTATATACGGATCGGAAAGTTACTTTCCGATCCCTTATAGACAATTTTCCGAGCTAACTCAGTAAAGAAGTATTTTCTGGTTTTAAACGCGATCAGAAACAGTTCATTTTCTAGACAATCGTGAAAAAAATGTATTACGCATGTATACATACATGATCAACATGTTTGTACAACACCCTTTATTGCACAAATCGTTGATTGTGTATGTTGCGTTTTTTTGGTCATAATAAAACAATAAATATATTTAAATAAAATAACTATTATTAAGGCCGTCGCGCACTGAGCGACCGAAGCGAAGCGGCCTGTATTCTATTATGACGACGACCATACTGGCGACCAAAAAGACAACAGATCATCCAAATAAAAGAATTTACGATAAATACAGGATGAGTCTGGGAAGACGCTGTACCCCTTTAACTTTTTTTTTATTAAATGTAATAGAAAAAATGGCTCATATAAAAGTTTTCGTATTTTAAAAATACTATTTGATTGGAGATGTAGATATATTTTATTATTAAGACAGGTTTACAAGATACATTCATCCACTTTTATTTTTTAAATAGCAACCTATAATTATTTTACTAAAATATAATCCGCCACTTTTTTCTGTTTTCAACGATGTATTAGTTTTTATTAATGTACGTATTTAAAAAAATCGACAAAAATAAGATAATTGAGATATATGGGAAATAATTTATATTCAAATAATTAAACAAGTAACAATTAAATGTCTATTTTATTTTGTTGTTTCTTATTTACTCTATTTTGTTTATTTTCATACAGCCACCTAGATTATTTGAATAAAATTATTTCCCATTTATTTCAAATATTTTATTTTATCGAATTATGTCAAATACATTAATAAAAACTAATACATCATTGAAAAGAGAAAAAATGGCTGATTCCTTACTGTCCTAGTTAATGGAGGGCAACGCACCAAGCCTATTGACAAAAAGAAGACATCTTATTTCGAGCTAAATTGAGATGAGCATATTGCAAATATGCGGACCCGGTAGCGACGCAATAATAAACCCAACGAAGAAGGTAAATTCTTGTTACTTGCACTTGCAAGTATTACAGACACTTGCACAATAAGAATCTAAGATTTTTCGCGTGAAACATATATAAAACACCATGCTAATGAAAAGAGATAAAATATGGGGTTATTAAAAATAAGAATGAAATATCGGTTCCATTTAAAAAAATATGTAAGTTTGTATTATATTTTGAAAAATTATTTTAAACAAAAATATCTAACATTTTCATTTCAAACATTTTATTCAATTACTGATACTTCGGAATTTTTGGAAATGAAAATTTGGACCGGTCGGTTTTCATTAGCTTGTAACCTATGATAAATTTTGAAAAAACAAAAGTAGGTAGGTACTTACATATAAGATGAGTACTTTTGGTTATATGTTGTTTCCTAAAAGTTGATTAACTCAGTATCAGTATATTAATAATGAATTGAGTTAAATATCTATAATATTATATGTTTTATCGTTTATTGATAATGGGAATATAAAATAGATTCATATGTCCACAAACATTCAGTAGATAAACATACAGTCATATAGACATCTAAATAAATATATTAATAATAATAACATATTTTAGAAGTTATTTAATGCAGTACATACAGTATATCATTATAAATCTATAGATAACTAAAGTTATATATATATATATATATATATATATATATATATATATATATATATATATATATATTCTCTCACCTTTTGCACATGTGCAGCAAGGAGGTATATTTTTTATTGATTGATTATTTATTTATTTTTTTCCTTATTTTATTTATTTTCTAAATATGTAATAATTTTAATATGGTACCTTAAAGAAAAACGTATTAATAAATTTACATGTATACGAGTGTAATGAAAGTTATTTCGAAAGATAATTAGTTCTAGAGTAAATGTTTTCCGAGCTATAAATACAAAAAGAGCACAGCTGTCTTCAGTGTTCACTCATCACTGGTTCCATTCGCATCATGAAGTACACCACGGTAGGAATTTAGAAATTGATAATATATATTAATTAAATAAGTAAAATGATTGTAATTGTTTGTAGCTGTTTGCCGTTGTGCTAGCTCTGTCCGCTGCTTTAGCGGCTGAGGAGGCCAAGAAAGGGCAGAAGCGTGGTATCTTCGATGAAGGTTTCAGCCACGGCTTCGACTCCGGTTTAAGCCTGGACAGCGGCTTCGGCTCTGGCTCTGACCTATCTCATCACGGCCCCATTGACTTGGGATCCTCCGTGCACAAGCACATCACCATCACCAAGAAAGTCGGCGTTCCTGTCCCTAAGCCGTACCCGGTGCACGTGGAGAAGAAAGTCCCAGTGCCGTACCCCGTGGAGGTGAAAGTCCCTGTCGACAAGCCGTACCCCGTGCCAGTGCCCAAGCCCTACCCCGTCCACGTGGACAAGCCAGTGCCGTACACTGTTACGAAAAACGTGCCCGTGCCGGTGAAAGTGCCTGTGAAGGTGCCGTACCCCGTCAAAGTCCCAGTGCATGTGCCCAAGCCTTACCCCGTGCCCGTCTACAAGAAGGTGCCCGTGCACATCCCAGAGCCAGTCATTGTTAAGAAGCCCGTGCCTGTGTTCATCAAGGGACATGACCATGGCAGCGAAGACCTGTCTTTCTTCTCCTCTGGACTCTCTGGCTTCGGTGGCCATGACTCTGGACTCTCTGGGTTTGGCGGTCATGATGGTGGATTTGGAGGACATGACGGTGGATTTGGAGGACATGACAGTGGACTTGGAGGATTCGGTGCCGAATTAAGCGGCCACGATTGGCATTGAATGGAATTACTTTCCTCTGATGTTTATTTTCCATGATCACTAAACACTCACATCTTGTATTGTTTTGTTGGTTTGACTTTATGTTTATACGTCTTAGAATAAAACTATATTTTCTCTATTTTATAGATATATTGTTCATTGTTTTTTTTGTCTTCTCCGTACTTTTACCCATAGACACAGAGTTTTTATTTTGGCCACGAGTACACAAAACAATTTAAAAATTTATCATTAAAATAATAACTATTTATGATATGAGTGTTAAAGGTTTAATTTTCTTGTGAGAAGGAAATCCTTCGAATAAAATAATATCACTTTTAGTACCTACGTATATCATAAAATATTTTATCTAGTGTCACTTTATTTTTCAATCAAATTTGTGATTCTAATAATTTTTTGACATATGAAATAAATTTCAATTTTGATTTATTCATCATCACCATGGTAACTCATTTTTAATACTAGTAATTTACTTTTAAAATTGACATTTCACTTTTAGCACTGATGCTAAAAAGACTTTTAATTCTAAAAATAAACGTATTTTATTCATGTTTGTAGATAAAAAATAATTATTTATGGGTTAAAAGTGATTTTATTTTGTGAAAAGGTAGTTTGGAACCAAACTTCGAACAAAATAAAATCTCTTTTAACATGTATGTCATACTTAATTTTTTCTACAAACACTATTTTTTCGTTTAAATTTGTATTTCTAATAATTTTTGACATTATGTCAAAAATGTCGATCTATTTCATTCGTCATTACCAATGTTACTAATCCACTTTTAACACTAGTGTTAAAAGTAACAATACTCTGTCACTTTTTAACACTGGTGTCATAAAATGACATTTTTAACCTTAAAAACGAACATTAAAAAACCTACTTTTAATAGATTTGTAGAAAAACATACTTATTAAATAAAAATTAATTATACGGGTACATTTACGAGTATGCTCTATTTACATAATATTACTATCATCGTAAAGTGTGTATTGTCAAAATTAGAAAATTTATCTTCTTTTAGAGTTTTAGACTATTTTGTGCGTTCGTTAACACGAAGTACAAAAAATAGCATACCTTATTTATACCACAGGACTAACGTGCCTCAGGTGATGATTACCCTCACCTACGGGTCATGAAATAAACTTCACCTTCAAGATTAAATGATGCACTTTAGTCTCTGGATATATAATAAACTACAGAAGAGTGAAAGGACTCCTGGTTTCAGTTGAATATTTGTTCTGCAGATTATTGGAGCCAACCAGGCAATTGGCTTAATTTGCACTACCCAGAACGATGAAGTATAGTCACGCAGACCCTGTATCGTAGTTTCCAAGTTCTCCGGATCTACAACTTTTAGTTATTTTCGTTTAGGGTGAGAAAGGTGGCAGATCTTTGCTATGCTTGCTTTCGGGTAGAAGGACATCATTTTTGAAGTAATTTACTATTTGTCATGTAGCTGGTGGTACCTTAGTCAATGTACCAGTGATCTATGTCATATGTCATTTTATTTGAAACATTCAAAGCATTTTCTTCATCTGTAGCTCTATTTATTCTTTTTGTATTTTTTGTGTTAATATCTTCTTCTTTCTTCATCTTTTATTCTTCCTCTTCCTTTATGTTGATATTTATCTTATCTTTCTCCTCTTCTTTCATGACTAATTTTTTGACGTCTGTTGAATCGATAATAGCAGTTTCGTGCAATATGTCCTTCTTTGTTACATATCCAGCAATTTATTTTGTATTCCATTCTCTGGATGAATTTGAATTATTATATCTCTTATTTTGTGATATACATGCAGATTCCATCTTAATTTCGACGTCGATGAAATTTATTTCATCTTCTTTGCGTCTTTAGTCCATTTTTAAATTCTTCAACTGATAATTTTGCCTGTAGCTTCCATTTGTAGTCTTATGGCATTAAAAGTTCTTTGCAGAGCATTTAACAAAAGTGCGAAAAATTCTTCATCCAGAATAGTTGCTTCACACTGGGCTAGTTAGTCACGGATATATTGCGCTCATGCAAGATATTGATCAATTTTCGCATCACCAATTTTCTCTATAGTACTTAATTTTATTTGTAAATCAACCCGACGTGCTGAAATTTTGTATGCAGGTCTATTTCTTTAAGGGCTGGTATTTCCATCTTCGGATAAAGTGCTGAATAACTTATCTGTCGGATAAATGAACAATATCGCATCAAAAAATGACATTCAATATAATTTACCTCATTTATGCTCTTATTTCGATGCGATATTTTATCATTTATCTGACGGATAGTTATCTTGAACTTTATCCGGAGATGGAAATACCGGCCCTAAGTCTCTTATTTTTTCTTCTTGTGAAACATCTTCTTTTAATTCATTGGGGTTTTCTTATTCTATCACTGTCCATACCTTCTTGGCTTTTAGCAATATTTTTATGTGGTGTTCCATAACTGATTATTATTATTATTATTATTATTATTATTATTATTATTTAGCTTCGTTATTTTCGACGCTGAGAAGCTATCCAATTTAATATATTTATTGTCAATCTTTTTTTGTTACCCATTCGTAACGTATTTTGTTACCTACTCGTAACTTCTTTGAGATTACAAACACAGGAGGCTTGGGCCCATAACCTGAAGTAATCTACTGTTTGTCATGTGGCTGGTGCCACCTGAGTCAGTGTACCAGTGATTGATGTTATATGTCATTTTATTTGAAACTCGTGTAGCAGGCAATGCAAAATAAAAAAATTTGAATCGGAGATAGCGGCTAAAAACACAAGAATTGTCAAAAAAATAATAATAATTAAATACCGATTGTAAATGTCCAACGATTAATAAATAATTATTGTATGTTTTGTAATATTCCTACAATATTGGTGACCCTGTTTACTAAAATAGCATGCCGGAAAATAATATAGACAGGTCAGTTGAGGAACAATCTGCCGTCAGCCATGTTTCTATACGTGTACCGCCGTTTTGGACCGCCGATCCTTCTCTGTGGTTCGCACAGCTAGAAGGGTAATTTCTGACTAACGTCACGAGGGACGAAACGAAGTACGGATACGTCATCGGAAATTTAGAAGCTCGATATGCCGCCGAAGTAAAAGACGTCATCACCGCACCTCCAGCTACGGGAAAGTACGATAAATTAAAACCTGAATGAATTTCTCGTTTATCTCCTAGTCAGGAGCTTGCGAGACCTTGGCGGCGCCACCATCACCGAAGCACTACTACGCACGCTATGGATAGGCCATCTACCAAGCGCATTGCAAGCAATCCTAGCTACGCAGACGGAAAGTACGCTTGACGCAGCTGCAAAGCTTGCAGATAAAGTGCTAGAAGTTTCTCCGCAGCAACAAATCGCCGCCGCCTCTGCACCTCCCGATGTTTCAGTAAACGCCATCAAAGCTCTCATCGCGAAAATGAAAGAGCTACAGCTGCAAATTCCGGAGCTCCAGAAACCCATGTACACTCGATCCAAACGCCAACCACATCACGGTCAATGTGCGCGGTCTATATCTCGTCTCCGAGAACATTCCTCTGGTCGCCGGTCAACCTGCTGGTATCATCGGAAGTGTAGATGCTTAAAAATGCACTCCACCCTGTAATTTTGCAGCGGAAAACGCAAACAGCAGTCATTAAATTCGGCGGATAATGATTGCATTTCGGGAAGTTCACGCTGACTCCTACTGGCGGACCACTACTCAAAAAAACATTTCTTGATAGACACCGGTGCGGACGTATGTGTGTACCCCCGAAAAGAGATACGTGGCGTACGTGAACATACAACCTACGAATTGGCGGCAGCGAACGGTACGCCAATAGCAACTTACGATTTTATAACGCTACGACTCCATTTCAATCTTCATCGTGAGTTTGTGTTGCGATTCATAATAGCCGACGTCGTGAACCCGATCATTCACGTAGATTTTTGAGCACACTATGGACTTTTGGTAGATATAAAAAAACAGACTTTTAATAGATAGAGGCACTTCATGTTCAGTGAGAGGCTCCACTACCACCAATGCATGTGATGAAGTAAAAACTGTTCCAGTGCCGGCCAAATACGGAAAATTATTGACTTTATTTCCAAATATCACCAAGCCGTCCGGTGTATATTCGCAAGCGGCGAAGCATTCGACTCGTCATCATATAAAAACTTCACCAGGTCCACCAATATCAGCCAAACCTAGACGTTTAGCTTCAGATCGTCAGGATGCAGCTCTCAAAGAATTTGAAGTCATGTTGGACCTAGGAGTGGTCCGCCGTTCTGACAGTCCATGGTCATCTCCGCTGGTGTTGGTTCCCAAGAAAAACGTCAATAGCTGACGTCCATGCGGCGACTACCGAGCGCTCAACGCTCGTACAATTTCCGACAGGTACCCTGTGCCATACATCGCCGACTTTACATATTCTCTGGCTGGGAAAAATATTTCTTCCAGTGTAGACTTGGTGCGCGCTTACCACCAAATGCCTGTACACCTAGAAGACATTTCTAACACGGCAACAACAACACCATTTGGACTCTTCGTTCCAACGTTTCATTGATGAGGTACTACTGCGGTTAGATTTCACATTGATTGATGACATACTGCTTACCTGAACATCAGAGAAGGAGCACGAAGAGCATTTTCGTCAAGTTTTCATGCGTCTTAGTGAAGCCGGAATTCTCATCAATCCAGCGAAGTGTGTATTCGGCGCGAAAGAAGTTTCTTTTCTAGGACATACCGTGTCTGCTGCAGGAATCAAACCGCTGCGAAGCAAAGTTAGCTCCAATGATAATTTCCAACACCCGCAAACATACCAGCAACTGCGTCGTTTTCTCGGCTTGTTTAACTTCTACATGCGATTTGTGAAAATGCAGCAGAAATTCAAGCCCCTCTCAACAAATTGCTGCAAGGGCCCAACACCAAAGGAAAACAACCCGTGTCATGGACCGACGAAGCCGCCAGCGCTTTTACAGCTTCTACAAACGCTCTCGCTGAGGCCACAGTTCTCGCTCACTCATGTTAAAACGCACTGCTCGCCATTTTCACTGATGCGTCCGATACAACAATCGGTGTAGTTCTGCAACAATATACTACAAAAGATGGCAGCCACTGTCATTCTTTTCGAAGAAATTTGGTTCAGCACAATCGAAATACAACACATACGACCGCGAGCTTCTGGCGCTCTTCGAAGCAATCATACATACTTTAAACATATGGTAGAAGGCCGCAAATTCACCATTTTTACAGATTTACCGACAGCAAATCATGTCTTTTTACGACACAACGCTGCTAGATGCCCTCTTCAACCACCTTACGACGGTCCGTACGAAGTCGTACAAAGAAAGGAAATATTTTACACTCTGAAAATTCGTAAAAAAAGAGGCAACAGTAAGCATTGACAAGCTCAAGCCCGCATACATCGCCGCTGAAACCGACACCGTCGCGGAGATACTACCACCAGCAGAGGCCATCGGTACAGCTCCTACCACAAAAAAGACAACACCTGTGGGTCCGCGAGTTCGTCTCCTTCTCGTAATCGTCAACTCGATCATTAGGGAGAGAGTCATGTAGCAGGCAATGCAAAACAAAAAATTTAGAATCGGAGATAGCGACCAGAAAAACAAGGTCTTTCAAAAAAATAATAATTAGATACCGTTTGTAAATGTCCAACGATTAATAAATAATTATTGTGTGATTGTGTGTTTTGTAATATTTTTACACTTTCAAAGAACTTCTTCAGTGGAAGCGTGCTGGGCCCAAAACCTTAAGTAATCTACTATATTTTTAGTACAAATTTATTATCAAGTATTTTATTATAATCATTTACAAAATAGTTATATTGACATCACAATTATTTATTGATTGAATGACACGATCATTTTATTGTTTTTCAAAACTATTTTGTATATTCCAATTATCAAATTCAAATAACAATTTTTAATAAATGTTATACGGCTGTATCATGTAGCACATCGTATATATTAAACAACGTGGTTAAATATTTATAGAAACAAATGTAACACTTGAGAGTAAGGTTTTTTTTTTCATCAAAGCCAAATAGAAGTAGTAAAATTGCAATATATTTGAATCCACGGATGCAAAATGAAAGTAAGACCTGACGGAGAATTATATTCGCGTTCATTCCGAATATATTGTTTACTACGTAGTCCGTCCCTGGCTACGTATCGTGCATCGTATACAAAGGTTTCTGAGAAAAACAAAAACGCTTGCGCTAGCGCAGCGCTCTCTCCACTACTCAATGGCCTGCTTGTCGCTTGGTCGCCGTTATATGCTCATTTTGTTCTTCGTCCACGTTACCGTGCGGTCGCTTGTTGTCTAGTGCCACAAAAGACATGGACAAATCCAAAGGTAAAGATACTAATCGTTCTCGAAGCATTTGTTCTTCTAGGTGATCCTTATACAAGGAGAACAAGGACCTTATTAGGAAGCTGGATAAATTTAAAAAAGAAAGAGACAAGGAAAAGGAAAGAGATAGGGAATTAGAGAGAGACAACACTAGAAGAAACAGGCCAGCTTTTAATCATCGGTCTAATTCTCGTGACTGCCGTTCTCCTAGTGAGACGAATTCTCGCTCCTCGCACCGTACAAGTCGCTCTCCGATTGAGATTCAGAGTATAAAAGCATTGGAGAAGGTAGGAAAAGACCTTTGGCCAACACAGCTCTCCTTTCCTCGCACTCGGCCTAAGGCCGCTCAAGGAGTTCATAAAACAAAGAGGGGAGGAGGTAATAAACCACAGTGTACACTGAAGTGATCATGTGAATTTTATATTATATTAAATGAAAAAAACAGCAGCGTTTTATAGTAAATATCAATGATTTTTTTTGTTTTTTCTCCATTTATATTTACATAGTTACAACAGATATTTTACATTTGTAGTAGGCTAATGCACCCACAGTAATTCTCCCCTCCCCCCCTTCTTCTTCCAGTGAGGTTCAGCACGGCAAATTATACTTTCTGCTCGAATTCTTGCTTCGCTGCTTGCAGACGATCTGGCGCTAGTCGTCGTGGCTTCTCTGCTACTTGAGGTTTTGGTGTAGTACGGATATGATTTGTCTGGTGATCTCTAGAAACCTGTGAAGTAGGGCATGAAATTCTTTATCTTTATCGAATCTATTTGACACTTTGTCCCTTTGTCGTCAGTATTGTTTTTTAAGTCTATTAATCTCACAAAATTGACCCCTGTAGTGCACTATCCACGCCAACAATAAGTGCCCGTGAGGTGACGCTTGGTAAACGCCCGCACGGTACAAATATGGCATCATCATTACCGATATCTGCATACAAAGCGGATTGGCACACCCAGCAATGGGTAATATGCCGTGATGATACATTTATTTTATTTTATTTAATCTTACATTCACAAGGAGTTTATAAAAAGCTAAAAAGTCCACACCGATGATTGGCCTTGCTACGTCAGCAATCACAAATGTTCACATAAAGTCTCAACGTAATCATAAATCTAAAACTAAATTAATTGTTCCGAATGTCGCGATAGACGTACCGTTTACCGCGTATGCCGATTTCACTCGCGGATGTCGCGTACGAATATGAGGATATGCACAAAAGTCGGTACCAGTGTCTACAAGGAACTCGACTCGCGTTTTCGTCTCTGTCACAAAAAGTCGGCGTAACATCGGATTTACGTCGTTGGCCGCCATCAACGACTGCCCTGTTCGTTTCCCGTCGATGATGGCCGCTGGTAGCTGCATGGGGACTTACATCTTCTCACCTTCGCGCAAGCTCTGCCACTTTATCTAAGACGACCTAACCACAATGTCCTGAGAAGTTTGTCTGAAACAGTTGAGCCGGCAAGGCTTCGTAGACGTCGTAAAAATTGGGAAGGACGGCTGTCACCCATCTCTTCACGTTCGAGCAGTCTACGCGTCTTCTGCTCCTGCGATGCACTCAAGTGTATCTGTAAAGCTGCTGCCAACGCGGTGTACGGATTCTCTGGAGCATTCATAATAATATCACGCACTTCACTCACCGCGCGAGTATCGATATAGTCATATTTTGTTTTTTCACTCGTGATGTTTGCAAGACGAAAACTGCGCTCTGCAATTTTAATCCACATCTCTGGATCTTCGGAGTTAAATGAAGGTAATTTAACAGCGACGGGGTTTACCTCGGTTTGGGCCATTTTAAAATTTTGTATATTAAGTCCGAAAAAAGATTCGAAATTTTGTACGTACCGTTTAAATCGTTCACTCACTTCACAGTTAAACCGATTATCACGTCGGGCAGTCACCAGTTTTGAAGTGATCATGTGAATTTTATATTATATTAAATGATATTGAACAGCAGCGTTTTGAAGCAAATATCAATGTTTTTTTTGTTTTCTACCATCTATATTTACATAGTCACAACAAATATTTTTAAATCTGTAGTGCGCTAATGCACGCACACTACTAATGACCAGTTAAACAGGAAGCGGCCGGTCTTTTGGAGAACGTCTGCGATTTTTAAAGAAAACTTGAAGGTCAGTGACATCTAACCCGACAGTCTTATCCTGGATCGAAGGATACAAAATCCCTTTTCTGGAAATACCTCCTCATACTATTGGTACGCTTATACATCATTTTTCAATTGGCGAAACAGCTTCAATGGATCTAGCCATTAAAGAGCTCTCCGCTTGAGGAGCCATTGCCAAGTGCGAGCCATGTGTCGACCAGTTTGAATCCCTAATCTTTCTAGCTGATAAGTCTAACGGCAGGAAAAGATTTATTCACAATATCAAATATTTAGATCAGTATATATTTGCGGCACACTTCAAAATGAAAGATTATTGAACTACTGTAAGGCTGAATTTTGATACATTTTTTTTAATGATATTAGAAAAGACACATACAAGGCTGTAATTTTTACTGATGCCTCGTTGATAGGCTGAGGTACTTGTTGCGACACGGAAATGACATTGTTTTTGGTGTGATCCGCATCAGTTTCCATATAAATTTTCTAGAATTGCAAGCCATTTTCTACGGATTAAAATGTTTTGCACACAATCTTTCTAATTGTGACATCCTCATTAGTTACGATAATACCACCGCTATATCCCATCGGATATCCAGATGGGTCACATTCAACATTTAACGGTTAACTAGATCGATTTGGCAGTAGTGTAAACACAGACACACAGACAAAGAGTCGCGTCAACCTAGTGCTGAAACTGAATGGTCTTTAATCCAACACGCTTTCGATCGCGTAGTAGACACTCTCAACCAACCAGATGTCGACTTGTTCGCGTCTCATATCAATCACAAATGTAACAAATATGTATCTTGATGTAGAGACTCTAGGAGCTTCGTCATTGATGCGTTCACCCGGAACTGGAAATACATTTTAAATTGAATTTTAAGAAGTCTTCAAAAAATCATCCAGGACAAGGCCGATGGGACTTTTGTACAAAGGAGAAGATTCCTTTGTATCACGCGTCTAACACAGAAGTGCTCATCTTTCTGAAAAAAATCGCAAAAGACCGTAATTACAAGTACGGAGCTCTAAATTCCCATAGGGCGGCACTCAGTTTTATTTTACCTAAAGATCTAGGTTCCGACCCGATAATATAGAGGTTCATTAAGAGCATGTCTCGCTTAAGACCAACCTAACCAAGATATGCTAATATATGGGACTCCGTAGTGTTATTCTCATTTATAGAAACTCTACCTTTAGATCTGAGTCTTCGGCAACTGTCGCAAAAGCTAGTCACACTTTTAGCCCTGATCACAGGAGGTAGACTTCAGACCATATCCTTAATGAAATTATCGAATACTACGGAAGATCACCAGAGTATTCAAATTAAGATGACGGACCCAATTAAAACATCAGGAGTGAGTAAAGAACAACCCACGTTACACATACCCTTTTTGAGAGAAACCGACACTCTGCGTCGCGACGACCTTAAGGAAGTATATCGAGATGACGGAAACATTTAGAGCACCGAACCAGGACTTAATTTTTGTCACAATGAAAAAACCTCATGGCGTCGCAAACAAACTAACGCTAAGTAGATGGGTAAAGCAGATGCTTGCCTCAGCAGGAATTTATACCTCAAAATTCAAACCCCACACAACTTGTCATTCCTCTACTTCCGCAGCATTGAGACAGGGAGTTAGTTTGGAGACGATATGTAGAACAGCGGGTTGGTCAAAACGCACAGAAATATTCGCTAAATTCTAAAATCGCCCCCTCTGTGACAAGACTGAATTTGCCATAGCGGTGCTAGGACTTAGTACGGCAACATAATAATTTATAGTACGAATAATTTTGTTTTCTTTTATTTGACTGTATGATATTTACTTTCAGCTTTGCCTTTTGTCAATATATCTTAATGTGCTGATAATTTTGTTCTTTTCTATTTTTACTTAGAATTCATTAATCCGCAACACAAATGCTTTGAACAACTACATAGTAAACAATATATTCAGACTGGATGCGAATATAATTATACGATCAAACTAACTTACCTGTAGTGAAGTTCGATCGTAATTAAATGAAGCGACCAGTCCGAATATATCACTCCCATTCCACCCTAAGGGTACGTTTATATTGGAGTTGTGATAAACGATAAGAGCGCCGATACTAGCAAAGCAGTGCGAATGAATGTACAAATTTAGATGTAAGTGTTTATATTGAAGCAGTGCATAAAGCTACGCATAGGACGCAGACAACGTTTGTCTGTGTTTCTACGCTCTCATCGAAGCAAGACGCAAGAAATGTACTGAAGATTTTTCCATATTAAACGACTAAAATTCACCTATAATAACTGTATCCAACAATAGTCCTACTCAGATTTACATGCACGAAACGGATACATCGGAAAGTTATTATTGCAATAAATCTGACCACCTAAATTCAAAAAACTCTATTCAATATATTCTTAATAATTATAAATTTTTCTAGAGTACCTTTTTATTTTTAATATTTATTAGTTAATAGGTAGTTAGATAAAAAAATATATGCCCAAATAAAGATTTACATAAATAATATTTCGACTTAATTTATTGTAATCATTGACCTTTAATCCTGAAGAATTAGCCTCACGTGTCAATTGCACTATGTTTTTGTTATTTGTTGAAAGGAATATACAGCGCCGTGACCGATCACACCATGCCATCTACCGGCGGAATCGAGACGCACAGCCAGTTGACATTTGAATATAATAAAGTAAATGGACCTTTTCAATTTAACGGCTATCTCTTTCTATCGCTGCAAATAGTAAGAAAATGGCGCGAACAACTGCCAGTTGGGCTGTCAAACGAAACGTCAAAAATATTACAGTCATTAAAATACCTGTATTCTCAGTGAAAATTTTGCATCGTTAGACATTTTAACTTCAATAAAAGCTTTTGTAACTTATTTTGATAAGACTTTTTAAAGTTATCTGAGATATTCACATTTTACGTCTAAATTTTTTAGAAACAAACTCCGTAGATCTCAGTTGTTCTTACTATGCGCAAATCCTCATTGCATATACATATCTTCTATCTCTTTAAATTGGAAAGGTCCATTACTGTAATAAGTAATAATTCTTATTCTTGTTCTTATTCGCTGCAACTTCATGTGCGCGCCAAAACATGTAGACACACACAATATAACCTGTCAATGGTGATGGTGAACCACGTTTTTTCATTTACTTTCCACCTATTATGCTTGTTTTTTCAGTTTGTTCAGGCATTTATCCACAGGTATATAATTATAATAACATTATTTTGTTTGAAACCTTCGCCAAATATAACTAAACATTATTATCGTCATTCGCATACATTCAAAAAGTATGAATATTTCCTAAAGTTAATAAATAAACGATGGTATTCTCAAAATTCATATCGGTTGGTATTAATCGGATATGCAGCGTATTGACATTTTTTATTCAGAAATTTTCTAACGCCATTTAGGAGCATTTGAAGATAATAGTAATTCTCCTTCTGTATTACTCATTATTAGAAACGATTCACCTTAGTTGATAGGTAAAATTATACTATCATCACAGCTCCACTATAAGCACATCAAGGAAAGAGATTTGATTCGCTATTATCGCCGCTCTTATAGTTGCCCTTATAGCTTTTATCACAGCTCTAACATATTCACACTCTAAAGCCTTAAGCGCCCTACATTGGCTGTGGGGAATTAATGAACAGATCCTTTAAAGAATGAACAATGACATGATTGACATGTAGTGGGGTGAGCGCTGCGCTAGCGCAAGCGCTTTTTATTTTTCTTTCAGAAACTTCTGTATACGGTGCACGATACGTAGCTAGGGACTACACAGTGAACAATGTATTCGGACTGGATGCTTTATTGCGATCGAACTTCACTACAGGTAAGTTCGTTTGATCGTACAATTGGAGAGTACTAGAAATTCACGGGCTTGGCTTGAAGTTTGAAAGCTTGGCTTGAAAAAGTTTGAAAAATCAAGCCAAACCTACTGTTCAAAAAGCTTCATTTTTTAAGCCAAGCCAAGCTTCTGTTTCATCAAGTTTTTAAATACATACTAATAATAATTTCAGTGCCATTCCTAGCGAGCGTACAATGCGTTCCCCGCACGCAGGCGGCTAAAAGGTGGGGCGGTCGTTGGTACGTTGAACATATTGATATCATAATATAAAATATATATAATATAACGTAAATGATTTATTAAGTTACAATATGTGCGAGAATGTAGCAATATTTTTTAATTTTTTTTTAATATTTATTGTGTTTGAGATGGAGATGAAAACAGGAAGTAACAATGGGCCCGTCCAACTTTTTTTGAATTTGTTCTGTGTTACGAAGAATTTAAAAATAGAAATTCCGTATTTTTGGTTTCTTGAATTATGCTTAAACGCTTAAATAGTTATTAAAGTTTTGGTGTAAAAGTTGTGACGTTAGCGTCACTCCGCCGTACGTAGAGTGCAAGGAACTGACATACGTTACCATTAATATGGTATTATACAATAATTGATGCAAGAATAAAATACGTATTCATTACAAACTGTGATCAAAAATCTTTAGAGTTAATGGTAATAAAGTAAGCCAGATAATAGTTACTATATCATTTCAAAATATATATTTCTTTGATTTACCTACTTATATAGGAGTTTTAAATGTTAATTTATGTAAATCTTAGATAATACGAATACGTATTATACGTAATTAAAAATCAGGTAAGTAAAATTAATAATTTTGGCTCGTTTTCATAATCAGGTTAATTATTCGTTTTAATTAATGTGACTTTAAGACTTTCTTTAATATAATATTGAAGGTTATCATACTCAATACGTATCATTATTATTATTACAATAGTATTTAAAATATTTTCTATTTATAATTAAATTCAACAATGACAGTATTGATTATAATAATCAAAACATAGTTCATAATAATAAGTAATCCAACATTTTCATTCTTATTTACCAAATGATTACAACAATGACAAGTATTGAGATTACAATAATTAAAACAAATAATTATATAAATTTATTTAATAAATAAATTTTCTTTTGATTTTAATAAAAAAATTACTTCGATATATTAAATATGTGTATGTTAGAGTTTGTGTAAAACCAATCGCGAATTTATGAGCAAAATATGCATGGTCCATTCTATAGTGACATTTCCACAGAGTAACTGGACGAACATTCCAAAAACTTTAATTACACTGTTATCGGTATAAAAATACAATATATATATATATATATATATATATATATATATATATATATATATATATATATATATATATATAGCAATTTTTATATCGTTTTCATGTATTTATATTTAAAATTTATATGCGACATGTAATTTCTAAAAAGCCGAAGAGTTGGACGGGCCCATTCTTCTGACTTGCAGTCAATAAAAGTTGCAGAAAATAACCATATGGATAACAGCAAATACATTAAAAGACGGACATTTAAAAATATAATTAAATTGTTAAAAACCTTATCTTTAGTGATTAGTATAAAAAACTTTGTTTATTTTTTTGTATTTATGAGGTGCTATCCAAAATACCCGAGAATTATATTCTGGCTGGTTCTAGGGCGCTATTTCAAAATTCTTCCGCTACGTGTCTTTACTAGACATCTGACGTCCTTTTCGATCTGTTGCCCGATTGTCATCCTTGCGGAAACATTTGAGTGGTGAGTATGATTTTTTCGTAAGCGCTCTTTGACATGTTCGGCGGTTTTCTAATGGTGGACATTAAAAAGCAACGTGTTAGAGAAACCCATGCATAAACCCTTGTAAAGCTTTCTCCCCGTTAGTCTTCCAAAGCAATGCAACAGTTTCCGCTGCTGATTTTCTCTAAAATGTAACAAAACTTTACTGCCTGTATTGAAAAATCGCTCAACACAGCGCTTACAAAAAAATAGAAATTGTACACTGACCGGTCAGATGTTTCCCCAATGATGACACTTGGGCACAGATCCAAAAGGGTGCCTAGTGAAGGCACTTATTGGGAGAAGTCGGAACTAGCGCCCTACTAACCGCTAGAAAATAATTCTTGCATATTTTGGGAAGCACCTCGTATACTCGTATAAATAAATTCGGTTTTTACGCCACCTTCAGAAGACTGAGAAATGTACAAGAGAATTACATGACTATATATACAGACACAGGTATAAGATTATAAACTATTATTGTTGGTCTTGGAAATACCATCCTAAGGGATCAACAAAAATTCCCTTTCGATAATATTTCCAAAATTTCCGAGTGGAGAACATCTGTTTGGTCATTCATCAGTTTTTCATTACGTTAAATGGCTTTGTCTATTTCAAATGTTGCCAAGAAATTTAACGTTGAACCTTTCTTTTCTAAGTATAAATTTTTGGCTAGATTAGAATCTGATTTTTTATTTTTTCAAGATCTCATATTGTTCATGTTCATTAAACCTAATGAGGAAACTTCTACCCTTTTGTTCAACATATTTATATTCACATTGGTCACACTAGATTTCATATACACCTGATTTGTTTAGAACATTTTTGTATAAATTTTATTGTTGATCAGCTTACTTATAGTGTTAATATTAGGTGCGTTCGGTTATTCAGTTCTGTGCACATATTTTTTTGCACAGTAAGCGTTCGGTTATTCACTTCTGTGTACTCTGGGTTGCACAGAACGCGTTCGGTAAATACTGCGCTTTGAAGATGGTGCATGCACAGGTCGCCCGAGCTCTGGACGTGTGGCCGACTGTGCACGTTCGAGTAAGCGCGCAAAGTATGAAGCGAGAATCGGTTTAGATCTGAGAAGTATGCAAATTTTCACTAATTTTGTAAATATATAAGCTATTACATTAATTAATATTTACCGGAAGTTTTCTTGGTTTTCTAAACACCCTATTAAAATCATTCCCTCTTTTTTCAAGTCATTTTCTCATGTCCTTAAGTTTTTTTTATATATGTATTTAATGTAGTTCGCGAACAAGAGTAATTTTATATTAGGCCCGGTTTTTTCACCTCTTGATAAAATGCCATTTAATTTATCTGCCAGATAAAAGAAAAATATCGCATCATATAATCAACGTGTATATAATCTTGTTAATTTACGCTTTAATATCGATGAGATATTTTTGTTTTGTGTGGCAGTTAAGTTATTGATACTTTAACCAGAGGTGAAAAAACCGGGCCTAATTCTTCTAAAGTATCGGGATACATTCGAAAATGAGTTTTAAACTGCCCTTCAGACATGTATTTGGTATTGTTCAGCATAATTATTTACTTTTTCTATTCTAAACTATTTGAATCATACCATACTCCCCTTCTTAGTCCGACTCTTCGAAAAATATTTTTAAGAAAACGAAAATCCATATTCAGCCTTCTATCAAACACATACGGTTAATATAAAATCGATATTAGTAATAATAATCTGCACTTACACAGATTTTCTATTGCTAAATCTATCTGTCACGAAAGTATCAAACGCACAGGCTGCACAATTCGTTCTTTTAATTCCAATCTGCACAGAGTACACAGTGATCACGTGACACGACTCATGCACAGGACAGCTCAAGCACAGCACAAAATAACCGAACGCACCTATTGTAATAGGCCGGCTTATAATTAGAGTCTCTGAATTTCTTTTTAATATCTCTATTAATTTTGCCTACAAAGTTGAATCGTGTGAAATATTTACTGTTAGAACTATATAGGATGTACGGCATAAAAGATTTTTAAAACCGAAGTTTTCATTTTGTTTTCTAATAATCGTTAACAATATTTTCGTTATATCCGTTATTTATAGCTATTTGTTTAATTATGTTTAATCCATCTGTAAAATTTTCTTTCGATAAAGGGATCGTAACTAGTCTATGAATAAAAGAGTTGAATGCAGACATTTTAATGTTCTCCGGGTGATTGGAACAATTTGGTATTATATTATCGCTATACGTGTTCTTTCTATATATTTTAAATTGAAATGAATTCTCATTATGTGAAATTGTAATATCTAGAAAATTTAGTTGGCGATTAATCTCTTTTTCTAACGTAAATAAGTTGATATGTGGAAGGAATTTAGAAGATATTTTAATTGTGTTAATTGTCTGTCCGTGCCGTTAAAAAGATATATATATATATATATATATATATATATATATATATATATATATATATATATATATATATATATATATATATATATATATATATACCCTCTTTAAGTCAATATATATGTATACAGGTGTTATATTTTAATGGACCCAGCAAATATCTCGCTTATTTATTAAGTTGGCAATTTTTTTCATATAACATGATTTATACAGGAACATGTAAGCTACTTGATGACGAATGTACATTCCTGATACCACTTCCGGTTTATGAGTAATTAATATCTACTTTGAAATTTCAAATGAACATACTATATTTTTTTACAAATTTGAAAAGTGCATCAAATTTGCTTTACAATCATGTAAAATAATCCATATGTAACATTATTAAAAATTATAATAGCGGGCACTTTTTTGTACACCTAATTGGAAAGAGAATAGTGAGCCATGACTGTGGCAAATTTGTGTCCAAACTTTTTAAAGTTTAATAGACAAAGCATTATACTTATTTTCAATATTATTAATATACAAAAGAAATAAATCGTTATATTTTCTTAAAAATTCAAAAATTGTTTCTTTTGTTTGTTGTAATTGATATAATTCAATCATTAATGTACATTCATTTCGTTTATCTTGATATTGAGATATTAAAAAGTCTTTTAACTCTTTCCATTTTCTAATAGATAGACAAGTAGTTAAATATTCACAAGCTTTACCAGTAATTTTCTTTTTAATAGTAATTAATGTTAAAGATTTAGTTATTTCAGAGAGATTAGTCTGATTTACAATTTCTAATATTTCATCAGTGGATTTTATAAAATGTGACAGTGTTTTCTTATCACCATTATATTCAGGAATCAAATCAAGTATTTTCAATACACTAGTATCAAGATTTTCTTAAGCCATATTACTATTAATATTTAAATTATTCAATGAATTAATTAGAGCGTCAATCTTGACTAAGTATAGTTATTATAATTATACATTAATATCAGATTTCACTTACAATGCTACTAAAAGTCAAATCTTCATGAGGCCGCTTCTTTGCTGACCGGTTTCCGATTTTCGCTCGACGATGATAGGGCTGGCCACGATGAATGCCGGACCAGGAGCGTGCACGTACAGACCGACAGATGATCACCTTCAACGAGTTGTACTTCTTTGGGTGTTGACTCGTACGTAGGTCGTTCTCGGGATTGCAGTTTTTGCACTTGCCGTCGGAACTTCTGATTTGTTAAGTAGATGGATGAAAATAACGGTTTGAACACTTCAACGAAAATATTCTTTTCAGAATTTTGGTGTAGCAAACCTCTTAACCATCCTACCGACTGCGCCAATTAAGTATTCGAAGTCAACAAATATCTTTTTAAAAATTTTATTTAAGACGTAATTGCAGATACAACTGTTTTGTACAGTAGCCAGATACACACTAATTCTAAAAAACTAAGTAATTTTCCTACTTCGTTCTAAGGCGAGCTGATAAAGCTATTCTCACGGTTTTCTTATGAGTTCAGCGAAATTGGATGTCAAAATGTGGTATGATTCTATGCTAGCCATTACATAACTTATATATGTGCCAAATAAAGAAGATATATATATATATATATATATATATATATATATATATATATATATATATATATATATATATATATATAACTTTTTCATTTGAAACACTTTTCTCGATTAAAGATTGTTTAGAAGTAATCGACCAAATTCAGTTTTTCGTCATTATCTAGTGCCCTATGAGAATTTTTGGAAAAACAAAAGCACATCCGAAATGGCCCTCTATAGGTTCATAAAAAGTTCTATTTAATCGACATTGTATCTCTTATAGTTCTCAAGATCCCAATGGTGGCATCTCTAAATGGGACTACTGTATATAAGGAGAATGTTGGTGGGTATTTCAGTGTTTATTGTGGGCCTAAATGAAAATGTTGGTTCTTTATATTTAAGGTTTCTTCAGGACTAATTTGTATGAAGTAATTTTATAAAATAACTACACTAATAAAGGTACATTCACAAATGAAAATTAGGTTTAGATTTATGGTTTATACTTTATATTTAAAGACCTTGGCCGCGTTATGACTCCATTCACACTTCAGAATTTTCTTCTTCTAAACCCAAATCATAAAGCTAAACCACAGATCTCATAACTATGAGATCTGTGGCTAAACATTGCAAGGTCCAAACGCTAGCTTTATGATTAAGTTTGACGTCACAAACTTTACAAATTAGAACGACTCTAAAACGATATAGAAATATACACCCATCTTTATTTAGTATTCACTTGGATTCGACCTTTAAACCAAATACGAGAAACACGAAATTTAATTGATGAAATACATATAAACAAAACCAATAATGCCAAGCGAATGACAGTTACACGGCGCACGGGTATTTGTTAACTACTGCTCTACCGATATTTTAATCTTGTTTTTGAAGCATTTACATATAGATTAATTAACTAACAGTATACACAACATATAAGAATTAGGAGTTAGAGAGGAAGATTAAAGCTAAACAAAACATTCAAAGGTACTAGATATGTAAGATTTAATATAGGAGATAAGATAATTTGCAAGGGACTAGATTTTAAAAACCAGGCTGGATAAGAGGACAAATAATTAAAATTTTGAGTTTTGTAACATACATTGTTAAAATACCGTCTCTCAATATAAATTGGAAGAGATATGCCAACCAAATAAGAAAAGATGTAAATTTAAATATAAATATGTCAATTCCTCAAGATTTTCCTAAACAGGATATTCCACCAAATAATAGCAGTAATCAAATATAGCGAAAATAATATTTCTGTCTGTAAATTTTTGATTTTTACTCTAAAAAATCTGATGTGGCCAGCACTTTATCTTCCGTCAGTTCTATGTATTTTGTACAAATTTCATACGGAAAGTTCCTTGCTAAATTAAATATTCTATTTCTTGTACATTACCTTTTGGCAGTTGCATGTATTTTATGCAAATTTCATACAGAAAATTATTATTTTGTGACGTTTTCTATATACAGTGTAATGTATCTGCAGAAATAAAAGATTTATTATTATTATTTCTTGTACATTACCTTGAAGCAGTTGTATGTATTTTATACAAATTCCATACAGAAAGCAAAAGATTCTATATTTCCAATAAAATTAAAAGACAAACACTATGTCAATTTCACTTGACACTGACATCTTTCAATCAGAATTTTCTTAATATAGTAGCTGTTTCCATAGCTATGGCTACGTTATGAAATTTAATTTCTTTATAATTTTTTAACTCTATATCCATTTAATATTAAGTATAAAATGCAGTCAAATCGTATAAAGAATAAAATATTCTTTAATATTTATAATAACATCAAATGTGAAAAAATTATATTTTACATAGTTTTTTCAAGAAAAACTGTTAAAATCTTCAAATGATGGTACTTCCGGTTGACCAATTGTAACCAAAATCAGCTCTTCCTATGGATGTAACGAAGAAGTATACGAAAAAAATATAATTTTTATAACTGTAGTATTAGAGTTATCGCAGACGAAAATTTTGTTACACACACACACACACACACACACACACACACACACACACACACACACACATCCACACACACACACACACACACACACACACACACCACACACACACACACACACACACACCACACACACACACACACACACACACACACACACACACACACACACACACACACACACACACACACACACACACACACACGCACATACAGACATCATCGTAAAAATAGTAAATTCGTATTGTAGGGACCCTAAAACGTGCTTATTGAGTAAAAACTCATCATCGAATTTTTTGACCAAAGACAATACCTTCCTTACCTAAAGGTGACGGAAGGTAAAAATACTTATTTTTTCATTTTCGGTTGGTATAAGTGTTAATGAGTTTTAAATTTATTTTACACTGAAAATCTTATTTTTTTAGTAATTTTTGATGATTTTTTATTTTTTGTCAGTAATTTCATTTCTATTATGGATGATTGGGCCTTAGGAATCCATGAATAAATGTTCATACGTCGTAAGATGTATTAAAGAGACATTGTGAATTGCTGATGATGACCGTTTTATACGGTCGAAACGTTCAATAAATGTCTCTTTAATACATCTTACGACGTATGAACATTTATTCATGGATTCCTAAGGCCCAATCATCCATAATAGAACAAATTATTGGATACTCTTAACCCAATAGTATTCAGTGGCAGATTTCCACACAGGCGCAGGAAGCGCGCGCTTGGGGCCTCTTAAATCAAGGGGGCCTCAAATTTCAGATCTCAAAATTAAAAAAATGTTTCATTTTATTTTATTATTTTTATTATTATTATTATTATTATTGTTATTATTATTATTATTATTATTATTATTATTATTATTATTATTATTATTATTATTATTATTAATTATCTACACCATATATTTTGTGGCGGCCTAGTGGTTATATTTCAAACCATATTCAAGTTTTCTCACTACTGACGAGATAAAAATAGAATATCCTTACTATTTACTTGAAATTTGGCGCTAGTACGATTCGTTTACAACACTTTCAAAATGCAGTTAAGAAACCGGAAGCCTACTTTCAACTTTTGTAATTCCCGCTCGATTTTGACGTCACCACTTTCGGAGTCTATTCTAAACGTTGTATTTGTAAAAATTATGACTTCTTCGCTTGTAAATTTTCTAAAAATACTTTAGTTTAACGGTAACCTAAACCACAGAACTCAATTTTACTAAATTCGAGTATATTGGGATTTTCAAGTATCAAGAGATAGCGTTGATCGCATTAAAGACTGGTACACTTTTTGTTGACATTTGTAAGCGTAGCATTGCTGTCAACTGTGTTTCTTTAGTTTTCGTATTATTTTCTCATTTATTAGTATTTTTTATTTATAAGTATGTATAATATAGTTTTTGTAGTCAGATAATTGTAGTTTCATGTAAATGTCAAATGTGTACCACTATTTGTAGTTCTAATATTCGCCGCTAGTGAGCGTTTTCTCATTTGAAATTCCCAATAACATAATGTAAATAGATAGAGGGGGGGGGATTGCTTTAGGGGGCTTCAAAATTGAATTGCGTTTGCGGCGTCTCAAGTTCTTAATCCGCCACTGATAGTATTTTATTTTACTTAAATAACTTTTCATAACAATCATATTTCATAATTATAATTTAACTCTATTTTCAAATTTACGTAAGTAAATATACCAGCTTTGATTAAAAAAAATACTTAAAAGACACAAACTGTTATACCAATCAACAGAGAAATAATAAGCATTTTTTTGAAGCAAAAGTCAAATATGGGTTTCATTTAAAAAAATGTAAGTGTGTATTATATTTCGAAAATTTACCGATAGAAAAATTATTTTCGTACGCCATTAGTTAGTTTAAGGTCAAATATCTGTCCATTGAAACTTTTTTCATAGAATGAGCAGTTGCAGGTTTAACGCCTTTTCAGGTAAAGAAATAAATCAAAATTAATTTACTCAGAACAAGTTGTAGTTGTACTTTGTACTTCATTTACATTTGGTTTCAAAGTTTTTTTAAACGTATCTCGCAAACCTATTTATTTATTACTCATGATGATTGAAAGCACTTTAAAAAATACGATGTGAACGAGTTCGTCCACGAAACCCAGGTAGCATTAAACAAATATGAGCCGTAATGCTTTTTGTGCGTTAAGTAAAGGTTTCTCTTGCTGTTTTTAATTGAAATGGTCGAATTCGTCTACGTCCAAAAAATATACGTGCCTTTATATTAATATTTTTTTTAGAAAAAGAATGTATTTTAAATATCTAAATTAAAATATGCCAATACCGTACCTATGTATGAGTACGAAAAGAATATCTTCTCTAACTAATAGCAGAAAAATAGATTTTCTTCTTCTTGTTTAATGTACACACTTGAATAATAAAAAATACTTTTGTAAAGAGAAGTGAGTGCAACTGCATATTTTGAATTTAGAGCAGCATTTTTCAAATTTAGAACTGCAGAAACAAGCCAGAGCTGCACCAAATTATATCCCCTGGGACACATACAAGGTACGTTCTATTGTTGTCAGAAATCTTCCTACTTCTTCTAGTAGTAGCCCAATGGTCGTTCTTTTGCGTCAAAAAATAAATATTCCTACGAATCATTCCATCTTCAGAGCTGGAAGCTTTGGCAATAGAGTTAAGATAAATTCAAAATTTTACTAGCCGACTGGCGCGCGCACCTTTCTGTCACATTTCTGAATGTTTAGATTGGACGTGCTCAACAAAAATACCTCCTTTACGTTTTTATTAGGTATTGCATATATTTTGAGATAGGAAATTGTAATCACTATAATATTTATGCATAACAACGTTTTGAAGATCCAGAATAAATCTTTTTAATTAACAATAACTCATAGCCACTGTTCTATTTTCCTATTATTTGGCAGTTATTTGCTACTGAGCGCTCTATTGATATAAGAATATTATTAATCTAGTTCTGACACTGATAGAACATACCTACAAAAACCTAACCTACAAATAAGCATACCTTACCCGGGATTCGAACTCGGGACCCTTGTTTCATGATTCGGCTACGTTGCCCACTAAAACACCGGGATCGGTAGAATTTTAACTTTAATCAAGTACATAGTATTTTGTTTGTTTAATTAATATAAATTAAGACAACAATATAATAATAATGGCCTTTATTTAGAGTCCCAAAGTTACATTGTTTAAATTTAAATGATTAATTTGAAATGCGAGATATAGGTAGTTACATAATATTTATAAATACATAATACAAAATCATGAGGAGTGGGGTCTTCTAGGTCCATTGTTGGACGAAGGCCTCCTTCATATTTTTCTCTGTCTTTTGTCTGCTGTTGATTTTATTTCATCGTCCGATCATTTGAATGGTCTGCCTATCCTTCTTTTGTGTTGTCTTGATATCGACTCCGTTAGGATTTTTACCCATCTATTATTTGCAAGTCGTGAGAAGACATGGCCTGTCCATTTCCATTTCATACTTTTCGCGAAACATAAAGCATCGTGTGTTTTTGTGCGTTGTCGGAGTTCGGTATTACTTACTCAGTCTATTCTCTTAATTCCTAACATACTGTTTTCGATTTTTTATCTGTATTTTATTATTTTGCGCCTTCGGCTCGAGCGGCAAATTTTCCTTCTCGTGAAAAAAATATATAATTTACTCACGAGTTGCACACAATTTTTTTACGTCTGCAATAAAAGAGTGAAAGAAAATTCACTCCGCAGCGTTAAAAAAGTGCACTTTTTTCACACTTTCATTTATTAAAAAAGACATACTTTATAAACACATTTTGATGAAAAGCGGTACTTCTTTTAACATACGTAAAAAAAGGAATATTAACATCGGGTTTTCATTAGGCCGACCGATAGATCAACATGTGAAATCAGTTAATTGTGAATAGTATCTCTCCAGTTTAAAATATTAAGCTGAAATTTTGTATAATTATTGAAGGATATTAATTCTACGGATTGCAGTTGAAATTAGTCAATTTAAATGTGTAATATTAGAAAAAATTAAGAAAATTTGTAAAATTTGCAGGATTATTGTTCGCATACCGGATAAAATGGTTACTAACAGTATAAATAGCATAGTGGTAGCGTGTACGCTTGGTAATAAACAAAGCTCGGAGAAACTGGGTTCGGAACCAGCCAGCGGCAAAATATAAATTTTATTTTTTACTATTCAAAATAATTTTTATAATTATGTGTTCAATAATTTATTATGTAAAATCTGTATTACATTGATTACTAGATATATACAGTTAAATAATTACAAAAAATATTTATAATAAAAAATAACGTATCCATTTTAGTAAATTGTAATAAAAAATTAAAAATATATTAACAATAAAAAATATTTTGAATAGTAAAAATTAAAAATTAAATTTTGCAGCTGGCTGGTTCCGAACCCAGTCTTTCCGAGATATGAACAACTATTCTGGAAATTCTAAAAATTTCTTTATTTTTTTTATATTACACATTTAAATTTACTAATTTGGACTGTGATTCATAGAATTATTATCCCCAATAAGTACACAAATTTTCAATTTAATATCTTGCACTGGAGAGATTCTATTCACAATTAACTGATTTCACTTGTTAATCTCCTATGTATCGGTCGGCCTAAGACCCCGGTATTTGTACAGTGTTGAATAAAATTTCTAACTCTGATCATTATACAATTCAAAAGTCAAGATGTCAAACTTGATCTTAAATATAATTTTAAAGAGAAAAAGCAATAAAGAAGGATACAGTACATTGACATTCGCCGTTTTTTAATTTGTTTCCATTTCTAAAATAAGATTCAAGAAGAAAAACCTTGATTTCTTTAGAAAACATTTTTGACAATATCTCATATCAAATTGACATTTAATTAAATATTTTCAAATTGACTTACGTTTCTTTGTTAATAGCGTACTCTGAGTTAGGATTTTTTTAAACACTCTGTACGTTTCATAACGAGCTATAAAAAAATTATGGGCCCATTATAAAACTATTTAAATAACATTATTATTTATTGATATATTAGTTGGTTCAAGAATAAAAATGAAATAAATCATTAGTTTAAGTAATTTATTTATTGAAAAAAGAACAAAGTAAAACAGTACATTATTCGATAACAGTATATAGCTTAAAAAGAAAATGGAGACTTAATGTTTGTAGCTGATGCTGCTGTAACTGCTGGCGTCTCCATAACCGGAAAGTCCATGTCCAACGGCGTAGCCGCCTCCATAGCCACCTCCGTAGTCACCCCCGAGTCCACCTCCAAGGGCGCCTCCATTACCGCCAGCTCCAGCGCCATCACCGCCTACGAAGACAGGTTGAGCGACGGGCACGACAACGGTCTGTGGCACTCTAACAGGCACGGCCTGAGTGATGGTGACGGGGTAGGGCTGCGGCACGGGCACAGCGTATGGTTGTGCTTGTGGTACTGGGACTTCCTGGGGCACTGCCACAGGCACGGGCCTAGTCACAGTGACGGGGTAGGGCCTGGGGACAGTGACGGTGTAGGGCTGCGGCACGGATACGGGCACTGCGCGTGGCACGGATACAGGCACGGGCACGGAGACAGGTACAGGCACAGGTCGAGTCACAGTCACTTGGTACGGCTGGGGCACTGGTACTGCCACCGTCTCGGTAATAGTGTTCACGCTAGTGCCATCACCACCACTACCAATACCGCGTCCTAGAACTCCACCTAGACCTCCTCCGAAACTGCTGCCAAAACCTCTGCCGAGGCCACCATGGCCGCTTCCGTAACCACCACCGTATCCGCCTCCGTAACCACCCCCTAATCCGTAATCACCAGAGCTGATTACTCCGCAACGACCTAAGGTCGCTACGGCTAATAGCAGCACAGCTACACTCTGAAAATAAAAAGTAAATAAATACCAAATACTCCTACATACCTTATTTTCTTTTCAACTTTTTCTATTACTTACAAAGGAATTCATGATGAGTGAAGGAGGCTAGGTAATGATCGAATGATGTTCAGTAGCACAAATTCTCACTATATATACCAACTGTTCCACACTTTTACTCCGGACATATATGCTTGGTTAATCATTGGAGTAAAAATTATGTATCATAATTTAAGATACCAAATATTTCACGACTTCAAATTTTTATTAGGTGCGATTAATTTCTGTAATTACGAAGCCAGTGTGAAATAAAAATATTTTAATAATATAATATATGTAACCCGGAAACAATCTATACAATTTCCGGTGAGTTGATGATAGAATAGTATATTATGCAACGAGTGTATTAATAATCATTATACACGAGTTTCACACACTATTTTTTCTACGACAATTCTTAATAATTTAAAAAAATTAACTATAAACCAATAAATTGGTTATAAAATTCATCTGTATCAGTTGCATATACTATTTTTCTTCTACTATTCTTAATAATTTAAAAAAATAAACCATAAACCAATAAATTGGTTATAAAATTCATCTGTATCAGTTGCATATACTATTTTTTCTATGACTATTCTTAATAATTTTAAAAAATAAACTATAAACCAATAAAATGGTTATAAAATTCATCTGTATCAGTTGCTTACACTATTTTTTCTACGACTATTCTTAATAATTAAAAAAATAAATTATAAACCAATAAATTGGTTACAAAATTCATCTATATCAGTTGCATACACTATTTTTCTACTACTATTCTTAATAATTCAAAAAAATAAACTATAAACCAATAAATTGGTTATAAAATTCATTTTCGTACCTCCGTCCAATTTGACTAGTATTACAGAACTCAAAATCGTCCAGAAATGCGTTGTTGCTGACTTAGGCCAGCAAAAGGAGTTGGCATTACTGTTCTGGTGATATGTCAATTTAAGATTATTTTCAACACAAGAATTAGTAAAATGTTTACAAATTTTAGGACTAAATCTTTAATTATTGTAACTTAAATAACTAAATTTTGTCATAAAAATAATAATATGCTGTCATTGCTGTCATCTCGTATAGATTAATTATAAGTTCCAACTTTAGGACTAATTTGTTTCGTTTGTTTTGTAACTACAACTAACTTCAAGTGATACAATTGAGTTTCCGCTATCTGTAATTGAAAATATGCTAAAGTATTATATATATATATATATATATATATATATATATATATATATATATATATATATATATATTTTGAAAATATAACACCTATTTCATGAAAAAGTAATTTGTTGACTAATATTTATAATTCTAGACACATTTTAATTGTTAAAAATCAATGAGCCCGCAACAACTCTAGAATAACTAAAAGGTTTATTTCATTTTATGAGATAAAACATTGTATTTGGAGTATAGAAGTTATAAATATTTCACTTCATTTCAATATTAAATTACTCCCCTATCGTCCTATCCTTTAATTAATACATTTCTTTCAAATTTTTATATCGTCAACTGCTCTGATAAAACTTATATGCTTATAACTCCGAAAAGCGTTTAATTACTCTTGGGTGTAAACACTTTATTGGTAATAAGATAATTAATTATATCCATTGGCAAAATATTCGGAAAATCCGATATATCCTATGAAAACTCAGTTTCATCGCAATCATACGCCTCAATATTAGTAATGAACTTGAGTTTAGCTAAATAGCGAAGTTACATATCAGGTGATAGCTGCTTGAAATACATAGACATTGTAAAAACCACAAGAAAGTTGGTTGCCAATGAAGTCAGTTACATGCCAGGGCAGCAAGATCAGCTGTTTCGAAGGTTACCGGAAACAGCTGAATGCCCGTCCTCTATATTTAAACCTACAATGCAAAACCGTTAAAAATATATGTTAATTTTTTTAGGTTATGTAAAATAAAATAAAGTGTTGAGAAATATACGAAGAATTTATGGAGATGTCGGCACAAAAAATCTTGTGTATAACACGCCCAGAAACTGTTTTGCGAGATCTCGTATTTGCGGGCCTCGCTTTCAGCTCATATGTATCATAATGATAATCTGTATTAAAATGAAAATCTGTATCTAATGAGTATCATTCAAGTATACATATATTATAGGTATATTAAAGCACAGGGGTAGAAAACTATTTTTCTGCAATCTGATGTACCTTTGAGAGGCCATCTTAGATGTAATGAAATACATATACAGGTGTCCCAGGACGAGCTTACGCTATCGTTATTTTAAAAACTATTCAATATTATTTTACCAAATTTGGTATCTACGGGTTTTCTGATATGCCCGTTTCGGCTAAAATATTTTCAAATCAGTAGCACTTCCTGTTTAACCGGAAGTAGACCCTAATTTTCTTATTTTAAATGGAATGGGGAAACAGCTGAGTGTCCGAGCTGTATATTATAAAATCACGAACATACTATGAATAAAATAAAATTCATTTACAAGACCTGAAGTATCATTTGCTTTACTAAAAATATTTTCAGGTTATGTTGGGTACAATTTTTTTTGCAGTCCGAAAATAAAGAATAAATAATTTATATATATATATATATATATATATATATATATATATATATATATATATATATATATGCAGGGTGTTTCCTTTAAAACAACCAGCGCTTTTTTGGGCGAATTAATGACGTTAGAAAATGTTATATACAAGAAATGATCAAGAGTAAGGAACTAATTTATTAATAATAACAAATCAAAAATTCGGTCAGCGGTTCTCAAACAGCAGAACAAAATTATACAGGGTGTAAATGAAATAAGTGCATTAAATTTAACCAGTAATGTAACTCGATGAGAGGAACAATATTTCTTAATAACTTTTTTTTCAAAGTCTTTTAGATTTTGAGTTAAAATTCTTTAAAGATTTGCTGCATATTTCGTTACCCGCTCATGGAGAACAAATAGCGGGTGACGTATTCAAGTGCGATACAAACAGCTCAAAAATTGTCGGTTATCGGTTACACTTACAGTCACAGTAATTAATAAACGAATCAAGGGAAATAACATTATTATTAATTAATACGTAATAGTACAATTTTTAAAATAAATAAATTTAAATTTTGTATAACAAAATTATAAAGTTGTGTATTGAACCAGGCTTTTAAAGCCCTGTGAATAGTCTGAATATAGGAAGACAAGGAGGGACGAGGAAGAGCAAAAGCATAGTTGTTAGGTTATGAGATGATTATTTATCGTCGACAAATCATAATAGTTTAAATACGTTATTCAAAAAATATAAGTACAAACTTTTGTCCATTTAAAAGAGGTACATGAGTACCAATAATTAGTCGTCCATTTATTGTTCCCGCCCAAAACATTTTTTAATGAAAATTTTTATAGCATTTTCGTCGGTCGAGATGTGTATTGTGCATAATAAATACACCTTCCCAAGTAAATTCAGTCTCATTAATGAACATTATGAGCCATTCCCAAAATTGAAGTCTGTTATGTGCTGAAAACATAGAACTTTTTGCACATGTTATGGATATAACTGTTGCTTTTTTTAAAATTGTCATATGTAACACTCCGTATTGTGATGTGATAAAGATGTACAAGATTAACAAATGTGCGAATATTAAGAACAGAATGATTTGGAAACGCTCCGTGTAAATGCGTTGACAACTCCATGACACTGTCTTTATGTCAACCGTGATGTCAAGTAAAATGAAGTACAGATACAAATAAAAAAAATAAATAATAAACCATAGGTAAGTAATTACAATGTCTGTGTACTCGCATTTTCACAGAATTTTACCTTATAAACAAGTTTATTACTAATATCAAAATTTAATTGGAACATTTAACAGGACTGTCCATTGCTAAAACAAAATTTTTCATAGCTATTGCTACTGCATTCAATTATTACAAAAATATTTGGAACGACTCGTCAATTTACGGGGTGGTAGAAATGCTAAAAAAATATGCGATTCCGGGAAATAGTATATTATGTTATTAGGAGTAGAAAGCGATCTTTTTGTGTTGAACCCAGCTATTGCGGCCGAGGCGCTAGCCGAGGCTAGGCAAGCTGGGTGAAACACAAAAAGCGCGTTCTACTCCGAATGACATATATTATTTTTTCTTCAAGTGTTTCAGAGAATTTTTTGACATTTTTTTTGGAATTTTTTAATTGTAGTGTTTACAATTTCAGCCAAAGCTGGCTGTGTACACTACAAAACAAAAACGACACAACTGTCAAATAACAATTTTCAATATAATATGTGTTGCTGTGACAACTGCCGCCGCCAGCGGTGAACTAAGACACTAACATTTTTTTACTAGTACAACAATAACAACATTTTTGTACTAGTAAGACAATGAGCATCTTCTATAGTGTGTGTACAGGAGCATAATATGAATATTATAATACGCTTGAAGAAAAAAGTTATTAAGTAATATTGTTGCTCTCGACGAGTTATATTACTGGTTAAATTTAATGCACTTATTTCATTTACACCCTGTATATTTTTTAAATGGTATCGTATATAATTTTATAGCCCATTAGATAGAGAATGTTTTTCTGATTTCAACGATATAAATATGGTATAGGGTTGTATAACAATTATTTCGAGAAAAATGGTATTAAAAATGTAATAATATTACAATAGGCTATGCAATACACAGGTCTGTTGCCTAGTTACGCTAGTAGTAAACACATTTTTTATTACATTATTTCTAGTTTTTAATACCATTTTTCTCGAAATAATTGTTATACAACCCTATACCATATTTATATCGTTGAAATCAGAAAACAATTCTCTTTTTAAAGGGCAAAAAAATTATATAGGGTGCCATTTAAAAAAATATAATTTTGTTCTACCGTTTGAGAACCACTGGTTAAATATTCGGTTTGTTACTATTGGTACATTATCCCCTTATTCTTGATCATTTTTGGTATGAAACATTTTTCTCTAAAGTTGTTAGTTCGCCCAAAAAAGCACTGGTTGTATTAACGGAAACATCCTGTATATATACCGGGTGGTGAATTGATTTATGCAATATAGGAAATTCAATGCAATTTTTTTCATATGGCGATGTTTTGTTCCCTATTTATTTTAGAGCAAAATGCTTCAAATAAAACTTGTAAATAATTAAACTCTGCATCCAAATCACTCATCACATTTTATTTTACACTTTTTGTAACGTGTAAAATTGGGATTCATATTTTTATAAAATGCTCATTTATAGCGATAGCCATGAAATTTAAACAAAGGCACAAAGATATGACGTTTGCAAAGTTAGTGAGTAGTATAACAGATTAATAACATATTAATAGTAAAAAAAGTTCTCTGTGCATGTTGTGAAAGAAATAATTATATTTACAATTATAGAAAAGTACGGATTTTAGTTATTTCGTGAATATTAAACAAAATCCGATTATAGCTACTGTTGAAATAAATTTTAGATAACTAATATAACAAATTATTTATTTATTTTATTATCACAATAAATGTTCGAACAAATCACCGTTAACTGTTAAACAGTGACTTAATCTATTATAAAATTCACGTCTTGATTACTGAATTGTCTAAATATTATTTTATTACATTCTCTTCAAATGGCATTTTTTAAAGAATCTAGATTAGGATGATTTTCTTGATAAATTTTCTCTTTAAGGTATGGCCATAAGAAAAAGTCGTTAGGCGCTAAATCTAGTGACCGTGCCGGCCAATTAATTGTACCGCTACGACCAATCCACAAATCAGGATAACATTGATTCTTGATTCAAATATTCTGTTACGCTTCTTCCAGAGTGTGCAGGCCAACTATCATGCTGATACCAAATAGTTTCAATATTTTCGGATTGGTCTTCAATTTCCGGACCAATGTGGTTTTGAAGCAAATCCAAATATTTTTCGCCATTCAGAAATCCATCAATAAAAAATCTGATGTGGCCAGCACATTACCTTCCGTCAGTTCTATGTATTTTGTACAAATTTCATACAGAAAGTTCCTTGCTAAATATTATATTTCTTGTACTTTACCTTCCGGCAGTTGCATGTATTTTATGCAAATTCCATACAGAAAATTATTATTTTGTGACGTTTTCTATATACAGTGTAATGTATCTGCAGAAATAAAAGATTTATTATTATTATTATTATTTCTTGTAAATTACCTTAAAGCAGTTGTATGTATTTTATACCAATTACATACAGAAAGCAAAAGATCCTATATTTCCAGTAATATTATAAGACACACACTATGTCAATTTCACTTGACACTGACATCTTTCAATAAAAATTTTCTTAATATAGTAGCTGTTTTCATAGCTATGGCTACTTTATGAAATTTAATTTCTTTATAATTTTTTAACTCTATATCCATTTAATATTAAGTATAAAATGCAGTCAAATCGTATAAAGAATAAAATTTTCTTTAATATTTATAATAACATTAAATGTGAAAAAATGACATTTAACATAGTTTTTTCAAGAAAAACTGTTAAAATCTTCAAATGAGGGTACTTCCGGTTGTCCAATTCTAACCAAAATCTAATCAGCTCTTCACATGGATGTAACGAAGAGAAATACGAAAGAATTATAATTTTTAGAATTGTAGTATGGCAGTTATCGTAGACGAAAATTTTGTTACACACACACACACACACACAGACACACATACATACACACACACACACACACATACAGACAGACATCATCGTAAAAATAGTAAAATCGTATTGTAGGGACCCTTAAACGTGCTTATTCATCAAAAACTCACCACCGAATTTTTTGACCAAAGACAATACCTTCCTTACCTAAAGGTGACGGAAGGTAAAAAAGGTCCTATGATATTGGTCCCTAAAATACCTGCCCATACATTCACTTTTTGTGGGTATTGGGTATGTGTTTTTAGCATTTGTCGTGGATTATTCTTAGCCCAATATCTGAAATTTTGAACATTTAGTTCACCATTAAGAGTAAATGTCGACTCGTCAGTAAAACATATGGTTTTTAGAAATGTTCTGGCCAAATTTACTTTTTCCATCATGACTTCGTAGAATTCTGCTCTTGTTTGCTTATCACCTTCGAAAATTTCTTGGTTCTTGTGATACTTATAGGACTTGTGATTCTCATATTTTAAAATTTTTTGTACTGTAGAATGAAGGGTACCTTGTTCTGTGGCAATTTGACGTGTACTTATATTTGGATTTTCTGTTACCGCCAATAATACATTAAATTTATTTTCGTTCATATTTTCCTCCACTTCTTTGTTTTCTATTGTCAATGAGCACTTTTTGCAGGGTTTAAAAACTCTACCAGTTGAGTTGAACTAATTAATTATTCTGTTTATTGTAGAAATTGTAGGTATAGGCCGATCGACAGTACTAAATAAGTCTCTTACTTCACCTTGGGAGTTTCCTTCATAAAACCATTTCATTCACTGAATTTTTTCTTGAATGTTGTACATATTTATTTATATTAAACAAAATTACCATAAATGAATTAATAAACTTATAGTAATTACTTGCGCGAACTGTCAAACTACTGAATATTTTTTTGCATTTGTTTGTACATTTGTTTAAATTCCATGGCTATCGCTATAAATGAGCAATATTATAAAAATATTAATCCCAATTTTACGCGTTACAAAAAGTGTAAAATAAAATGTGATGAGTGATTTGGATGCAGAATTCAATTATCTACAAGTTTTATTTGAAACATTTTGCTCTAAAATAAATAGGGAACGAAATATCGCCTTATGAAAAAAATTGCATTGACGGTATATACAGGTTGGTGGCGGTTAGGAGTAAACATAAGGATTTAACATGGGGTTTTAGTTTTTTGCAATTTCCTGCTCTCCCGTTCATTTACGGCAAAAACTGTAGAGTACAAAATTAAAAATTGCATACAAAAATGTATTTACATTTATTATTATGTTTTTGGTTTCTTCACAATTTTAAAAATAAATTTCAAAATTTCCTGTTTTTTGTAGCAATAGCCATGGAATTTATTTTTTCTGGTTGTCAAAAATTATTTATAAACGTCAACCATGCGTTAATCTAACTTAAAAATTAAATAAAAACGAACAACTTTTAATTTTAATACGCATTTTTTATTAGGTATACCATTTAATAAGAAACCAATTCCAAATGTATCAACTACGTAGATTTTTGATTTATCATAGCCAATACCATTTCTTCATTCACTTCGTTATGACGTCTTCTATTATTATTATCATTTTTATTATTATTATTATTATTATTATTATTATTATTATTATTATTATTTCCTTCATTACCTTCGTTCACAGCTGCTCTAGCTGTGTTCTCAAATTTTTTAACAAGTTTAGAAATTGTTGCTATAATAGGAATTGGTGTGTTTTCGTACTTTATGGAAAACAAATCACGTATTCTTCTAAAACTATTTCCACCATAATAATTTTTTATAACGAAAACTCGTTCCTTATTCGAATAAACATTCATTATTAAATTAACTTTTTATTAGAGCAAAATTTCGAAAATTTGACAGAAATTGAATGACATTATTATGTTTAAACATTTGAGTTATAAGTCATGGCTATTGCTACAAATTAACAGATATTTGGAAATTTCTTTTTAAGATTGTGAAGAAACCAGAACATAATAATAAATGTAAATACATTTTTGTATGCAATTTTTAATTCTGAACAATTTTGTACTGTACAGTTATTGCCGTAAAATGAACAGGAGAGCAGGAAATTGCAAAAAACTAAAATCCCATGTTAAATCCCTATGTTCACCTCTAACCGCCACCACCCTGTATAATTAATAATAAATTAAAATAGCGTTTACACACATGTATACGGCACGGGCATACAGCTGTTTTAAGTTACCTTGAAAATATATTGTGCTAGACCCCTACAATCCAGAATATCGTTAATCCTTTGAATAATAACCTAGAGCCTAGACACAGTATAAGAAACAAACAGTAGAGACACAGCGTCGGCTTCTTTGTTGTTTCAGTCGTAAATTGTAACTAGCGCCCATGTTTTACAAATACCTTTCAGCGCGAAATTCAAACGTAAAAGAATAACAGTTATGATTTGAAAATATTTTTTATTACTAAATAAAGGAGTACAAAAATACAGAAATATCATTTAGAAATTTTAATAATACAACATGATATAACATAAGAATGAAATACGAGTATAACAGTTGAAAAGTGATTTTAGTCTTGAAAAAGACAAATTTCATCAGTAATAAAACATAAGATTCCAAGGAACACAAAAACAGGCAAGGTGAACAAAGGCACAAACGAAGTCTGTCTTTTAAGTTTGCCACAAGTCTTTAACGTCATTAGTTAATGTTTTAAAATAAGCTGATATTTTCACACACAATTTACAACAAAACTTTATGCACAAAATAAATGTTTGACAATGTAAGACAGCAAACTGATTCCAGCTTTTGAATTAGTGCTAACGAAAACTATGATAGAACAGATGGCGCTGTTATCATGGCGCCAGGACAGCTGATCACAAGGTTACCGGAAACATCTGAGTGTCCGAGCTCTATATTATAAAATTACGAACATACTATGAATAAAATAATATTCATTTACGTAACAAGACCCGAAGTATCATTTACTTTACTAAAAATATTTTCAGGTCATGATGGGTACAATTTTTTTCGCAGTCCTAAAATAAAGAATTAATAAAAAACTATAGCTATGCATTATTTTATCGTTTATTGCGAGGAAATAAGAAATAAATAAATAAACAACTCATTTATATACGGATAGGAAAGTTACTTTCCGATCCCTTATAGACAATTTTCCGAGCTAATTCAGTAAAGCAGTATTTTCCGGTTTATACGCAATCAGAAACAGCTCATTTTCTAGACGATCGTGAAAAAAATGTATTACGCATGTATACATACATGATCAACATGTTTGTACAACACCCTTTATTGAACAAATTGTTGATTGTGTATGGGGCGTTTTTTTGGTCATAATAAAACAATAAATATATTTAAATAAAATAACCATTATTACTTATAAGTGAAAATAGCAATGAATTAAGGCCGTCGCGCACTGAGCGACCGAAGCGGCCAGTATACTATTATGACGACGACCATACGGGCGACCAAAAAGACGACAGATCATCTAAATAAAAGAATTTACGATAAATACAGGATGAGTCTGGGAAAACGCTCTACCCCTTTAACTTTTTTTATTAAATGTAATAGAAAAAAATGGCTCATATAAAAGTTTTCTTATTTTAAAAATACTATTTGATGGGAGATGTACATATATTTTATTATTAAGACAGGTTTACAAGATACATCTATCAACTTTTATTTTTAAATAGCAACCTATAATTATTTTACTAAAATATAATCCGCCACTTTTTTCTGTTTTCAACGATGTATTAGTTTTTATTAATGTACAAATTTTTAAAAAATCGACAAAAATAAGATAATTGAGATATATGGGAAATAATATTATTCAAATAATTAAACAAGTAACAATTAAATGTCTATTTTATTTTGTTGTTTCCCATTTGCTGTATTTTGTTTATTTTCATACAGCCACCTAGATTATTTCAGTAAAAATTATTTCCCATTTATGTCAAATATTTAATTTTATCGAATTATTTCAAATACATTAATAAAAACTAATACATCATTGAAAAGAGAAAAAATGGCTGATTCCTTACTGTCCTAGTTACTTGTTAATGGAGGGAAACGCACCAAGCCTATTGACAAAAAGAAGACATCTTATTTCGAGCCAAATTGAGATGAGCATATTGCAAGTATGCGGACCCGGTAGCGACGCATTAATAAACCCAACGAAGAAGGTAAATTCTTGTTACTTGCAAGTATTACAGACACTTGCACAATAAGAATCTAAGATTTTTCGCGTGAAACAAATATAAAACACCATGCTAATGAAAAGAGATAAAATATGGGGTTATTAAAAATAAGAATGAAATATCGGTTCCATTTAAAAAAATATGTAAGTTTGTATTATATCTTGAAATATTATTTTCGTATACTACTGGACAAACAAAAATATCTAACATTTTCATCTGAAACATTTTATTCAATTACTGATACTTCGGAATTTTTGGAAATGAAAATTTGGACCAACAAAAGTAGGTAGGTACTTACATATAAGATGTGTACTTTTGGTTATATGTTGTTTCCCAAAAGTTGATTAACTCAGTATTAGTATATTAATAATGAATTGAGTTTAAATATCTATAATATTTTATGTTTTATCGTTTATCGATAAGGAGAATTTAAAATAGATTCATATGTCCACAAACATTCAGTACATAAACATACAGTCATATAGACATCTAAATAAACATATTAATAATAATAATAATAATAATAATAATATATTTTAGGAGTTATTTAATGCAGTACATACAGTATATCATTATAAATCTATAGATAATTAAAATTATATATACCTAGATATTCTCTAACCTTTTGCACATGTGCAGCAAGGAGGTATATTTTTTGTTTATTGATTATTTATTTATATTTGTCCTTATTTTATTTATTTTTTAAATATGTAATAATTTTAATATCGTACCTTATAGAAAAACGTACTCGTATTAATAAATTTACATGTATACGAGTGTAATGAAAGTTATTTCGAAAGATAATTAGTTCTAGAGTAAATGTTGTCCGAGCTATAAATACAAAAAGAGCACAGCTGTATTCAGTGTTCACTCATCACTGGTTCCATTCACATCATGAAGAACACCACGGTAGGAATTTAGAAATTAATAATATATTAATTAAATAAGTAAAATGATTGTAATTGTTTGCAGCTGTTTGCCGTTCTGCTAGCTCTGTCCGCTGCTTTAGCGGCTGAGGAGGCCAAGAAAGGGCAGAAGCGTGGTATCTTCGATGAAGGTTTCAGCCACGGCTTTGACTCCGGTTTAAGCCTGGACAGCGACTTCGGCTCTGGCTCTGACCTATCTCATCACGGCCCCATTGACTTGGGATCCTCCGTGCACAAGCACATCACCATCACCAAGAAAGTCGGCGTTCCTGTCCCTAAGCCGTACCCGGTGCACGTGGAGAAGAAGGTCCCAGTGCCGTACCCCGTGGAGGTGAAAGTCCCTGTCGACAAGCCGTACCCCGTGCCAGTGCCCAAGCCCTACCCCGTCCACGTGGACAAGCCAGTGCCGTACACTGTTACGAAAAACGTGCCCGTGCCGGTGAAAGTGCCTGTGAAGGTGCCGTACCCCGTCAAAGTCCCAGTGCATGTGCCCAAGCCTTACCCCGTGCCCGTCTACAAGAAGGTGCCCGTGCACATCCCAGAGCCAGTCATTGTTAAGAAGCCCGTGCCTGTGTTCATCAAGGGACATGACCATGGCAGCGAAGACCTGTCTTCCTTCTCCTCTGGACTCTCTGGCTTCGGTGGCCATGACTCTGGACTCTCTGGGTTTGGCGGTCATGATGGTGGATTTGGAGGACATGACGGTGGATTTGGAGGACATGACAGTGGACTTGGAGGATTCGGTGCCGAATTAAGCGGCCACGATTGGCATTGAATGGAATTACTTTCCTCTGATGTTTATTTTCCATGCTCACTAAACACTCACATCTTTTATTGTTTTGTTGGTTTGACTTTATGTTTATACGTCTTAGAATAAAACTATATTTTCTTTATTTTATAGATATATTGTTCATTGTTTTTTTTTGTCTTCTCCGTACTTTTACCCATAGACACAGAGTTTTTATTTTGCCACGAGTGCACAAAACAATTTAAAAATTTATCATTAAAGTAATAACGATTTATGATATAAGTGTTAAAGGTTTAATTTTCGTGTCAGAAGGAAATCCTTCGAATAAAATAATATCACTTTTAGTACCTACGTATATCATAAAATATTTTATCTAGTGTCACTTTATTTTTCAATTAAATTTGTGATTCTAATAATTTTTTGGCATATGACATAAATTTCAATTTTGATTTATTCATCATCACCATGGTAACTCATTTTTAATACTAGTAATTTACTTTTAAAATTGACATTTCACTTTTAACACTGATGCTAAAAAGACTTTTAATTCTAAAAATAAACGTATTTTATTAATGTTTGTAGATAAAAAATAATTAGTTATGAGTTAAAAGTGATTTTATTTTGTGAAAAGGTAGATTGGAACCAACCTTCGAACAAAATAAAAATTTTTTTAACATGTATGTCATACTTAATTTTTTCTACAAACACTATTTTTTCGTTTAAATTTGTATTTCTAATAATTTTTGACATTATGTCAAAAATGTCAATTTATTTCATTCGTCTTTACCAATGTTACTAATCCACTTTTAACACTAGTGTTAAAAGTAACAATACTCTGTCACTTTTTAACACTGGTGTCATAAAATGACATTTTTAACCTTAAAAACGAACATTAAAAAACCTACTTTTAATAGATTTGTAGAAAAACATACTTATTAAATAAAAATTAATTATAGGAGTACATTTACGAGTATGCTCTATTTACATAATATTACTATCATCGTAAAGTGTGTATTGTCAAAATTAGAAAATTTATCTTCTTTTAGAGTTTTAGACTATTTTGTGCGTTCGTTAAACGAAGTACAAAAAATAGCGTACCTTTATATCACAGGACTAACGTGCCTCAGGTGATGATTACCCTCACCTACGGGTCATGAAATAAACTTCACCTTCAAGATTAAATGATGCACTTTAGTCTCTGGATATATAATAAACTACAGAAGAGTGAAAGAACTCCTGGTTTCAGTTGAATATTTGTTCTGCAGATTATTGGAGTCAACCAGGCAATTGGCTTAATTTGCACTACCCAGAACGATGAAGTATAGTCAGGCAGACCCTGTATCGTAGTTTCCAAGTTCTCCGGATCTACAACTTTTAGTTATTTTCGTTTAGGGTGAGAAAGGTGGCAGATCTTTGCTATGCTTGCTTTCGGGTAGAAGGACATCATTTTTGAAGTAATTTACTATTTGTCATGTGGCTGGTGGCACCTTAGTCAATGTACCAGTGATCTATGTCATATGTGATTTTATTTGAAACATTTTCTTCATCTGTAGCTCTATTTATTCTTTTTGTATTTTTGTGTTAATATCTTCTTCTTTCTTCATCTTTTATTCTTCCTCTTCCTTTATGTTGATATTTATCTTATCTTTCTCCTCTTCTTTTCATGACTAATTTTTTGACGTCTGTTGAATCGATAATAGCAGTTTCGTGCAATATACCCTTCTTTGTTACATATCCAGCAATTTATTTTGTATTCCGTTCTCTGAATGAATTTGAATTATTATATATCTTATTTTGTGATATGCATGCAGATTCCATCTTAATTTCGACGTCGATGAAATTTATTTCATCTTCTTAGCGTCATTAGTCCATTTTCAAATTCTTCAACTGATAATTTTGCCTGTAGCTTCCATTTGTAGTCGTATGGCATTAAAAGTTCTTTGCAGACCATTTAACAAAAGTGCGAAAAATTCTTCATCCAGAATAGTTGCTTCACACTGGGCTAGTTAGTCACGGATATATTGCGCTTATGCAAGATATTGATCAATTTTCGCATCACCAATTTTCTCTATAGTACTTAATTTTATTTGTAAGTCAACCCGACGTGCTGAAATTTTCCATGCAGGTCTATTTCTTTAAGGGCCGGTATTTCCATCTTCGGATAAAGTGCTGGATAAGTTATCTGTCGGATAAATGAACAATATCGCATCAAAAAATGACATTCAATATAATTTACCGCATTTATGCTCTTTTTTATCATTTATCTGACGGATAGTTATCTTGAACTTTATCTGGAGATGGAAATACCGGCCCTAAGTCTCTTATTTTTTCTTCTTGTGAAACATCTTCTTTTAATTCATTGAGGTTTTCTTATTCTATCACTGTCCATACCTTCTTGGCTTTTAGCAATATTTTTATGTGGTGTTTCCATAACTTATTATTATTATTATTATTATTATTATTATTATTATTATTATTATTATTATTATTATTATTATTATTATTATTATTATTATTATTATTATTATTATTATTATTATTATTATTATTATTATTATTATTATTATTATTATTATTATTATTATTATTATTATTATTATTATTATTATTATTATTATTATTATTATTATTATTATTATTATTATTATTATTATTATTATTATTATTATTATTATTATTATTATTATTATTATTATTATTATTATTATTATTATTATTATTATTATTATTATTATTATTATTATTATTATTATTATTATTATTATTATTATTATTATTATTATTATTATTATTATTATTATTATTATTATTATTATTATTATTATTATTATTATTATTATTATTATTATTATTATTATTATTATTATTATTATTATTATTATTATTATTATTATTATTATTATTATTATTATTATTATTATTATTATTATTATTATTATTATTATTATTATTATTATTATTATTATTATTATTATTATTATTATTATTATTATTATTATTATTATTATTATTATTATTATTATTATTATTATTATTATTATTATTATTATTATTATTATTATTATTATTATTATTATTATTATTATTATTATTATTATTATTATTATTATTATTATTATTATTATTATTATTATTATTATTATTATTATTATTATTATTATTATTATTATTATTATTATTATTATTATTATTATTATTATTATTATTATTATTATTATTATTATTATTATTATTATTATTATTATTATTATTATTATTATTATTATTATTATTATTATTATTATTATTATTATTATTATTATTATTATTATTATTATTATTATTATTATTATTATTATTATTATTATTATTATTATTATTATTATTATTATTATTATTATTATTATTATTATTATTATTATTATTATTATTATTATTATTATTATTATTATTATTATTATTATTATTATTATTATTATTATTATTATTATTATTATTATTATTATTATTATTATTATTATTATTATTATTATTATTATTATTATTATTATTATTATTATTATTATTATTATTATTATTATTATTATTATTATTATTATTATTATTATTATTATTATTATTATTATTATTATTATTATTATTATTATTATTATTATTATTATTATTATTATTATTATTATTATTATTATTATTATTATTATTATTATTATTATTATTATTATTATTATTATTATTATTATTATTATTATTATTATTATTATTATTATTATTATTATTATTATTATTATTATTATTATTATTATTATTATTATTATTATTATTATTATTATTATTATTATTATTATTATTATTATTATTATTATTATTATTATTATTATTATTATTATTATTATTATTATTATTATTATTATTATTATTATTATTATTATTATTATTATTATTATTATTATTATTATTATTATTATTATTATTATTATTATTATTATTATTATTATTATTATTATTATTATTATTATTATTATTATTATTATTATTATTATTATTATTATTATTATTATTATTATTATTATTATTATTATTATTATTATTATTATTATTATTATTATTATTATTATTATTATTATTATTATTATTATTATTATTATTATTATTATTATTATTATTATTATTATTATTATTATTATTATTATTATTATTATTATTATTATTATTATTATTATTATTATTATTATTATTATTATTATTATTATTATTATTATTATTATTATTATTATTATTATTATTATTATTATTATTATTATTATTATTATTATTATTATTATTATTATTATTATTATTATTATTATTATTATTATTATTATTATTATTATTATTATTATTATTATTATTATTGTTATTATTATTATTATTATTATTATTATTATTATTATTATAATTATTATTTAGCTTCGTTATTATCGACGCTGAGAAGCTATCAAATTTAATATATTTATTATCAATCTTTTTTTGTTACCCATTCGTAACGTATTTTGCTACCTACTCGTAACTTCTTTTAGATTACAAACACAGGAGGCTTGGGCCCATAACCTGAAGTAATCTACTGTTTGTCATGTGGCTGGTGCCACCTGAGTCAATGTGCCAGTGATTGATGTTATATGTCATTTTATCTGAAACTCTTGTAGCAGGCAATGCAAAATAAAAAAATTTGAATCGGAGATAGCGGCCAAAAAAACAAGAATTGTCAAAAAAATAATAATTAAATACCGATTGTAAATGTCCAACGATTAATAAATAATTATTGTATGTTTTGTAATATTCCTACAATATTGGTGACCCTGTTTACTAAAATATCATGCCGGACAATAATATATACACGTCAATTGAGGAACAATCTGCCGTCAGCCGCGTTTCTATATGTGTACCGCCGTTTTGTACCGCCGATCCATCTCTGTGGTTCGCACAGCTAGAAGAGTAATTTCTGATTAACAACGTCACGCGGGACGAAACGAAGTACGGATACGTCATCGGAAATTTAGAAGCTCGATATGCCGCCGAAGTAAAAGACGTCATCACCTCACCTCCAGCTACAGGAAAGTACGATAAATTAAAACCTGAATTAAATTCTCGTTTATCTGCTACTCAGGAACAGAAAACTAGACAGCAGTTGCAAAGAGAAGAATTCGGCGATCGGAAACCATTGCAATTCCTCCGACGCTTTTGAGACCTTGGCGGCGCCACCATCACCAAAGCACTACTACGCACGCTATGGATAGGCCGTCTACCAAGCACATTGCAAGCAATCCTAGCTACGCAGACGGAAAGTACGCTTGACGCAGCTGTAAAGCTTGCAGATAAAGTGCTAGAAGTTTCTCCGCAGCAACAAATCGCCGCCGCCTCTGCACCTCCCGATGTTTCAGTAAACGCCATCGAAGCTCTCATGGCGAAAATGGAAGAGCTACAGCTGCAAATTACGGAGCTCCAGAAATCCAGGTACACTCGATCCAAACACCAACCACAACACGGTCAATGTGCGCGGTCTAAATCTCGTCCCCGAAAACATTCCTCTGGTCGCCGGTCAACCTGCTGGTATCATTGGAAGTACGGTGTGAATGCTTAAAAATGCACTCCATCCTGTAATTTTGCAGCGGGAAACGCAAACAGCAGTCTTTAAATTCGGCGGATAATGATTGCATTTCGGGAAGTTCACGCCGACTCCTACTGACGGACCACTATTCAAAAAACATTTCTTGATAGACACCAGTGCAGACGTATGTGTGTACCCCCGAAAAGAGATACGTGGCGTGCGTGAACGTACAAACTACGATTTTATAACGCTACGACTCCATTTCAATCTTCATCATGAGTGTGTTGCGATTCATAGTAGCCGACGTCCTGAAATCCATCATTGATGTAGATTTTTGAGCACACTATGGACTTTTGGTAGATTTAAAAAACAGACTTTTAGTATATAGAGGCACTTCATGTTCAGTGAGAGGCTCCACTACCACCAATGCAAATGATGAAGTAAAAACTATTCCAGTGCCGAACAAATACGGAAAATTATTGACTTTATCTCCAAATATCACCAAGCCGTCCGGTTTATATTCGCAAGCGGCGAAGCTTTCGACTCGTCATCATATAAAAAGTTCACCAGGTCCACCAATATCAGCCAAACCTAGACGTTTAGCTTCAGATTGTCAGGATGCAGCTCTCAAAGAATTTGAAGTCATGTTGGCCCTAGGAGTGGTCCGCCGTTCTGACAGTCCATGGTCATCTCCGCTGGTGATGGTTCCCAAGAAAGACGTCAGCTGGCGTCCATGCGGCGACTACCGAGCGCTCAACGCTCGTACAATTTCCGACATGTACCCTGTGCCACACATCGCCGACTTTACACATTCTCTGGCTAGGAAAAATATTTTTTCCACTGTAGACTTGGTGCGCGCTTACCACCAAATACCAGTACACCCAAAATACATTTCTAAGACGGCAACAACTACACCATTTGGACTCTTCGTTCCAACGTTTCATTGATGAGGTGCTACTGGGGTTAGATTTCACATATGCCTACAATGATGACATATTGGTTGCCTCAACATCAGAGAAGGAGCACGAAGAGCATTTTCGTCAAGTTTTCATGCGTCTTAGTGAAGCCGGTATTCTCATCAATCCAGTGAAGTGTGTATTCGGCGCGAAAGAAGTTTCTTTTCTAGGGCATACCGTGTCTGCTGCAGGAATCAAGCCGTTGCGAAGCAAAGTTAGCTCCAATGATAATTTCCAACAGCCGCAACCATACCAGCAACTGCGTCGTTTTCTCGACATGTTTAACTTCTACATGCGATTTGTAAAAAATGCAGCAGAAATTCAAGCCCCTCTCAACAAATTGCTGCAAGGGCCCAACACCAAAGGAAAACAACCCGTGTCATGGACGAAGCCGCCAGCGCTTTTACAGCTTCTAAAAACGCTCTCGCTGAGGCCACAGTTCTCGCTCACTCATGTTCAAACGCACTGCTCGCCATTTTCACTGATGCGTCCGATACAACAATCGGTTCAGTCCTGCAACAATATACAACAAAAGGATAGCAGCCACTGTCATTCTTTTCGAAGAAATTTGGTTCAGCACAATCGAAATACAACACATACGACCGCGAGCTTCTGGCGCTCTTCGAAGCAATCATACATACTTTAAACATATGGTAGAAGGCCGCAAATTCACCATCTTTACAGATTTACCGACAGCAAATCATGTCTTTTTACGACACAACGCTGCTAGATGCCCTCTTCAACCACCCTACGACGGTCCGTACGAAGTCGTACAAAGAAAGGAAATATTTTACACTCTGAAAATTCGTAAGAAAGAGGCAACAGTAAGCATTGACAGACTCAAGCCCGCTTACATCGCCGCTGAAACCGACACCGTCGCGAAGATACTACCACCAGCAGAGGCTATTGCAGCATCGGTACAGCTCCTACCACAAAAAAGACAACACCTGTGGGTCCGCGAGTTCGTCTCCTTCTCGTAATCGTCAACTCGATCACTAGGGGGAGAGTCATGTAGCAGGCAATGCAAAACAAAAAATTTAAAATCGGAGATAGCGACCAGAAAAACAAGGTTTGTCAAAAAAATAATAATTAGATACCGTTTGTAAATGTCCAACGATTAATAAATAATTATTGTGTGATTGTGTGTTTTGTAATATTCCTACACTTTCAAAGAATTTCTTCAGTGGAAGCGTGCTGGGCCCAAAACCTGAAGTAATCTACTATATTTTTAGTACAAATTTATTATCAAGTATTTTATTATAATCATTTACAAAATAGTTATATTGACATCACAATTATTTATTGATTTATTGACACGATCATTTTATTGTTTTTCAAAACTATTTTGTATATTCCAATTATCAAAATCAAATAACAATTTTTAATAAATGTTATACGGCTGTATCATGTAGCACATCGTATATATTAAACAACGTGGTTAAATATTTATAGAAACAAATGTAACACGTGAGAGTAAGGTTTTTTTTTCCTCAAAGCCAAATAGAAGTAGTAAAATTGCAATATATTTGAATCCACGGATGCAAAATGAAAGTAAGACCTGACGGAGAATTATATTCGCGTTCATTCCGAATATATTGTTTACTACGTAGTCCGTCCCTGGCTACGTATCGTGCATCGTATACAAAGGTTTCTGAGAAAAACAAAAACGCTTGCGCTAGCGCAGCGCTCTCTCCACTACTCACTGGCCTGCTTGTCGCTTGGTCGCCGTTATATGCTCATTTTGTTCTTCGTCCACGTTACCGTGCGGTCGCTTGTTGTCTAGTGCCACAAAAGACATGGACAAATCCAAAGGTAAAGATACTAATCGTTCTCGAAGCATTTGTTCTTCTAGGTGATCCTTATACAAGGAGAACAAGGACCTTATTAGGAAGCTGGATAAATTTAAAAAAGAAAGAGACAAGGAAAAGGAAAGAGATAGGGAATTAGAGAGAGACAAGAGTAGAAAAAACAGGCCAGCTTTTAATCATCGGTCTAATTCTCGTGACTGCCGTTCTTCTAGTGAGACGGATTTTTGTAGATTCTCGAATATGGCGTTCTCGCTCCTCGCACCGTACAAGTCGCTCTCTGATCGAGACGTTCTCAGGTGTTTTGCTTGGACAGTGTGATTGTTTAAGTCGCAGCTCGAGTGCTGCGATTTCACTGTACAGTCGAGTCAGTAGTGGCCGGGAGGTGTGTACCGCGGCAAATGCTGGGAAGTCGGATGGCCGCATGCAGCATAACAAGGCGGCGACAGGACCGGATCAAGACAGAATACCCCTTATATTAAGTCAGCGCGAATGTAAAAGTCGCAACCTGAGTATTGCGATTTCACTCTATAGCCTAGCCAGCACGTGCTGCGAGGCGAGCATCGCAGTAGAGACGGACAATTCAGAGGGCCGCTTCAGGCATGATGCGACATAGACTGGGTCAGACCACGGCAGGGTGCTCCAAAAGTCAGATAACGACGATTCGCCTAATTCAGGACGGTTGAATGACTGGCCTTTCTGATAACATCAGAATTATTCTGGGACTCGACCCGAGACAACATAAAAAATCGGAGTATTTCCTACACCCAGCTGTAGAAGCTATTTGGAATACGATTTGCCGAATAATTACAAAACTCTCCTTCCTCCGAGGGTGAACCCGGAGATCGAATCCAACATGAACACCCTGTACTCCCTAAGAAACACCACACATTCACAATACCAGTCTCATCTAGGTAAGGCGTTAGCAGCTCTAGGCTGCTCTATGAACGCTCTCCTCGACGAGTAGATCGACTTTCTCAAACAAGCCAAAGAAAAAATATTAGCAGGCGTTACGAACGCCGGGCGGTTGCTCCGCAGACTTTTTAACGACATATCGCATAAAAGGCGACAACTCATCTTTCCTCTCATGAAAAATAAATAAAAAACCTGGGGGAATTAGTCCGACCAGGAGAATTTTTATTCGGCCCTGGGTTACGGGAATAGATTCAGTATAAAAGCATTGGAGAAGGTAGGAAAAGCCCTTTGGCCAACACAGCTCTCCTTTCCTCGCCCTCGGCCTAAGGCCGCTCGAGGAGTTTATAAAACAAAGGGGGGAGGAGGTAATAAACCACAGTATACATTGAAGTGATCATGTGAATTTTATATTATATTAAATGAAAAAACAGCAGCGTTTTATAGTAAATATCAATCATTTTTTTGTTTTTTCACCATTTATATTTACATCATTACAACAGATATTGTACATTTGTAGTGAGCCAATGCACCCACAGTAACCCCCCCCCTTCCAGTGAGGTTCAAATTAAACTTTCTGCTCGAATTCTTTCTTCGCTGATTGCAGACGATCTGGCGCTAGTCGTCGTGGCTTCTCTGCTACTTGTGGTTTTGGTGTAGTACGGATATGATGTGTCTGGTGCTTCAGTTTCCTAGGACCACCTTCTGATCGAGTGATCTCTAGAAACCTGTGAAGTAGGGCCTGAAATTCTGAAATACCAAAAATTGTCTTTAACGAATCTATTTGACACTTGACACTTTGTCCCTTTGTCGTCAGTATTGTTTTTTAAGTCTATTAATCTTACATCCACAAGGAGTTTATAAAAAGCTAAAAAGTCCACACCGATCATTGGCTTTGCTACGTCAGCAATCACAAATGTTCACATAAAGTCTCAACGTAATCATAAATCTAAAACGAAATTAATTATTCCGAATGTCGCGATAGACGTACCGTTTACCGCATATGCCGATTTCACTCGCGGATATCGCGTACGAATACGAGGATATACACAAAAGTCGGTACCAGTGTCTACAAGAAACTCGACTCGTGTTTTCTTCTCTGTTACAGAAAGTCGGCGTGACATCGGATTTACGTCGCTGGCCGCCATCAACGACTGCCTTGTTCGTTTAAATCGTTCACTCACTTCACAGTTAAACCGTTTATCACGTCAGGCAGTCACCAGTTTGAAGTGATCATGTGAATTTTATATTATATTAAATGGTATTGAACAGCAGCGTTTTGAAGCAAATATCAATGATTTTTTTTTGTTTTTTACCATCTATATTTACATAGTCACAACAAATATTTTTAAATCTGTAGTGGGCTAATGCACCCACACTACTAATGACCAGTTAAACAGGAAGCGGCCGGTCTTTTAGAGAACGTCTGCGATTTTTGAAGAAAACTTGAAGGTCAGTGACATCTAACCCGACAGTATTATCTTGGATCGAAGGATACAAAATCCCTTTTCTGGAAATACCTCCTCATACTATTGGTACGCTTATACATCATTTTTCAATTGGCGAAACAGCTTCAATGGATCTAGCCATTAAAGAGCTCTCCGCTTGAGGAGCCATTGCCAAGTGCGAGCCATGTGTCGACCAGTTTGAATCCCTAATCTTTCTAGCTGATAAGTCTAACGGCAGGAAAAGATTTATTCACAATCTCAAATATTTAAATCAGTATATATTTGCGGCACACTTCAAAATGAAAGATCATTGAACTACTCTAAGGCTGAATTTTGATACATTTTTTTTAATGATATTAGAAAAGACACATACAAGGCTGTAATTTTTACTGATGCCTCGTTGATAGGCTGAGGTGCTTGTTGCGACACGGAAGACATTGTTTTTGGTGTGATCCGCATTAAAGTTTCCATATAAATTTTCTAGAATTGCAAGCCATTTTCTACGGATTAAAATGTTTTGCACGCAATCTTTTTAATTGTGACATCCTCATTAGTTACGATAGTACCACCGCTATATCCTATCGGATATCCAGATGGGTCGCATTCAACATTTAACGGTTAATTATATCGATTTGGCAGTAGTGTAAACACAGAAATATCTGGGTTTTCGCGTCTGATGCAAGTTCAGTGGATAACTACGAAGCAGACAAAGAGTCGCGTCAATCTAGTGCTGAAACAGAATGGTCTTTAATCCAATACGCTTTCGATCGCGTAGTAGACACTCTCAACCATCCAGATGTCGACTTGTTTGCGTCTCATATCAATCACAAATGTAACGAATATGTATCTTGACGTAGAGACTCTAGGAGCTTCGCCAATGATGCGTTCACCCTGAACTGGAAATACTTTTTAAATTTAATTTTAAGAAGTTTTCAAAAAATCATCCAGGACAAGGCCAAAGGGATTGTAGTTGTTTCACTCTGGCCTTCACAGTCTTGGTACCCACTCTTCTCCAAACTAATAACCGGACTAGTAGTTTACTTGAACCCATCTTCTGATTTATTGTATTCTCCTTTCAGCAAAACCCACCCTTTGGCTTACTAGCTTACCCTGGAGGCCGCAAAATTATCTTATACTCGTTCGTAATTAGAGATGTTCCGGAAATAGCCATAGAAACCATAATCTCATCAGTTGCGGAGTCCACGTTTAAACAATATAATACGACGTACCGTCTCTGATAGGACTTTTGTGCAAAGGAGAAGATTCCTTTGTATCACGCGTTTAACAAAGAAGTGCTCATCTTTCTGAAAAAGATCGCAAAAGACCGTAATTACAAGTACGGAGCTCTAAATTCCTATAGGGCGGCACTCAGATTTACTTTACCTAAAAATTTTCATTTTCTTTGTTTTTGCCCAACTAGAGGGCCCCGATTTTCTTTGTTTTTGCCCAACTCAAGGGCCTTGTTATATTCAACGTGGACTTTCGCTTAAGGAATTTTTTTTGTTGTTAATAGGGTGTTCTGCCAAAAACATTTAGTGTCATTTCATCACCAACCTCTTGCGCAAGAACCTTAAATTTGCTTGGGATTCTCGCTGTGAAGAATCATGGAACCAGCTCAAAAACTGTCTTATTTCCGCTCCTTTATTATCATGTCCAAATTTTGAGAAAGAATTTGTAGTGCAGACTGATGCTTCGGATTTTGGAATCGGTGCTGTGCTCACGCAAGAGCACGATGATGGTGATAAAGTTATCGCTTATTTAAGTAGGTCATTGACACGTCAAGAACGAAATTTCTCGACTACCGAAAAATAATGTCTCGCTGTTTTGTTTGCGATTGAGAAATTACGCTTCTTTGAAATGGCTTTCCAATTTACAGAATCCGACCGGTCGTCTTGCTCGTTGGTCCGTCCGCTTGCAGTAGTACAACTTCACGATAATCCACCGACCTGGTAAAGAACATGTGGTTCCAGATGCCCTTTCTCGTTCCGTACCGCATATTGATGTTATCGAGGGATCTGAAACCAATGATACATGGTATAGAAAAATTTACGACACTGTTTTACGAAATCCCGAACGTTTACCTGATTTCCGTGTCACAGATGGCAAGTTGTATAAGTTCGTAAAACAGGATTGGTCAGAATTATCTGGAGGAGTACATCAGTGGAAGTTGGTTGTGCCGAAGGACAAACGAAAAATGATCATGTCGCAATGTCACGATGTTCCCACTAACGGTCATCTTGGTGGATTTAAGACCTTTCATCGTGTTGCTCAGTCTTACTATTGGCCAAAAATGCGTGCTGATATCACGAAATACGTGCGTTGCTGTGTGACGTGTATTAAAGCCAAACCAGTGCAGAGAGCGCCCCCTGGACGAATGGGTGGCCACTCACTGATTTCCAGGCCTTGGGAGGTCATTTGCGCCGATATTATTGGCCCCTTACCGAGATCATCGCACGGATATAATTATGTATTTGTAGTCGCTGACTGTTTTAGCAAATTCAGCTTGTGTTTCCCCCTTAGGAAGGCTACGGCCCAGAGCGTCGTGCGTCATTTGGAGAATGACGTCATATTGATGTTTGGTGCACCAGGTACCATAATTTCGGATAATGGAGTTCAGTTTCGGTCACGTGAATATACGAGACTTCTCGACTCGTATAACATTAAGTCGTCTTATACATCGCTTTACCATCCACAAGCTAATCCGACGGAGCGCATCAACCGAGTCCTGAAAACGATGTTGATTTCATATGTGTCAATCATCGAGAATGGGACAAATACTTACCCAAAGTTGCGTGTGCTCTTCGTACAGCTAGACATGAAGTAACAGGACACACTCCATACTTTATAAATTTCGGGCGTGAAGCTGTGCTCATGGGTAATGACGACGTGGAAGTGAAGCTCGACGAAGACATAAAATTTAAGAGGGACCATGAGGAACTAAAAAGTAGGGCATGTAGTTTCAGCAAATTATATAACGATGTGAGAACTCGCTTACAGAAATCGTAAGTAAGGGCTAAAGCGAGATATGACTTACGTCATCGTGAAGTGTCTTTCTACCCCAATCAGCTGGTGTGGAGGAAGAACTACGTCTTGTCCAACGCCGCGCATTACTACACGGCGAAACTGGCAGACAAGTACATCGGACCATTTATGATACATAAAAGACTCTCCACCGACACGTACCAGCTCAAGGATCTTCAGAATAACGTCTTGTGCGGAACCTGGAGCAGCAAAGACCTGAAAGCACATCCCCACGATCATGAACCGACCTAGTTATCGTCATTGTTTACTTACCGCTTTCGTTGCCGACTACTTCAGCTATGGACATTGGTTATAGATTTAGGTTTCGATTTAGGATTTTTGTTGATATGTTTTGTCGGTCTGTAAGTTAGTGTTCGAGGCACAATCTTCGGAAATTTTCAGGGAAAATTTCCTATGGAATTAAAGGTGGGGTTGTTACATGTCGATTTCTCTTACGCCTACTTCTTAGTCAACCTTGATGACGTCCCCGCGTTGCGGTCGTCTTCGTCATCTTGACCCACTCAGCTAGTTCATTCTCAAGGCCAGGTTAACGACCTCCACCGACGCTTGTGCAAAGATTTAACGTGTTTATTGGTAAAGGATTGCAAAATCTTCATTTTTCAAGTCTTCTTCGTTAGCAGCCTGTGGAGTTGCACGTACAATTTTGGTGTCGTTGATGTTACCGTTTTTATCGTTTTTCGAAATATTATCCTCGTGTGAGGGAATTTTTGTACGGCAACTAATTTTCTGGAACAGAGTGGTTCCTCCGTGTATTCGGGATTTAATACACACAGTCCTGCAACCAAATTTACTATTTTAGCCGCATATTAACTAAGGTGAGTTAGCACATGTGATTCACTTACCGTTCTCTATATCTTCGTCGCCTCGAGTTCTAACAGTAATCGTTCTTTTTAGGCTTTTTATTTTTAGTGTTATTTTCAAGTTACGTTTTGACGTTACCGTCTTGTGACGTTCACGTGTACATTTATCGACTTTATTCTCACTACGTTTATCGTGACGTCACCCCATCGATTGGGACTTTATATATCGATCACAAGCTGTACATCACGTATCGAACCTCAAGGTTGATTGTTCAGCTTTCGTTGATGAAATACCTGTGCTGTTTGACGCCTACGACTGATTATCTGGAAGTTACCACCACTATTCGCCATCACAGTTTCCTGTACATTTTGGGAAAACCACCTGGTGCAACCTGGTTTGGCTATCTGCACACACCTCGTCTGCGATTAGAGCTTTTGGTGTCATCTGTCGTCTCCACACCCACAGCCAGCCGTATCAGCCCAGCGACCAGATAAGAGTTTTTTCACTTTATTATTCCATGTTATTCATTGGGACAACGGCTTCCCTGTTGTTCAACTCATTTATATCAAACGTACTGTCATATTTCATAACCTGCATTCATGTGTATTATGTAATGTCAAAATCGATTACTTATATTAGTTGTAGTTACGCTTTATATAATTGTTCAACGTACACCATTGTTTACCAAGCCGATTCGCGGTCGACTTGTATATTTAATTCATTTGTAAACTGGATTACGAATCTGCGAACGACTTCGATTAGGTTAGAATACCGCGCAGATTGTTTATTTACTGCGATTGACGTGCATATCCTTGGCCAAAGACGCACACATCACCGCTCGCGCCATTTTGGAAATATTAGTTACTTTTTGTCAATACCAACCGCTCGCAGAAACGCACGATTCAGTGTTGGTTTGTTACTAAATTATTTGAATGTTCCCGCGAACCGGACTTAAGGTTTTTTTTATGTTTGTAGAAGTACGGCTATTAAATATTCGTTTTATTTTACGTACAGAGTTTATGTTCGAAGTATATTCCCCTATTATCATTACCGTTAACATCACCATATTTCCTTATTGTCGCATTTTCCCAGTTCCGTGCCGTGTGTCAAAACACGTCCGGTTGAGAGGGGCTGAATTTTATTTCGACTGGCGCCCTCTCCCTCTTCTTTATGTAAAACTCACCCCTAATCTACCACTGAGTTACGCCGCTCTCACCATTACTTTCACGGGTTTAAAATCTGGGCATAGTAGTAAGATTTTTCGTATCGTCCATAAATTAACGTTGTCGCCCAGTTTTATAGTTTTTTTATTTTTATCGTTTACAATAATTATTACCCACCAAGGGCAAGAGTGGGTAATAATCTAGGTTCCGACCCGATAATATAGAGGTTCATAAAGAGCATGTCTCGCTTAAGACCAACCTAACCGAGATATGCTAATACATGGGACTCCGTAGTGTTATTCTCATTTATAGAAACTCTACCTTTAGATCTGAGTCTTCAGCAACTGTCGCAAAAGATAGTCACACTTTTAGCCCTGACTACAGGAGGTAGACTTCAGACCATATCGTTAATGAAACTATCGAATACTACGGAAGATCACCAGAATATTCAAATTAAGATAATGGACCCAATTAAAACATCAGGAGTGAATAAAGAACAACCCACGTTACACATACCCTTTTTGAGGGAAAACCGACACTCTGCGTCGCGACGACCTTAAGGAAGTATATCGAGATGACGGAAACATTTAGAGCACCGGACCAGGACTTAATTTTTGTCACAATGAAAAAACCTCATGGCGTCGCAAACAAACTAACGCTAAGTAGATGGGTAAAGCAGATGCTTGCCTCAGCAGGAATTTATACCTCAAAATTCAAACCCCAAACAACTTGTCATTCCTCTACTTCCGCAGCATTGAGACAGGGAGTTAGTTTGGAGACGATATGTAGAACAGCGGGTTGGTCAAAACGCACAGAAATATTCGCTAAATTCTAAAATCGCCCCCTCTGTGACAAGACTGAATTTGCCATAGCGGTGCTAGGACTTAGTACGGCAACATAATAATTTATAGTACGAATAATTTTGTTTTCTTTTATTTGACTGTATGATATTTACTTTCAGCTTTGCCTTTTGTCAATATATCTTAATGTGCTGATAATTTTGTTCTTTTCTATTTTTACTTAGAATTCATTAATCCGCAACACAAATGCTTTGAACAACTACATAGTAAACAATATATTCAGACTGGATGCGAATATAATTGTACGATCAAACTAACTTACCTGTAGTGAAGTTCGATCGTAATTAAATGAAGCGACCAGTCCGAATATATCACTCCCATTCCACCCTAAGGGTACGTTTATATTGGAGTTGTGATAAACAATAAGAGCGCCGATACTAGCGAAGCAGTGCGAATGAATGTACAAATTTAAATGTAAGTGTTTATATTGAAGCAGTGCATAAAGCTACGCATAGGACACAGACAACGTTTGTCTGTATTTCTACGCTCTCATCGAAGCAAAACGCAAGAAATATACTGAAGATTTTTTTATATTAAACGACTAAAATTCACCTATAATAACTATATCCAACAATAGTCCTACTCAGATTTACATGCACGAAACGGGTACTTCGGAAAGTTATTATTTGAATAAATCTGACCACCTAAATTCAAAAAACTCTATTCAATATATTCATAATAATTATAAATTTTTCTAGAGTACTTTTTTATTTTTAATATTTATTAGATAACAGGTACTTGATAAAAAAAATATATGCCCAAATAAAGATTTATATAAATAATATTTCGACTTAATTTATTGTTATCATTGACCTTTACTCCTGAGGAATTGGCCTCACGTGTCAATTGCACTATGTTTTTGTTATTTGTTGGAAGGAATATACAGCGCCGTGACCGATCACACCATCTACTATCTACCGGCAGAATCGAGACGCCCAGCCAGTTGACATTTGAATATATTAAAATAAATTACTGTAATAAGTAATAATTCTTATTCTTCTTCTTATTCGCTGCAACTTCATGTGCGCGCCAAAACATGTAGACACACACAATATAACCTGTCAATGGTGAACCACGTTTTTTCATTTACTTTCCACCTATTATGCTTGTTTTTTCAGTTTGTTCAGGCATTTATCCACAGGTATATAATTATAATAACATTATTTTGTTTGAAACCTTCGCCAAATATAACTAAACATTATTATTGTCATTCGCATATATTAAAAAATTGTGAATATTTCCTCAAGTTAGTAAATAAACGATGGTATTCTCAAAATTCATATCGGTTGGTATTAATCGGATGTGCAGCGTATTGACATTTTTTACGCAGATATTTTCTAACGTACCATTTAGGAGCATTCGAAGATAATAGTAATTCTCCTTCTGTATTACTCATTATTAGAAACGATTCACCTTAGTTGATAGGTAAAATTATACTATCATCACAGCTCCACTATAAGCACATCAATGAAAGATATTTGATTCGCTATTATCGCCGCTCTTATCGTTGCCCTTATAGCTTTTATCACAGCTCTAACATATTCACACTCTAAAGCCTTAAGCGCCCAACATTGGCTGTGGGGAATTAATGAACAGATCCTGTAAAGAATGAACAATGACATGATTGACATGTATTTTTCTTTCAGAAACTTCTGTATACGGTGCACGATACGTAGCTAGGGACTACACAATGAACAATGTATTCGGACTGGATGCTTTATTGCGATCGAACTTCACTACAGGTAAGTTCGTTTGATCGTACAATTGGAGAGTACTAGAAATTCACGGGCTTGGCTTGAAATTTGAAAGCTTGGCTTGGCTTGAAAAAGTTTGAAAAATCAAGCCAAACCTACTGTTCAAAAAGCTTTATTTTTCAAGCCAAGCCAAGCTTCTGTTTCATCAAGCCTAAGCCAAGCTTTTAAAAAAGCTTGAATTTTCAATGCAAACCAAGCCTTCGACTGTCAAGTAGCTTGGTTGAAAACATGCTTTTTTAAGCTTTTCATAAGAATTGTTGACGAGGCCAACAAAACTGTAATTTTATGATGGTATCGTGTAACGTATTTCTTCATTGTTGCGGTTGGTACAGTATTGCGAACTTCTAAAAAATGGGGTTCCCAACTGTTGGCTTCAAAAATTTGTAAATACGGAAGTATAACCTTTATCATCCTTATTATGCACAGACCACTTATTTTATAAATTTATTGTTATTGAAAAAGTTTTTAAATACATACTAATAATAATTTCAGTGCCATTCCTAGCGGGCGTACAATGCGTGCCCCGCACGCAGGCGGCTAAAAGGTGGGGCGGTCATCGGTACGTTGAACATATAGATATCATAATATAAAATATATATAATATAACATAAATGATCAATCAGGTTACAATATGAGCGAGAATGTAGCAATATTTTTTAAAAAATTTATTATATTTATTGTGTTTGAGATGGAGATGAAAACAGGAAGTAACAATGGGCCCGTCCAACTTTTTTGAATTTGTTCTGTGTTACGAAGAATTTAAAAATAGAAATTCCGTATTTTTGGTTTCTTGAAATCATGCTTAAACGCCTAAAATAGTTATTAAAGTTTTGGTATAAAAGTTGTGACGTTAGCGTCACTCCGCCGTACGTAGAGTGCAAGGAACTGACATACCTTACCATTAATATGGTATTATACAATAATTGATGCAAGAATAAAAATACGTATCCATTACAAACTGTGATCAAAAATCTTTAGAGTTAATGGTAATAAAGTAAGCCAGATAGTAGTTACTATCAGAGCTGGGCAAAGTACCGGAAAGTAGTACTTGAAGTACAAGTATCAAGTATCTTACTGTTTATAAATGTACTTGAAGTACAAGTACTTTTTTAGTTTCTAAAGTACTTGAAAGTACCAAGTACTTGAAAAAGTACTTGTAAATTTGGGTGCAAGTACTTTTTCAGATTATCGTTATTTTTCTGATTATATGATGTAAAATTAACGGCATGCGATCGCCAGGCGATACGACAAAGTCCCAACACTGTAGTTAGGTAATATAAACATATGTATGTACATGCAGAATGCAGATTAGAATTAATTTATTTATGCCAAAAAGATTTTCAAATATATCTTTACTTTCATACGAGTATTATCGCTGAAAATATATTTATTATAATATAATAATAATAATAATAATATTCTTTATTGTATTTAAAGTTACAATGAACTTATTACAATTGATGTATGGGGGTGACGTATTTCTTAATATTTTAATAACTTTTACATTTTATACCTTTCATGGATGAGGATGAAATGATGAAAGACACACACAACAACCATGCCTTATCCGGGATTCGAACCCAGGACCCTAGGAGCGTGAAGCGAAAGCGCTACCGCTACTCCACCTGGGTCGGCAATATATTTATTATTATTGAAATATTTATTATTGAAATTCACATAATTATGTACTACAGGAATAACACCACACCACTGCAAAAGAAACACTGACAGACAAACAATTCTCATAGCATTGTTAACTTTTAAATTATTCATCGCACTTCAAGTACATTTAAAGTAATTCAAGTACATTTAAAATATTTCAAGTACATTTAAAATATTTCAAGTACCTTTAAAGTACTTCAAGTATTTAACAATACTTCAACGTGTTAGAGAAACCCACGCATAAACCCTTGTCAAGATTTCTCCCCGTAAGTCTTCCAAAGCAATGCAACAGTTTCCGCTGCTGATTTTCTCTAAAATGAAACAAAACTTTACTGCCTGCTATTGAAAAATCAACACAGTGCTTACAAAAAAAAAGAAATTATACACTGACCGGTCAGATGTTTCCCCAATGATGACACTTGGGCACAGATCCAAAAGGGTGCCTAGTGAAGGCACTTATTGGGACAAAGTCGGAACTAGCGCCCTACTAACCGCTAGAAAATAATTCTTGCATATTTTGGGAAGCACCTCATATACTCGTATAAATAAATTCGGCTTTTACGCCACCTTCGGAAGACTGAGAAATGTACAAGAGAATTACATGACCATATATACAAACACAGGTATAAGATTATAAACTATTATTGTTGGTCTTGGAAATATCATCCTAAGGGATCAACAAAAATTCCCTTTCGATAATATTTCCAAAATTGCCGAGTGGAGAACATCTCTTTGGTCATTCATCAGTTTTTCATTACGTTAAATGGCTTTGTCTATTTCAAATGTTGCCAAGAAATTTAACGTCGAACCTTTCTTTTCTAAGTATAAATTTTTGACTAGATTAGAATCTGATTTTTTATTTTTCCAAGATCTCATATTGTTCATTAAACCTAATGAGGAAACTTCTACCCTTTTGTCCAATATATTTATATTCACATTGGTCACACTAGATTTCATATACACCTGATATGTTTAGAACATTTTTTGTATAAATTTTATTGTTGATCACGACTCTTGCACAGCACAGCTCAAGCACAGCACAAAATAACCGAACGCACCTATTGTAATAGGCCGGCTTATAATTAGAGTCTCTGAATTTCTTTTTAATATCTCTATTAATTTTGCCTACAAAGTTGAATCGTGTGAAATATTTACTGTTAGAACTATATAGGATGTGCGGCATAAAAGATTTTTAAAACCGAAGTTTTCATTTTGTTTTCTAATAATCGTTAACAATATTTTCGTTATATCCGTTATTTATAGCTATTTGTTTAATTATGTTTAGTCCATCTGTAAAATTTTCTTTCGATAAAGGGATCGTAACTAGTCTGTGAATAAAAGATTTGAATGCAGACATTTTAATGTTCTCCGGGTGATTGGAACAATTTGGTATTATATTATCGCTATACGTGTTCTTTCTATATATTTTAAATTGAAATGAATTCTCATTATGTGAAATTGTAATATCTAGAAAATTTTGTTGGCGATTAATCTATTTTTCTAACGTAAATGGGTTGATATGTGGAAGGAATTTAGAAGATCTGTTAATTGTGTTAATTGTCTGTCCGTGCCGTTAAAAAGACGTATGACCAATAAATTTGAATCTGAAACTAAGCAGATCGTTAACAATTGTAATGCTGTTATCAGCCAGAATAGTAAATGGAAATTATTTAACATGAATCCTGAAGCCCCCATCTTATATAGATTACCAAAAATCCATAAAGATAAAATTCCGATTAGGCCTGTTGTTTCTTATGTCCAAGCACAAACGTACAATATTTGTAAAACTCTTAATAATTTACTGACCGGCACACTGTATTTTAAACCGAAGTTTAATTTAAAAAACACTGTAGACCTTATAGACAAAATTAAAGGTATCAATGTTGCTAGTTCATCCAAATTAATCTTTTTCGACGTCAAAAACTTATTTATGTCTGTCCCAATCAAAGAGGTTCAGAACATCGTAACTACAAACCTTTCCCATTACAATGTAAATATAGTTGTTCAAAAAGAAATTATCTCACTTTTAGATTTGTGCCTTACTCAAAATTATTTCCAATTCAATGATAAAATTTATATACAAAAAGATAGTCTACCAATGGGTTCCCCGCTTAGTCCATTGGCTGCTGAAATATTTATGGATGATTTTGAACAAAAAATTCTAAATTCAGACAACAAATTAATTTTAAAAAATAATTTTTTGTTATCGCTACGTTGAATTGACATCATATGTCTATTTAACGGCACGGACAGACAATTAACACAATTAAAAGATTTTCTAAATTCCTTCCACATATCAATCCAGTTTACCTTAGAAAAAGAGATTAATCGCCAACTAAATTTTCTAGATATTACAATTTCACATAATGACAATTCATTTCAATATAAAATAAAACAGAAAGGACACATATAGCGACAATATAATACCAAATTGTTCCAATCACCAGGAGAACATTAAAATTTCTGCGTTCAACTTTTTTATTCACCGACTAGTTACGATTCCTTTATCGAAAGAAAATTTTAGATGAATTAAACAGAATTAAACAAATAGATATAAAAACAGATATAACGAAAATATTTTTGACCGATTATTAGAAAACAAAATGAAAACTTTGGTTTTAAAATAGGTACTTCTATGCCGTACAACCATAGTTCTAACAATAAATATTTCACACGATTCAACTTTGTAGGCAAAATTAATAGAGATATTAAAAAGAAATTCAGAGACACCAATCTTAAGCCGGCCTATTACAATATTAAAACTTTAAGTAAGCTGATCAACAATAAAATTTATACAAAAAATGTTCTAAACAAATCAGGTATATATGAAATCCAATGTGACCAATGTGAAATATATTGGACAAACCGGTAGAAGTTTCCACATTAGGTTTAATGAACATATGAGATCTTGGAAAAATAAAAAATCATATCCTAATCTAGCCACACATTTTATTGAAAGTAATCATAATAGTTCAATTAAAAACTTGAAAATTTTACACTTAGAAAATAAAGTTCCAAATTAAATTTCTTGGAAGCATTTGAAATAGACAAAGCCATTAAACGTAATGAAAAACTGATGAATTTTCAAACAGATGTTGTTCACTCGGAAAATTTTAGAAATATTATCGAAAGAGAATTTTTGTTAATCCCTTAGCATGGCATTTTCATGACCAACAATTATAGTTTATAATCTTATACCTGTGTCTATATATATATATATATATATATATATATATATATATATATATATATATATATATATATATATATATATATATATATATTATATATATATATATATATATATATATATATATATATATATATATATATATATAGTCATGTAATTGTTTTGTACATTTCTCAGTCTTCTGAAGATGGCGTAAAAGCCGAAATCGCGATAAAGATAATAAATCATAGTTTGTGAAACTTAGCCGAGTGTTAATTATTTTACCTTTACATTAATCTAAAATATATGATCAAAAATGATATTAATACAAAAAATGCTTATTATTGTTGTTATAAGTATTTTATATAAAACAAATTAATTAAATACTTAAATTTATAAGAAACTGGAATAAATTATAAGCATTAAGCTTTAAGAAATTAGCTTGATTTTCAAACTAAAAGAATTATTTTTAAGCAGTGTTGCCAGATGCGACATAATTATCGAAAACGTAACATATTTTTTAAGCTGCTACCATACAAAAAAAATTGGGCACCATAATCCATAATTACAACATAATTTTAGAATTCTTCGCATAATGGACCTTTTCAATTTAAAGAGATAGAAGAAATGCGCAATGGGGATCTGCGCATAGTAAGAACAATTGAGATCTATCGCGTATGTTTCTAAAAAAATTAAACGTAAAATATGAGAATATCTCAAATAACTTTACAAAATCTTATCGAAATAAGTTACAAAAGCTTTTATTGAAGTTAAAATGTCTAACGATGCAAATTTTCTCCGAGAATACAGGTATTTCAATGACTGTAATATTTTTGACGTTTCGTTTGACAGCTCGACTGGCAGATAGAAAGAGATAGCCGTTAAATTGAAAAGGTCCATTATAACTACTATCACCATTAATTTTAGAAATAGATATAAAAATGTTAAAAATCACCCCAAAAATAGCGATAACCATGCAATTGAAACAAATAATAAATAAATGGTTAATGTATCATCTGTCAATTTAGGTTAATTTATTTTTATTAGATATTGTTTATAATTTCTGTTCGTGAAAAAAATTATCTATCAACTTAAATATATAATTTTCTTAGAAATTACACATGAAAAATAAACTAACCTAACTTGATAAATAAATTGTTAACATTTGTTAATTTTTTGTTTCAATACCATGGATATCTCTATTTTCAGCGTGATTTGTGACATTTTTATACCTAATTTCTGCCGTTATAAAGCATGCAAAATTTTGTTTTTCACCTATAATAATTAGGAAAGCAGGAATTAATATACAGATTACTTATTGTCAATATTGAAAAATAAAATTCCCACAAAAACACCATATTTTTTTCAAATTCGATAATTTTCATAACGCCTTTTGATAATTATACCTTGTTCCATTTAAGCCATTCAGTATTGCAGAGCATAGGGAATAGTTTTGACCTCTCTGATTGGCTGAAATTAGAGACAAGTTTACCCAATGTAATTTCGGCTACTTCAAGTTTGCGCTGTTGCCAGCTCCATCTACTGAATGGCTTAAATGGAGCAGTGTATAGTGATTTTAGATAAGGCAACACTGATGAGGAGTAGTATCGACAGAGGTAAGGAAATCTGAAAGTGGACAATGCAATTCTGCCTTTAACCACCCGGCCCGGCGGGCGCGTCTTTCAAAATTTCATGACTGGGTGTGCAGCGGAATTTACACTGCATTTCGGATTTTGCTCCTCTAAAGTTATTATACTAAGTATAAAATGTACAGTAATATAGCTTGTAGAAGGTATTTTATTACATAATGAAAAAATCTGATGTGGCCAACACGTAACCTCTCGCCAGATATTTTACCTGGTTGTACGCATAAAACGAAAAATATTTTTAAATACAAATACATATAGATATTCATGTCTCACTACAAAATAATTCTCACATATATTTGCAATATCTATGGGATATTTTAAAATAAATTATGTACAATACTTACATTTTCTTTATATTTAATATCCTGAAATTTTCTTTTTCTACTTTCCTTTTCTTTTACTTTATATTCGTCATTTTTTCGCAAATTCCTTTTATATTCTTTTTTACGTATATTCTTTTGCGTTGTTGACTTTTTTTTATTTTCAAAATCTTCATAATAATATACATATATTTTGACAGAGGCATACAAATATTTTTGACAGTGACATTTATGTGTCAATTACAAACATTTGAATTTCTTGCCTTGTAGTAGTTTGATCTGAGATTTTTTACATCAAATTATTTTATATGCCTTTCTTTATCTCTAAATCTATAGAAGATATAATAATGAATTTATATTTATCGAATAAAGAATTTAACGTTCTTTAATATAAGTATTTACATAAATTTTCGATAAATAATATTTAGACGATTTTTTTCTTGTAACTACTACTTCCGGTTGTCCAATTGTTACCAAAACTGACTGGACTCTTCCCATTATTGTTAGATTGAGGAATCCGTAGTTAAAAATGTCTTAACTCTCCTAGTATTTGAGATATACACACACACACACGCACGCACGCACGCACACACGCACGCACGCACGCAGACCCACACACCCACACACCCACACACCCACGCACCCACGCACCCACGCACGCACGCACGCACACACACACACTCACACACACTCACACACACTCACACACACTCACACACACTCACACACACTCACACACACTCACACACACTCACACACTCACACACACTCACACACACTCACACACACTCACACACACTCACACACACACTCACACACACACTCACACACACACTCACACACACACACACACTCACACACACACACACTCACACACACACTCACACACACACTCACACACACACTCACACACACACACTCACACACACACTCACACACACACTCACACACACACTCACACACACACTCACACACACACTCACACACACACTCACACACACTCACACACACTCACACACACTCACACACACTCACACACACCCACACCCACACCCACACCCACAGCCACACCCACACCCGCACACGCACACGCACACACGCACGCACGCACTCACACACACACTCACACACACACACACTCACACACACACTCACACACACACTCACACACACACTCACACACACACTCACACACACTCACACACACTCACACACACTCACACACACTCACACACACTCACACACACTCACACACACTCACACACACTCACACACACCCACACCCACACCCACACCCACACCCACACCCACACCCACACCCACACCCACACCCACACCCACACCCACACCCACACCCACACCCACACCCACACCCACACCCACACCCACACCCACACCCACACCCACACCCACACCCACACCCACACCCACACCCACACCCACACCCGCACACGCACACGCACACGCACACGCACACACGCACGCACGCACGCACACACACACACACACACACAAACACACAGACATACACACACATACATACACATACACATACACACATACACACATACACACATACACACATACACACATACACACATACACACATACACACATACACACATACACACATACACACATACACACATACACACATACACACATACACACATACACACATACACGCATACACACATACACACATACACACATACACACATACACACATACACACATACACACATACACACATACACACATACACACATACACACATACACACATACACACATACACACATACACACATACACACATACACACATACACACATACACACATACACACATACACACATACACACACACACACACACACACACACACACACACACACACACACACACTGTTACATGTCGATTTTCTCTTACGCCTACTTCTCAGTCAACCTTGATGACGTCCCCGCGTTGCGGTCATCTTCGTCATCTTGACCCACTCAGCTAGTTCGTTCTCAAAGATTTAACATGTTTTTTTGGTAAAGGATTGCAAGATCTTCATTTTTCAAGTCTTCTTCGTTAGCAGCCTGTGGAGTTGCACGTACAATTTTGGTGTCGTTGAAGTTACCGTTATTATCGTTTTTCGGAATATTATCCTCGTGTGAGGGAATTTTTGTACGGCAACTAATTTTCTGGAACAGAGTGATTCCTCCGTGTATTCGGGATTTAATACACACAGTCCTGCAACAGAATTTACTTTTAAAGCCGCCCACTAGCTAAGGCTTTTTTTTTATTGTTGGTTTTATTCTCAAGTCACGTTCTTTTACGTTACCGTCTTGTCACGTTTACGTGTACAATTATCGACTTTATTCTCGCTACGTCTACCGTGACGTCACCCCCATCGATTGAGACGTTGTATATATCGATCACGAATTGTACATCACGTATCGAACCTCAAGGTTGATTGTTCAGTTTCCGTGGATGAAATACCTGTGCTGTTTGACGCCTACGACTGATTATCTGGAAGTTACTACCACTATTCGCCATCACAGTTTCCTGTACTTGTGGGGAAACCACCTGGTGCAACCTGGTTTGGTTATCTGCGCACACCTCGTCTGCGATTGGAGCTTTTGGTGTCACCTGTCGCCTCCACATCCACAACCAGCCGTGTCAACCCAGCGACCAGATAAGAGTCTTTCACTTTATTATTCCATGCTATTTATTGGGACAACGGCTTCCCTGTTGTTCAACTCATTTATTTCAAACACACTGTCATATTTCATAACCTGCATTCATGTTTATTATGTAAAGTCAAGATCGATTATCTATATTAGTTGTACTTACGCTTTATATAATTGTTCAACGTACACCATTGTTTACCAAGCCGATTCGCGGTCGACTTGTATATTTAATTCATTTGTAAACTGGAGTACGAATCTGCGAACGACTTCGTTTAGGTTAGAATGCCGTAAAAGTTGTTTATTTACTGCGATTGACGCGTATTCTTTGGCCAAAGACGCCCACATCATCGCCGCGCCATTTTGAAATGCTAGTTACTTTTTGTCAATGCTCGCAGGCACGCACGATCAGTGTTGTTACTAACTTATTTGAATGTTCCCGCGAACCGGACTTAAGGTTTTTTTATGTTTGTAGAAGTACGGCTATTAAATATTCATTTTATTTTACGTACAGAGTTTATGTTCGAAGTACACTCCCCTATTATCATTACCGTTAACATCACTATACTTCCTTATTGCCGCATTTTCCCAGCTCCGTGCCGTGCGTCGAGACACGTCCGGTTGAGAGGGGCTGAATTTTATTTCGACTGGCGCCCTTTTCCTTTTCTTTACGTAAAACTCACCCCTAACCTACCACTGAGTTACGCCGCTCTCGCCATTACTTTCACGGGTTTAAAATCTGGGCATAGTAGCAAGATTTTTCGTATCGTCCATAAATTAACGTTGTCGCCCAGTTTTATAGTTTTTGTATTCGTATCGTTTACCATAATTATTATCCACTCAGGGCAAGGGTGGGTAATAAAAAGTGGCGCCCAACGTGGGGCCATTTTCTTTGGTTTTGCCCAACGTACCGGCCATTTTCTTTGGTTTTGCCCAACGTACCGGCCATTTTCTTTGTTTTTGCCCAACTCAAGGGCCTTGTTATATCCAACGTGGACTTTCGCTTAAGGAATTTTTTTTGTTAATAGGGTGTTCTGCCAACAAACATTTAGTGTCATTTCGTTATCGTATCGGAGAATAAAAACAGTTTCGATTTTTGGATAGTTTATTTCGCTTTAGTTAGTTTTAGTTTAGTTTCGGATAATTTTAGGAAGGTTTAGAATACTTTTAGGTATAGTTTTGGGCTTAGGATTAGTTAGTTAGTTATTAATTGTTTTTCGGGAATTATATTTGAAGTTGCGATCATGGACGGAAAATATGAGATTAACAGGTTGTCGAAGGATGAACTGACATACGAAGTTAAGGTTAGAGGCATTGCCGAAGCAGAGAGTTCTTGCGACCAAATGAGGAAATCTTTACGTAGTGTTCTCAAAATAGAGCACAATGCTTCGTTTACACGACCTAAGTACCCTTTTAAGTTTGAACAAGATGTGATCGCTCTGGAAGAGAAAATGAATGAGATTAGTAAAATGATACGAGAATTTGCCGGATTAAAGTCATCACCGGAATATCGAAAGATTATTACAAAAATTGCGCATGCCGTCGGTCGTGTTAATAATAGCGAACCTTTATCTGATGAAGATCGCGCAAAGCGGTCTCAACTGTTAGTAAGATTAGCAATTCTCGAATCTGAGTTGAAATCAAGTGCTAAAACATTTAAGAGAAATTCTACCGCTATTGACGAGACTAGTTTTCTTAACACGATTCGAGAACATAAAGATTCCGCATCTTCGAGCTCGGATACAGATTCAGATCCCCCTCCAGCTCGAATGACGATAAAATCGGTACCCGTATCCAAATGGGGTTTTAAATTCTCGGGCGACACAAGACAAATGTCGGTGAACGCTTTCGTTGAAAGAGTCGACGAATTACGGGTTGCAAGAAATGTATCACGTGACGAGCTGCTGCATACCGCTGTCGACCTGCTGGAAGGAACAGCGTTAATGTGGTATAGGGCTAATAAGCAGACCTTTACCTCATGGAATGAGTTGATAGAAGGCTTACGGGAAGAATTCCAGCCTATTGACTATGAGGAGAAGCTAGTAGATGAGATTAAGAGACGTACCCAAGGGCCTCGTGAACCCATAGGGATTTACATTGCAGCAATGACGACACTGTTCTCACGTCTACGAGCGAAACTCTCCGAGAAGCAGAAGCTACGAATACTGCTGCGGAATATCGCACCCTTCTACCAAACTCAGCTTGGCCTTATTGACGTCGAATCCGTACCGCACCTGCTACAGTTATGTCGCAAATTAGAAGCAAGAAAAGTGTCAGTTGAAGCATACGTACCTCCACCTCGCCGTGGACAATCTTACGAGCCAGATCTAGCGTACGTATATGCGGACAGCGAACATCAAGCTGCTCCTATCGATTCTCGTCCCGAAAATCCTCGAAATCAGGACACACAGAAAGCCACGCCTAATCCACACTCACGTAAGTGTTGGAACTGCGATCAGCCAGGACACCGCGCTGCAGGCTGTGATTTAAGACAGCGTAAAATGTACTGTTACCGATGCGGAAAAGTAAATTTCACGGTGAATACCTGTCCTACGTGTTCGGGAAACGCGAACAAGCCGCGGAAGTGAGTCGTTTCTCGCGGCACCCTGATTTCAAATCGACTCCAGTTAATCACGTCCTTGATTTTATTATCGCTCACGCGAAGGATGACGAACGTCCTTATTTAAATGTCCATATTTATGATGAACCGTTTCTCGGTCTGTTAGATTCAGGTGCTTCATGCAAAATTATTGGTAAAGTAGGTTGGGATCGTTTACGTCATATAAATTTACCGATTAAGAAAAGTATTTCGTATTGTACCGTAGCGAATGGGCAACGTTGTCGTTGTTTAGGCAGTATTACCGTTCCATTTCGTTTGAGAGAGACAGTTAAAGTTGTAGATGTTCTCGTCGTCCCGGAGCTTCCGCATGAGTTGATTCTTGGCACAAATTTTTGGAGAACTATGGGTATCGTGCCAGATTTACGTAGAGGAGACTGGACGTTCTCTGCTGAACCACCTGCCGTTTTCAATGAAGTAATTACGTCACGCTCTGCATTATACTCCACACAGGAACAACAACTGAGCTCGCTGATTGACAAGATGTTTTGTAACACACAACCGGATCAGATTGGTTGCACGAGCTTAGTATCGCATGTTATACGTACGGATAGCCCACCTATCAAGCAGAGATACTACCCCATATCACCGGCTATGCAGAAGGTCGTCGACAAAGAGTTAGAGAAGATGTTGAAGCACGACATTATAGAACGCTCAAACAGCCCTTGGTCTTCACCTATCCTCCTAGTACCTAAAAAGGATGGCAGTTATAGATTTTGTGTAGATTACCGCAAGTTAAATGGAGTCACCACTCGAGATGCTTACCCTTTACCGTATATTAGCGAGACTTTAGACAAGTTAAGGGACGCTAAGTTTTTATCCTCTCTCGACATTAAGTCAGCCTATTGGCAAATACCGCTGGAAACAGGTTCTCGTCCTTATACTGCTTTTACAGTACCCAATCGTGGTTTATTCCAGTTTAAGAGACTACCGTTTGGCCTACATAACGCTCCGGCCACTTGGCAGCGTTTTATTGACGGCGTTCTAGGTCACGATCTACAGCCGTATGTGTTCGTGTACCTAGACGACATCATCATCGTATCAGACACCTATGAAAGACATTTGGAAATTTTAGAAATTGTCTTAAAGCGACTGATGGATGCAGGACTTACCTTAAGCAAAGATAAATGTAATTTTTGCCGTGACGAGCTCAAGTATCTTGGTTACGTAATAGACAAGTTTGGTCTTCATGTCGATCCCGAGAAAGTTCGCGCTATAGTAGAGTTCCCAGCGCCGAGAAATACGTCAGAAGTACGTCGTGCCGTGGGAATGGCGTCTTGGTACCGCCGCTTCATCCCAAACTTCTCGACGATTATTGCGCCAATCACCAACCTCTTGCGCAAGAACATTAAATTTGCTTGGGATTCTCGCTGTGAAGAGTCATGGAACCAGCTCAAAAACTGTCTTATCTCCGCTCCTGTATTATCATGTCCAAATTTTGAGAAAGAATTTGTGGTGCAGACTGATGCTTCGGATTTTGGAATCGGTGCTGTACTCACGCAAGAGCACGATGATGGTGATAAAGTTATCGCTTATTTAAGTAGGTCATTGACACGTCAAGAACGAAATTTCTCGACTACCGAAAAAGAATGTCTCGCTGTTTTGTTTGCGATTGAGAAATTACGCCCTTATATCGAAGGAAGTCATTTTACCGTAATTACCGATCACGCTTCTTTGAAATGGCTTTCCAATTTACAGAATCCAACCGGTCGTCTTGCTCGTTGGTCCGTCCGCTTGCAGCAGTACAACTTCACGATAATCCACCGACCTGGTAAAGAACATGTGGTTCCAGATGCCCTTTCTCGTTCCGTACCGCATATTGATGTTATCGAGGGATCTGAAACCAATGATACATGGTATAGAAAAATTTACGACACTGTTTTACGAAATCCCGAACGTTTACCTGATTTCCGTGTCACAGATGGCAAGTTGTATAAGTTCGTAAAACAGGATTGGTCAGAATTATCTGGAGGAGTACATCAGTGGAAGTTGGTTGTGCCGAAGGACAAACGAAAAATGATCATGTCGCAATGTCACGATGTTCCCACTAGTGGTCATCTTGGTGGATTTAAGACCTTTCATCGTGTTGCGCAGTCTTACTATTGGCCAAAAATGCGTGCTGATATCACGAAATACGTGCGTTGCTGTGTGACGTGTATTAAAGCCAAACCAGCGCAGAGAGCGCCCCCTGGACGAATGGGTGGCCACTCACTGATTTCCAGGCCTTGGGAGGTCATTTGCGCCGATATTATTGGCCCCTTACCGAGATCATCGCACGGATATAATTATGTATTTGTAGTCGCTGACTGTTTCAGCAAATTCAGCTTGTGTTTCCCCCTTAGGAAGGCTACGGCCCAGAGCGTCGTGCGTCATTTGGAGAATGACGTCATATTGATGTTTGGTGCACCACGTACCATAATTTCGGATAATGGAGTTCAGTTTCGGTCACGTGAATATACGAGACTTCTCGACTCGTATAACATTAAGTCGTCTTATACATCGCTTTACCATCCACAAGCTAATCCGACGGAGCGCATCAACCGAGTCCTGAAAACGATGTTGATTTCATATGTGTCAGACAATCATCGAGAATGGGACAAATACTTACCCAAAGTTGCGTGTGCTCTTCGTACAGCTAAACATGAAGTAACAGGACACACTCCATACTTTATAAATTTCGGGCGTGAGGCTGTGCTCATGGGTAATGACGACGTGGAAGCGAAGCTCGACGAAGACATAAAATTTAAGAGGGACCATGACGAACTAAAAAGTAGGGCATGTAGTTTCAGCAAATTATATAACGATGTGAGAACTCGCTTACAGAAATCTTACGTAAGGGCTAAAGCGAGATATGATTTACGTCATCGTGAAGTGTCTTTCTACCCCAATCAGCTGGTGTGGAGGAAGAACTACGTCTTGTCCAACGCCGCGCAATACTACACAGCGAAACTGGCAGACAAGTACATCGGACCATTTATGATACATAAAAGACTCTCCACCGACACGTACCAGCTCAAGGATCTTCAGGATAACGTCTTGCGCGGAACCTGGAGCAGCAAAGACCTGAAAGCACATCCCCACGATCATGAACCGGCCTAGTTATCGTCATCGTTGTTTACTTACCGCTTTCGTTGCCGACTACTTCAGCTATGGACATTGATTATAGATTTAGGTTTCGATTTAGGATTATTTTTGTTATGTTTTGTCGGTCTGTTAGTTAGTGTTCGAGGCACAGTCTTCGGAAATTTTCAGAGAAAATTTCCTATGGAGGTAAGGGTGGGGTTGTTACATGTCGATTTTCTCTTACGCCTACTTCTCAGTCAACCTTGATGACGTCCCCGCGTTGCGGTCATCTTCGTCATCTTGACCCACTCAGCTAGTTCGTTCTCAAGGCCAGGTGAACGACCTCCACCGACGCTTGTGCAAAGATTTAACATGTTTTTTTGGTAAAGGATTGCAAGATCTTCATTTTTCAAGTCTTCTTCGTTAGCAGCCTGTGGAGTTGCACGTACAATTTTGGTGTCGTTGAAGTTACCGTTTTATCGTTTTTCGGAATATTATCCTCGTGTGAGGGAATTTTTGTACGGCAACTAATTTTCTGGAACAGAGTGATTCCTCCGTGTATTCGGGATTGAATACACACAGTCCTGCAACAGAATTTACTTTTAAAGCCGCCCACTAGCTAAGGTGAGTTTGCATATGTGTTTCACTTACCGTTCCTTATATTTTCATCGCCTCGAGTTCTAACAATAATCGTTTTTTTTAGGCTTTTTTTTTATTGTTGGTTTTATTCTCAAGTCACGTTCTTTTACGTTACCGTCTTGTCACGTTTACGTGTACAATTATCGACTTTATTCTCGCTACGTCTACCGTGACGTCACCCCCATCGATTGAAACGTTGTATATATCGATCACGAATTGTACATCACGTATCGAACCTCAAGGTTGATTGTTCAGTTTCCGTGGATGAAATACCTGTGCTGTTTGACGCCTACGACTGATTATCTGGAAGTTACTACCACTATTCGCCATCACAGTTTCCTGTACTTGTGGGGAAACCACCTGGTGCAACCTGGTTTGGTTATCTGCGCACACCTCGTCTGCGATTGGAGCTTTTGGTGTCACCTGTCGCCTCCACATCCACAGCCAGCCGTGTCAACCCAGCGACCAGATAAGAGTCTTTCACTTTATTATTCCATGCTATTTATTGGGACAACGGCTTCCCTGTTGTTCAACTCATTTATTTCAAACACACTGTCATATTTCATAACCTGCATTCATGTTTATTATGTAATGTCAAGATCGATTATCTATATTAGTTGTACTTACGCTTTATATAATTGTTCAACGTACACCATTGTTTACCAAGCCGATTCGCGGTCGACTTGTATATTTAATTCATTTGTAAACTGGAGTACGAATCTGCGAACGACTTCGTTTAGGTTAGAATGCCGTAAAAGTTGTTTATTTACTGCGATTGACGCGTATTCTTTGGCCAAAGACGCCCACATCATCGCCGCGCCATTTTGAAATGCTAGTTACTTTTTGTCAATGCTCGCAGGCACGCACGATCAGTGTTGTTACTAACTTATTTGAATGTTCCCGCGAACCGGACTTAAGGTTTTTTTATGTTTGTAGAAGTACGGCTATTAAATATTCATTTTATTTTACGTACAGAGTTTATGTTCGAAGTACACTCCCCTATTATCATTACCGTTAACATCACTATACTTCCTTATTGCCGCATTTTCCCAGCTCCGTGCCGTGCGTCGAGACACGTCCGGTTGAGAGGGGCTGAATTTTATTTCGACTGGCGCCCTTTTCCTTTTCTTTACGTAAAACTCACCCCTAACCTACCACTGAGTTACGCCGCTCTCGCCATTACTTTCACGGGTTTAAAATCTGGGCATAGTAGCAAGATTTTTCGTATCGTCCATAAATTAACGTTGTCGCCCAGTTTTATAGTTTTTGTATTCGTATCGTTTACCATAATTATTATCCACTCAGGGCAAGGGTGGGTAATAACACACACACACACACACACACACACACACACACACACACACACACACACAGACGGACATCATCGTAAAAATGTTATAATCAGATACTAGGGACCTTAAAACGTGCTTATTCATTAAAATCTGGATATGCGATTTTTAGCATGAATACAATACCTCTCTTAGCGAGAGGTAAAAAAAGTAGATTGATATTTATTATGTGGATATATACAATTATATAGGTACAATTAATCTTCCTCTATTTGTTGCTGGTCTTCACAATTAACACATTTTATATATTGTGTGACTATGTTTCTGGCACACATATCTACTACATTTTGTACATGTTCACTTAGTTTTGTTGTAGAAAAGTACTAAAAAATAGGTACCATATTCTACTTGGGCTAGGTTGTAATAATTAAAATAATCTAATTAAAATAGTTATAAAAATATACTATGGTCGGCCAAAAATATTAATAAAGTAACAAAACATATGAGTAAATACTTAAAATAAGTTGAAAATTCATGAAATGGGTAAACAAAATTTTAAGGCGCGTTAACGGCAAACACACAGCAAATGAATTATTAATTATTTCACATCAGGTACAAAATATAATAATATACACGACGATAAAGAGTCTTCGTTGACTCGCGAAAGATAGTTTACACGCTTTCGCTCGTGAACTAACACCTTCCACTTGTCGATAAATATCTGTACATCGTCTTGTATAATAAATAACTATTAAATAATTGAAAAATTATAAATCTCTGGTTTCAAAACGCAAATCTCGAATTTGCATATTTCTGAAAAATCTTGGATCGATGATTTCAGGCATAAGGCATTTTTGATAAAAAAAATATTTAAGGTTGAAAACATTTGATTATTCCGGAAGTCATCGTCCTTCTATATGACATCAGTTTCCATTCCAAACGGTGTCCAAATAACAAATACACAATATTTTCTTTTTGTGATATGGAGCTGGCCTTGCACCTGATAAAAATAAATGTGATTTTTTTAACTTCATTGTGATGTCTATTAGTTACACACAATTTAATTTTTTTATATTGTAATTGTTGTAGTGGTGAAAGTAACTTGCACGAATGTTGACATTTTATTTCAATAATTCCATTATCACCTATTAGACCATCTGGTGTATCACCTAGGAATGAATGTTCTTCGTCTATTAACAGGGACGGACTGGCTCTTATGACTGGCCCGGGAAAATAAGAAACTGACCGGCCTCCCCTTAGTGAAAAAAAAACTAATGAATATTTTATCTGTAGTTCAATTATTTCAAATTATAGAGACATTAAATTTATTTTTTAATAAATAACTTTTTTTATATTCACAATTTTATTTATTTATTATACGGCCCGGTTTAATAAAACAAATTAATCTATGATTAAATTTTACTTCGAAAGTACTTAAATTTAAACATCCCTAGAATCCGATTATAACATTTTACGATGAAGTCCGTATGTGTGGGTGCACGTGCGCGTGCGTGCGTGCGTGCGTGTGTGTGGATATGTGTATGTGTGTGTGTGCGTGTGCGCGTGTGCGCGTGTGTGCGTGCGGGCGTGCGTGCGTGTGTGTGTGTACGTGTGTTTGTGTGTGTGTGTGTGTGTGTGTGTGTGTGTGTGTGTGTGTGTGTGTTGGATCCACGATTTTTCAAATACTATAAGACTTAAGATATTTTTAACTACGGATTCCTCAATCTAACAATAATGGGAAGAGTTGATTAAGTTTTGGTAACAATTGGACAACCGGAAATAGTAGTTACAAGAAAAAAATCATCTAAATATTATTTATCGAAAATTATGTAAATACTTGAACGTTAAAGTCTTTATTCGATAAATATAAATTCATTATTATATCTTCCATAGATTTAGAGATAAAGAAATGTATATAAAAGAACTTGATGAAAAAAATCTCAGATAAAACTACTTCAAGGCAAGAAATTCAAATGTTAATATATGTGAGAATTATTTTGTAGTGAGACATGAATATATATATATATATATATATATATATATATATATATATATATATATATATATATATATATATATATATATATATTTGTATTTAAAAATATTTTTTGTTTTATGCCTACAACCATCAGGTAAAATATCTGGCGAGAGGTTATGTGCTGGCCACATCAGATTTTTTTGTTTACAAATTCCGTAAAGTGTAAAGGAACACCATGTTATTCTTCCCAATCACTATTATATTCTGATTAAATTAGACAACGACTTTTTTTATCAGCTTGACATTGTTATGCTGGATTATACAGCGTAAGCCGTAACGTAACGTACCGTGCCGTAACGTCACGTAAAGAATAAATCAATGCATACATATGTGATAATTTATACAGACGTAAGCCCTAACGTGACGTACCGTGCCGTAACGTGTCAAAAACCCAAAGATCCCGAACTTTTATCTTTCTACGTTACGGCACGTTACGTTACGTTGCGATATTATGAAAATTATTGCTTACCTGCGCTATAGTCTGTTTTTGTGTGGCTAATTATGTCAAAGTTGGAATTAATAAATTAAATGGATATAAATATAAAAAATACTACATTACGAATAGTCTGTCTTGTGTGACTTTGACTGACATAAGTGACATGTGTCATGTGTCAAAGTTTGGATTAATATATTAAATGGAAATATATATGAAATATAGTGCATTGCGAATAAACTAACGAATCTGATAAATACAAATCTGATGTACATTACATTTGTATCGACAGAGCATTAGTATGCTTTTTACGAAAATGTACCGTAAAAGTTCTGTATAAAATAGCCTAGAAAAATCACGCGTTACGATACGTTACAGTACGCCACGGCACGGTACGTTACGTTACGGCTTACGCTGTATAAATCCAGCATTAGGCCCTGCATTCAGCCATTGCAAAAACTGTATCTTTTAACGAAATATTTTTTTTTTTTTGATATTGAGTAATATCATTATTCTCTTGAGTTAGGACTTTTAAAGCATTTATTTACAGATTTTCACGTTTTGTGTTACATTTTGATTCATATTTTGGCTAAGTCTATGGTTATCGGCACTCGAAAGTTGCTCATCTATTTTATGATCAGAAGCTTTATCTACAGTAAGAATAGCTTATTCTTGTAATTTATTGTGCCTTAGTTCTCATCTTACACTCGGCACAAACTCTTTATAGAACCAACCCTTGAAAATGTTTTTAGTGGTCGACATGCTTTTTTTGACCGTAATAGCGTACAGACTAAAGACAGATATCTTCTTAAATGCTCTAGGATTTCGGGATTTACCAATAACGAGAATTTTAAACTTATGATTACCGTTTGTATTGTTACAAAGCATGAATGTTATCTTTTTGTAGCTAATTTTATCCGGGTGCTGCTTTCTCGTCAGCATGAACTAAAGTCTTGTCAAGGAGAAAACGCCAAAATAATTCGAATTCGGCTGAATTATAAATTTTATTGTTACCTAAACCAAGATCTTTTATTATCTAGTGCAGCTCGATTCGGAATCGTTCCAAAGTTGTTTCTTCACTGGAAAGATTTTTCACCGTTATTTTTAAAGAACGTGTTCCTTATCATTGCTGAAACCTTTGGAACCAGCCTCTGCTGACCGCAAATTGGTTGTTTTTCTCTATATCGGTGTATAATTGGGCGTAAAAATATTGAGATTGTTTAAAAGCATATTGTCTATGTATCTGTTGCAAAAACTAAAAGTACAAGACATCCTCCACTTTTTTATGTTTTCCTCGAACTCGGGGTATGTCTGGGCATAAAAATATTTCCATTTTACAGAAGCATTTAATATTTGTCAAAAAAAAATAGGTGCTAGATCACCGGCCTCCTACAAGTCGCGGTTTCCTGCCCGTCCCTGTCTATTAATAAACCGCAGTCTTGAATTTCTACGCCATACATTTCTTCATATTTTTTCCTGATCCAGTCTCCAGTCCCCACAATGGTTATCGTTGCGCGTGTAAATTTGGTATATAGCAACTATTTCTACTTTTACCAATAGTTTTTAATTGAATTCTTTGAATTTCATCAACGCTTTTCTTTAAATTATTTAAAAATTCTTCCCATTTTGTCATATATTCTTCTTTGGTCATTTCCTTTATCTGCAATTTCATCATTTCTTTTTTTATATTTTTCGGGATATAAACATCTAGATTTATGCCACTTATAAAGTAATTTTTTTGTGAACATATTTTTTTGTATATTTACCAGGGATAATGCCAGATATGGTTTTAATAATACGTCATGGATATTGATAAGATTAACGTTATATGAAACAGCCGCTATTTGGCATCGAAGATCATAAATCCTTTACTAGAATAGTTTATTCTTTTCCCTCCTACGAATTTCGCAACAAGAGAATTATATCCCTCAGCAGTATTTGTATTCATATTGAGAATAAGGCTATCTGAATTCCGTGCTACACGACTTATAATAATTATGATAATGCCATCAAAAAGTCCGCTTTTCATCATTTCTGGTACCCAGTTATATTGACTATGTTTGGATCCATTAAAAAAATATGAATTACAAGAATCACGTGAATCAAAAATATTATATGGACTATTCATTATGTATTTTTTTATTTTTTCTTCATGTGTACATGCTGAAATTCTGTAATGTTTTACTGCGCATTGCATAGCCATTCTAAATCGTTTGACACAGTTATTTAGGTGGTTTCGTTGCTTAAACTGTACTGCTTTATGGGCATTACTGACTTTTTGTGTCAAATCTTCAAGTTCTCAGTAAGTGATCACTACATTCAATTTTGCGAAAAATTCTAGCTCCGTAAGCAGTGATGGATTTAACACTTGAGAGGCCCCAAGCGCAATTCAAATTTGAGGCCCCCCAAAGCCCCCACCCATTCCCTAAATATTTTCAATACCAGTATTAGTGAGCATTCTACGCGTACGTTTTTACTATAACACGCACTCTAGATTATTAATAAATAATAATAATAATACAAATACATATACGATTTATTTGAAAACAGGGTTTATTAATAAAAAATACAACAAAAACATATTTGAATTTTAACCTGGTCTAGAAAATCCACCTCCACATGTAGTTGCAAAACCATGAAAAATATTAAATTCACAATAATTAGAACGGATAGTAAAATATATACTGATTTTGGCATTTTTTTGAAAAAAAAGTAGGGTTAAATTCATATAAAATGAATGTATTTCG